>BMAU01019666.1:0-600000 GCA_019973935.1 Trichonephila clavipes
TTCACTTATTTACTGATGCTTACTTATCACTAATATCAAAAGCTAACGGGTTTATAAGCTATGGATTTTATATATTCATTGAAACAAAAAAAAAAAAAAAACTAAAATAAATCATGTTGCACGAAGTTTAAACCATTGAAATTTGTTTTTGGAAGACTCAAAACAAGCCTAATAAAGGAGTTTCTAAAAGTATACATACATACATATATATATATATATATATATATATATATATATATATATATATATATATATATATAAACTTTTCAATAACTTTTTAATTCTTTAGTCCAGTCCTTCAAGATACGCGTTTAATTATTTTAACTTGCCTGCCTGCATGATCGGGATTTTAATCGTTATCGAATTGTAAGATTGCGCCAGCCAGTTTCTGTCCAATCGTGGCTTCTGTTGGAAGGAGTCACAGGACTTTCACTGCCCAGTATAAGAAGACAGAATCTTGTTTCTCGCTGTCTTTTGTCCCTTTGTTTTCGTATTTAATATGTGTTAATAGGCCGTTGTTCTTTTGTGTTTTACATCTTAGAATGCTTCTTGTGATGTCGTAACGCTACATGCTTTAATGTGAAAATAAAGAGGGGTTAACATTACAAAGGACTGCCTCGTCAATTTCAAATGTCTAAGATATTCATAATTAACAGCATAATCGTCCCTCGCCATTAAAGGATATTCAGCTTTCCTACTCGGATTTATTGTTATATATGTATAACTGGCTGGTATACCCGTTCTTCTCCCGGGTGAATTGAAATATTAAACAATAGAGATTGAAGGATAAAGAAGTTTTTATTGAGTTAATTTTACGCGAATTGCACATTAAACAAAAAAAAAAAAAAACTTTTTGTATATCTCAGCTGAAAAAAAAAACAAGAAAACCATGTTTGTCAAATTTTATGTCTGTAGATCTAACAGCTGATAAAAAGGATTTTTTTTATTTATAACTCCCCGTAATTCTCTTGTGAGTCGATTTTTGAAAACACTTTCTTAAGCTGATAACTACTCAGCTCTGCTTTGTGTAGTGAATGCTTAGAATAGTGTAAATAATTTATATCTAGAAGTGTAGTTCGTTAATATTACAATCTGTTGTATTTATTTTATGTTAAAATAATAATCTGCCTCACACGCTCCATCTGTTCACGCCTTCGCATTTCCTGGCGCCTGGCGTAGACAAAACAAAATGGGAAAATTTTTGCTTCCCACATAAAAGATAGATATATCCTGTCACGGGATTTTTTGCAAATGGCAGAATTTTTCCCTACTTACTTTCCCCACTTTCAATTATCGTTTTATTTTGAATACTTCATACAATATCGTTACAAATTATAGCCTATGTGTTATTCTGATGTATAAGCTATATCATTGTAAACTTTCATTAAAATCCATTCAGTTGTTTTTGCGTGAATGAGGTACAAACATCCAAACATACTTTTGTATTTATAATATTAATAAGGATATATCGTTCAAATTTTCAATCGTTAATAAAATACTTTCTATTCCCATCCATTCAAGCTCAAATACATTTATTTAAACTTGTAGTGGATGACACTTGATGTTAATACAGTTTTTTCAAATATTAATTCAGTCATTAAATTAAAAAATGGATAAATAGGAACAAAGATAATGGTCTAACAGGATATGTAGAAAAGAAAAATCATTTTTTGTGTTCCAGTAGTGCAAAGGGTAGTGCTTTGGACTTCTAATCCAAAGGTAACAATTTAACAAAAAACTATATTTGTTAAATTTTAATTCTGTAGATATAATACCTGATATAAAATGGACTTTTTTTTATTTATAACGCCATGTAACTTTCTTGTGGGTCGAATTTTGAAAACACCTTCCTAAACTGATCTCTGCTCAGCAAAAGTAATACATTGTTACAAATTTTGTGTAATGAACGCTTAAAATAGTTTCAGCAATTAAAATCTGGATGTGTAATATGTCACTATCACTTTCTGCTGTATTTATTTTATGTTAAAATTGTAAGATTCGCAAGCAACTTCGTTTCTTAAATTATAATGGCGATTCAATGAAAAACAAAGCGAAATGTTGGCGATAGAATCAAATTGGAAACTGTCTAGCGACTTTCCTAGCTCGAGCTTTATTAGAGCTTTGGAAAAAATTAGACTTACGCTTTCGCGGCATAATTTTTAGTAGGTACTTTTTCTACACTTCCAAAAAATACAGAATGGCAGTTATTATTTTTATACTTAAAAAATGCAATACCTGCCTATTCAATTAAAACTATAGCGTTTTAATTAACTACTAACCACAAACAAAGTTTCAAATTTATCCAAATGATGTAGTGTGAAAGACAAAGTTTATCTACTTTAAATACCAGATGCGATTAAATTATTTATGTTGATATAAGGAATCAATTTCTTACTACCAAACGTGCATTAGAACGTGCAGTTATCAATTTTTATTGTACTCGTATTTATGGATGTATGGTATGGCCAGTAGCGATAAAAGTATTTATTTTGATATAAGGAAGAATTTGTTACTACCAAACGTGCATTACAACGTGCAATTATCAATTTTTATTGTGTTTATGGTTCATTACTTTGGTAATAATGGCTTATACATAAAAGATAGATATATGCTGTCGTGGGATTTTTTGCAGATGGCACAATTTTTCCCTACTTACTTGACAATTATCGTTATATTTTGGAGACTTCTCACAATATCGTTATAAATTATAGCCTATATGTTATTCTGATGTATAAGCTATATCAATGTAAAGTTTCATTACAATCTATTCAGTTGTTTTTGCGTGAAAGAGGAACACAAACATCCAGACATACTTTCCCATTTATACTATTAATAAGGATGTTACTTAAAAATACTCTAACACGTCACCAGTTCATAGGGTTTTGTTTGTCGTAAAATGCTTTCAGGAAAAAAAATTCAAATGTCATACATGACGTAGGAAGATGATTTTATTAATTCTTGACTCAGTTGTCTTTCTTCAAGCAGGTGATACAACATCATTATGCGAGAAGATTAGAGAAAGTAATAAAATCTTTGTTTTTTCAATAACAGGTTCACAAAATTAATATAAACCCATTTTTTCAATACTTACTAGGAAAGTTTAAGAAAGAAATCAAAGATAATTTTTAGGAATTTATTTTGTACTCACATGTTCAAACTCAAATGTGTTGAAGTATTTATTTTAATTGTTATTAAAAAATAGTCTCTTTTATGTGTAAATTGTTGATATCTAATTTAAAGTATAGATAAATTAGCAATATACAGGGTAAGCTGAAATGAATATAGCGATTACAAACGGCTATAATTATTTAATGGAAAAGAATTTATAGATAAGATTTACACAGAATGTAGACAGAAATTTAAAATTTTGTATACATACATCATAGATATGTTCTATGTGACTTCCCTTGGTCCCATGGATAACATCTAAGCGGCAATCCCCTTCATGGCATACATTCTGAAGCATTTGTGCTGTCATCGACGCAAGCGTATTAAAAATGTGTACTTTCGGTTTCTCAATTGTTTTGGGTGTGGTAATCCGTGGAATCAGAGTTTAGCTGTGGCATTAACCATAGCTGAAGCATGTCAAGGTAAATATTTGTTGTAACACTTGTGAGGTTCTCTCATTCACGCTTAGAGATGTGGGAAGAAGGGAAGGAAGACTAGCCATATATCTAAATATACTCTGTTTATTTGTCACACAATCAAAAACACAAGCTCAAGTAATCTTAAAAAAGAGATGCGCTTAATTGAAGCAATATGTAGATAAATAACGAGGTACGCGAAGTATGAGAAGACTTTAAATACCAATGCACTTACTGCAGGTTCGAATCTACTTCCCTAGCTATTTAAGCTCTATTTAAACTCTAGGGGCCAATCGTCACTTTAATTATTAGATTTATCAAATATCTGAGTTACACTATAAATTTGATTAATACCTGATCACTAACAATCTATCCTATCTCCCTCACTTTCTATCTCTAAAGCTTGAAAGCCTAGACTATACATAGCAAACCTAATTTAAATAATCACGTTTCCTTCATCAGAGGGTTTGTTGCCAAATATATATATAACCAAAGATTTCCCAAGAAGACATGTTATTAGGAAGGACGCGGATAGAGCCGTCTCACACTTCATTCACAGAAGAAAGAACCATACAATATACGTCTCCCTTGTCCGTGCGACCTAGGAAAGTCACATAGAACATGTATGACGTATGTATACAAAATTTAGAAGTGCCATCTACATTCTGTGTAAATCTTATCGATAAATTCTTTTCCATTAAATAGTTATAGCCGTTTGCAATACCTATATTCATTTTTACTTACCCTGTATGTATCTAATTTAAAGCTGAATCATAAATAGAAGATAGGTTAAAATTAGGCGATAATAGCAAATCCTTAGTCTTAGATCTTAAACGGTTAATTTTTTTTTGTCCAAAATGTTTCGAGAAAGAGGCACATTTTTTCGTTGCATCTTACTGAGCATAATACTTAATAAAAGTAGGAAATGAAAAATTTTAATTTTAATTTTTCATTATTAAGTTTTCACAACATTTCTTTTAGTTTTCTAGTTGCAGAACACAAACACTCCTAATTGTTTGCTCCTTATAAACACATTTTACATACTATGAAGAATGTTGCATGAATCTTTAATTCTTATATATATAAAATATCATACTTCATCATAAAAAAAATTTCATGTTCGTAGCTCTTTTCAAACGGTTGAGGGCTTTGTGTGTAGACTATACGTATGTATATACACATACAATGTAAAGCATGGTGTATAACATAAAGTCATAGATTGCAATCGGGATAGAGATAGTATTTTTTTTATTATCTTTCCATTTTCATATTTTCTCAAGCAACAAACTGCACATTGTTTTGTCTCTCCCTGTCCTTTATCGAAAATTTTCAAGGATCTAATTCCTGACCAAAGAAAAATTCCCACCTACACCACAAAGAAAATCCCGGATGAGAAGCATTTTAGTACCATGGAAGCAGTACTGGTAATAATAATCTCACTATAACAATAGAAAATGCGTCTAAATCGAAGATAGAAAGAAGAAAATATAAATACGGGCAAACTGGTTAAAGCAGTGCTTCTCAAACTTTCAATACTGGCGCCCCCCTTATCAATCACAATTTTTATCGCCCCCCCTTATACATTAATAAAGTACTGAATGCAATAAAATTGCACTTTTTTTACGCTAAAGCAATAATCTTAATTATATACCGTACACATTCATGACATAAGTATTAAATTTTGCATATGTTGCTTTGAAGCAAAAAAAAATATATTAAGTATTAGGATAATTATTATGTTATTTTTCCTTTCTCTAATTTTTAAATTGGAATATATTGCAAAATGCGGTGGCTGCTTAGAAGACAAAATATAGATATCAGCTTTCTTTTAGAAAGAACTCAGTGGGTCAATTTCTAATCATAAGCATTCCTTTGAAAAATTTGCTCTGTAAGACAAGCCCATGGAAGTCGCTAATACTTATTACACTTGTTCTTAATTTAGCATTAATTAATTAGTTATAAAATACTCTGTGCAGCACTGATACATTAAAAGTATACCGGCTGAAGTACCCGCTATTTGCACGAGTTCATTTATAAGAAAATAAAACATTATTGATATAATCGCTGAATTTTAAGGAGAGTAAAGACAAGTGCGCAACAATGTTTACAAAAATGTAAAATGATTTTTTTAAATCATTGCTCAAATTATAATTAGTTTTAAGCGAACTGTAATTTTAAACCTCACAGAATTAGCATTTAGAATTGATGTTGAATAATGAACAATAATATAAAATTACGATGAGAAATAATTGTATTATTTTTAATATTTAAAGTGAAAAGACTTCAACATGTTTTAAACCTGGAGCAGGCACGCACTCAATACTAATGGTCGAGTGGGGTTATTGAGCCACCTCAATCTTTTTTTTTTATAATTATTTTTATAGTACACAATAAAAATCGTAATTCCAGTGAATAATTTAATTAAGAGAAAATATACTCACCCCTACTTTCAAGAACACAGAAAATATTTCGGAAAAAAGTTATCACACCGGGAGCTCAGTCAAAACAAGTACCTTAAGATTGGTAAAAAACGTTTGTCACTCCCAAAAAAGAGGGAGATATGTGACAAATATATTTTAGTTCACACGTTAAGACTGTCAAACAGGAGGATAGTGTCAGAGCCATTGGTAACAATTAAACAGTTTTGCCAGAATTACCGATTTCGTGCACTCTGTGCTCGGCGTGACAGCTTCGGAATAAAAGTGTATTTATTACAATATGGATGTTCAAAAAATTATGTAAAACGTTTTTCATTATGCTTTTTATATGTTTGGGAATAACTCATAGAAATAAATCTTGGACAAGTAATCCTTCAAAGAGCTCTCTGTACTTTTCCAAAAATCATAAAAATACTTTACAAGGAAAATATCGCAGCAGAAATAGTTTATTTGCAACTTCCCTAAATGAAAAAACAAATACACACACACATAAGAGCAGGGACGTAACTAACCGTACAAGTATATAAGTTCGAAGGTCAAATCGCAGCAACTACATTCTGCTGCCTACAGCTGATGACAATAATATAACAGTGATGAATTTTTTATCTTCCTAAAATTTTTTTTCGATTATGGGTCTGGGTTTTGTTTTTTCTCATTTTGGTTTGAAAAGAAACCGTAATAGAAGTAGAAGCTCAATTTTTTATGACGTAATATCGCAGATATATAAATTATATCAGTGTAAATGTGTATTTTTTTATTATGTCAGAAAGTATTTTGTTTTACTTCATTCCAGTAAATAAATTTTTTTTAACCTTTTATTTTCGATATGCTCGCGCCCCCCAGGGGGGCGCGCCCCACAGTTTGAGAAACACTGGGTTAAAGAGTTAAGAACTAAGACTATAAGGTTAAATTTAGTCTAAACGCCAAACAATTTTCTCCAATGTTCGTCTATTCAATAACAATAAATTTCTAAAAATACTTTTAAGTTATAAACATAATATTAAATAATGAAAATTTGTTTCTAAAGCGAAGTACAACAACGAAAATATTTATTTACATACCAAAGCAGGAAAAACCTAAAATCTAATTGACTAAAATTTTGAAAAAAAAATAAATACATCATGTGGAGATAGTATAAATTCAAATAAAATAAACAGGAGATCGCTCTAAAGAAAAAAACTGTTAAGAATACATTTAAAATATTACAAAAAAAAAGAAACAGTTAAAAACATGAGATTCATATAAAAATTTTAAAAAAAATATTTTATTGGAAATAAAAGACATAGAATTAAAAAATGTAAATGTAAATTGAAATTATCAAATAAAATAACTTGTGCCATCTCGCAAAATGCAGAAATAAATAATAATAAAAAACAATATACGAAAAAATAATTAAAAGTAAATAAACTTAAAAACAGATAATATTGAACTTAGTACCAGTGTATGTGTAAAAAAAAATTTAAAGGATAATCATGGTCTAAGCAATAATTAATTAATCTTTTATTATTAATAAGTATGTTTATATTATTATAAACTAAATTATTGTTACGTTGTTAGTAAGTAAAAAGAATATTTCTATGTTAGAATTCCAAAAGCTACGATAATAATATTAAAATTAAGTGCTTTAAAATACACTATTTGTTTTTCAAAACTATATCTAGATAATCAGTAGTAATTGGTTTATTGTTTGTTTTAATTAGGCTCAGAAATTTAGGATAAGAATCAATATTAGGTGTATATTCACTATTTTTACCCAAAACATTTAAATCATCTACATATCAAAATTTAAAATATTACTATTTTAAAAAAGTATTACAAAATAGTTTAACTACTTCTAATAGGTCCAAATTGTTGTAAATCTGTAATTTGCTCATACACATTGTCATTAAAACTAATGAAATTTTCTTTAATTCTAATTCAATAACAGTATTCAATAACAATTCAATAATTGAAAGAATCTGAAATATATCCCACACACATTAATATCTAAAGAGTTGAATAAATCCTCAAAATCGCAATTAAAAATAATGTAAATATCTTTATTTTTATAGTTCTGTGCTATTTTTAATAAGAATTTTATATTAAGATAAATGGCAAAAAATTTGTAAAATGATTTGTAACATATTTTACTAGAAGAAGTGATGGAGTTTTAAGGTCATTTGAAACTCTACGATATTCAGGATTTAAGAGCAAAAATAATAAATGTGGAAATTTAACTTCTGCTATATGATGTCTAAATTCTTATAAGTAGTAATTGTACAAAACTGCTAATTTCTCTATAAGATAAATAAGATTTATGTAAATATTCAGAAAAGGCTTATTAAGCATAGTATGAAAATTGCAAATTGGTAAGACTATTTATGAATATGTACTATACTGAAATAGTTTTGTAAATTTTTAATCCTCCCAATTTATATCCTTAATATGAACACTATAATTTTATGAACGTTTAATTCTATGAGGTTTCTTAAGATGTATTTAAACTCCTAAAAGGACTTCGAAGTAAATATATATATATATATATATATATATATATATATATATATATATACTTCACAGGTTAGCCTTACTTAAAGGTAACCTTACTTGCAGAGATTACAATAAATTTACATACGTTTTTATTAATTTGTTGTTCAACATTGGATGTTACAATTATAAATAATTTTATCTATATAATATAATTTTATCTCGGTGCCTTTTTATATATTGAATATCTCTTAAAATATTTTTTTTAATTATATTAGGTTGGGAAAAAAGAAATCCATTATTTTTGCATAAAATTCAAGACTTTCTTTAAAATTTCGGATTGTCCGATTTAGGTAAAATATACACCGTTTGTTGTATAATTTGTTGCAATTTTAAAGGTAGCTTCATAATGCCTCTATCATAGAAGTCTTGGTCCTTATTGGAGAAAAACTCTAGTAATCGATTTGCACAACCTTCTCTTGATTCCAATTTCTTATCACTCAGGGAGTTTTGCAATGCGAGAAAAAGGTGGTAATCGCTTGGTGCCAGGTCCGGACTATATGGTGGATGCATTAAACCTTCCCAACCAAGTTCCCAGGGTTTCTGGCGAGTCACTACAGACGTGTGTGGCCTGGCGTTGTCCAGATGGAACACAGCACTTCTTCTGTTGGCCACTTCTGGCCGTTTCTAGTCAATCGCTGACTTCAAATGGTCCAGTTGTTGACAGTAGAGATCTGAATTTAGTGTTTGGCCGTACGGAAGCAACTCATAATAAATTATTCCTTTTCAGTCCCGCCAAATACACAGTAGAACCTTCCTGGCCGTTAGTTCTTTTTTGGCCACCGTTTGAGCTACTTCACCGCGCTTTGACTACGATCGCTTCCGCACAATACTGTCGCATGTGACCCATTTCTCATCCCCAGTCACCATCCATTTAAGGAATGAGTCAATTTCATTGCGTTTGGCCAAGGCTTCGCAGATGGAAATTCGATCCATCATGTTTTTTGGTGTTAATTGGTGTGGCATCCAAACATCAGGCTTCTTTTTGAATCCAATTTTGCGCAAATGGTTTAAAACTGTTTTATGGTTGATCTTTAGCTTTTGGGTGATGCTACGACTACTAACAAGCCGGTCAACTTTGATTATTTCTGTGATTTTATCGACATTTTCGAGGACAGGCCTGCCCGGGCGAGGTGCATCTTTAACATCAAAAATACCTGAAAGGAATCGACGAAACCCAAATTACCCGTAATTAGGTATTACAGTATCGGCACCATAAAAATCATGCACAATTTCAGCCAACTGGCTTCTTTATCAAAGAAAAACTGTGAAATGTACCGAGTTTTATCTTTGTTGACTTCCATTTTTAACATCCTGTACTCACAACTGAATGGACCAAAGAAAAAGACAAAAGCATTTTTTTAGTGTGAACTGTCACTTTGACAAGGAGCATAAATCTGAAATTGTTTGATCGATACTTCAGGAGATATGGATACTACAGCCATCTACCGAAAAAATAATGGATTTCTTTTTTCCCAACCTAATATATTCAAGTGCGTATTACCACAGATATATATCCCCTTAAGACCCGAAGTATTTTTATTTTTAAATATTAAATTCTACTGGTTATTAATGCTATATGGACCCTAACGACACTGGGAAAAATAATAAAAAAATTCCCGCTTCTCCACTAAGATCGCCTTTTGTAGCTTTAGCATTAATGTGCATTATTACTGCATTTAGTACATTATTAATGTATAAGGGGGTCGCGATAAAAATTGTGATAGAAAAGGGGGGGTGCTAGTATTGAAAGTTTGAGAAGCACTGCCCTAACTGTTTTAATGAAATGATGAAATGAACAAGTCAGCATTTGTAGACATCTGTTTTCGCTTGTTACCCCCACTCCCTTTCACCTCCCCTCTCTCCTCCTCCGTGCCAGGCAGTACCGGGCTTCTGATGTGACGCACCAAAACAAAATTACTAAAATATCATTTTTATAATTTTTTTTAGTTATATTCTTTGATTAGTTATTATCTTATTAGTTTGATTTAGTTATTATCTTTCGATTGATGTATCACTTTTGTATGCCCGAAAATTAGAAACTTGATAAAACTTAAATTCAAAAATGTAAACAAACAAATTGGGGAATTCAACCACGCCCCCTTTATAGATAAAAAAAAGCTTTTTGGTTATAAAAAAAATTTTAAAAAGGGAAATAATAACTAAAAAAAAGATATTACAAGTAAAGCAGGATATTTCTGAAGTACTACATTAATGTATAAATTTTTTTTAAAAAAATGTTAGAAATTCTACTACAAATATCCTTTTTTTGAAAAAATACCAGCTTTATTATCTAATTATTTTGTTAATTAATTTCGAATAGTTAATTTGTAATTCAAAGATTATTGTTGTATTAATTACTTTACTTTTAATAATGCATCATATTTGCTGAATAACTTTAAAACTTTTGGAAATATTATTTCATCATTTCACTGAAACTGGTTAGGGATTTGATAAAATTACTTACTTTTCTTAGGGAAATCACCTTACATAGTTCTTATTTTAACATCTTACGTGAATGGATCATCTCTCTTAGGGATTTGATGAAATCCATAATTTAATCATTTCCCTGCGACATATGTAACGCACAATCCGGCGTATAACGTGCACTTATGCTTTCAAGTTGCAATTTTTAATTTTTAGGTATATTCGCCGCATAACGAACACCTCTTTTTATGAAAAATTTTGAAATTCACGTATGCAATGGTCTTATGTTTTGAAGTCATTTATTCGAGGTATTATCGAAACTTTAGAAAAAAATAGTATGCTTCTAGAACTACAACCATTTAGTTTATATGGAATGTCATTTCTTTTAAATAAACAATATTTCGATATACATAGAAGTTTAATTTTTTTCTCCGCTCATCTTTTTTCATTTTTCAAGCTGTCATTTTTATACCCGGCGTATGACGCGCACCCCAAAATTTCAAACTTATTTTATCAGTTAAAAGTGCGCGTTATACGCCGGATTTTACGGTAATTAAAAATATCAATTTTTAACTACTAAATTTATATTATTTTGTACTAAGCATCTGATTTTTGCAATAAAAAATTGACAATTTATGTACCCAAATCATCAAACTAACTTGACTGTTAACGGATTAAAGAAAGTGACAAGCGTGGTAAAGGCTAACGACGTCTATTCTAGCTCATCAAGTTGCACATGAGCAATCAATCGCAAAATTTTTCTTCAAAGGAAAGAAATTAAATAAAAGCATGCAATCATAAAAATACGCTTTACCCTAATAACAAAAGAAGATCATTTAATTGATGAGCGAACAACCATTAAATAAAGCTTTTGCTTTTACGGAGCTTACTAATTTAGGAGTTCTCAACATAATTGTGTTTGAGATGAAAAAAGAAAAAAAAATATATGGAGTCAGTTCTTTTGCATTATTCATAAAATAAAAAGTAATGTGAAGGCACAAAGCATGAAAGATAAATGGTTTTTAAATTAATCTGTTGTGAAAGTTTAAGGTATAAAAAGTGCCATCTTACCCCAATTATTATGATGAAAGCTTGAATAATTCATCATAGACCTTAATTGAAAAGCTTTGTTCTTTTCATCTCCATGAGCTGTTAAATTAGGATTACTGTTTGGTACGCAGAAAGAGAATAAATGAGATTAAATTATATTGTTTCTAAAAAAAGACAAGCATTTTAGTATTTGGTTGTTTATTCTGTTACCTTTGAGCAGCTTTCCTCAACACAAACTAATGGGTTTAACATATAATAATTTGTCACAAAAAGGAAAATAATATAAAAAAATAAAAAGAAGACTATTTGTTTGTTATTTTTGTGTAGAAATTAAGATTCTCATTATTTCTGTTTTTTCGTATTCATAACGCACAGTTTAATTTTGAAGCACCGTTAGTCTTTTACATGCATTAAAAAATATTATGATGTTTGAAAGTTTTGTTCTACTTAAAACATTCTGGGTACTAAATTATACTGTAATTTTCTCGGAAACATTCAATCAGAGTGGCGCACACAAGGGGAGGGGAGGTCCTGGGGGTCCAGACACCCCAAAGCCCTTGCCTTTTTCCGATTGTTTATAATGTTAAGTATATAGTACGTAAAATTTAATTAATTACTTGTTATTAATGATTAATTTTATTAATTAGTGCTAATTATTTATTCAAAAATGAGTTTTTTACTGTGTTTTGTTCCCGAAAATCGACAAAATCGAAAGGAACATGATACAAGAATGGTGAACTTTCAACCCCGGACCCCCCCTTGAAAAATTCCTATGTGCGCCACTGCATTCAAATATGCATGTTGATACTTGGAGACGCTTTTTCGTGAAATGGACTGGTTTACGTTTTGCAGCCATTTAAGTTTCAATGCATAAAAGTGCAATATTTTAGATTATTCCATTAGCAGCATATATATATATATATTATAATATCTGTCTGTTGCTGCACTATTTTTAGAATTCCATTAGCAGCATATAGATATTTTATAATATCTTCCCCATTCCTGCACTATTTTAGCAGCATATAGATATTTATATCATCTGTCTGTTAATGCAATATTTTAGATTATTTCATATAAGCAGTATATTGATATTTATCTATTTCTTAAACTAATCAATATTTCCTTAAGAATATATGTATTCAGAATTTTTTTTATTTCGGCACATGTTTGTGAAAACTTTTATTTTTAATATAATATAATATAAAATAAGAAAACTTTATTGACACTATTATTTTTTATATATAGTTTATGCTAGTCTTGTTGTTCATAATGATACAAACTGATGGGATTGGACATAACTTCTGACGAAGCAGATTTAAAGTCTTTCATTGATTTCTCCCCACCGACTCAATGCTTTTCAATCTATTCCCAACAGAGAGCTTAGCATGCCTCAGTGCTTTTCTGTGGCCATTACAGCCACCTCCATATAGAATATTACCGTTGCGCTCAGCGATAAAACACAATCCATAGATAGCGCAGTAAATCTTTTGATCTCTCCGGCTATCAGAGACATCTTCGGGGCATAAGGATTTCATTGCCCTCTCACAGTCAACAAAGTTTAAATTTAAATGAGGACAGCTTAGATGACTCCATTAAGTGCATATAATCCCTTCAGACGCCCTACTTCTTTTGTATGTTCTCTCTATCCCTTTTAACTACCGATAATCAAAATAATCTGCTATAACAGGGGTGAGCAACTAATTTTGGCTCGCGGGACATAATGTGGGAAGGGAAAATGCCACAAGACCACTTTTTTAAAGGATTACATTCTTTATAAAAATAATAAATATAATAATGTAATAGTGGCAGTTTTATTCAATTAATTTATTGCCCTAATTTTATACTGTCTTTAATTTCACCAACATTTAATTTTATAACCAATTTAATGAAACAATTGTACCCTATCATACTTTTCTACGATAATTATTTCAATGGGTGGTAACTCTGAAAATAATGTGAATTTTTCAAAAATTCTAGTTGAGTCTCTGTAGAGAGGTCTGAGCTGTATACAGGCAAAATATTATTATAATAGAACCATTTTTCACAAAAGGAGAACATTTGGAAAAAAGATTATTCTAAGTTAATTTTTTGCTTTAATATTATATTTAAATACATTTTTTGTCATAATGTCCTTAAAACAATTTTATATACATTTTCTAATCTAAGTGACACTAAATATCATGAAAATTATCCATTTATGCGCTTTTTTAAAATCACGGTTCCGAATGTAGTCGGATACCTTAAAGCTATTTTTATATACATGAAATTTTGTGTACATGATTATTTTGGATGGCAATACAGTAATTTAATTATAATTAATAAAAATTAATTGATTGAAACTAATTATTTAAAGAATTACAAATACAGCCACGTTGGCGACTTAGCGACCATTTTAGCGACTTGTGTCAAAACTTGAAAAGGTTTTTTTTCTCCCGTTTTGAAGAATTCAGCTGAACAGAATTTTTATGAACACAATTGTTTTGGATGACAGTACTATACTTTAATTATAATTAATGAAACTTAATTACCACTTAATGTTGTGATTCTATCATATGTATATACATATTTATATTAATTGTAACTATTTAATAAAAAGTAGTTAAAATAAAATTTTTCTTTGTTGACCTAAGTAGGAATTGACTGAAAATTTTTTTTTGCATTACTTGTTTTATGTAAATTTAAATAAATAACAATAATTCACATGGATATTCCTGACTGGGTGTTTAACTCTTTTGTGCGTGGAATCCCAAACACAGATGAATGGACTAATAATGGAGCATTTTATTGAAATATCCACTAATGAGGGACTTAAACCAATGTTTGAACAAGGATACCACAAATTCTGGTTACAAAAACAGATCCCAATTTTCCATCCTACATTATGGGTTGTTGTACAAAAGTTGTTGACTACTTTCCAGTCTTCCAATTTGGTAGAATGTGGATCCATTGCCGTAAAAAAACCTCATTACACAAAAAAAGAAACCAACTAAAAACTAATGCTAGTGGAGCTTTGCGGTTGCGACTCATAAACATTGAGACGGACATAAATATACTCACAACATCTCAATCAAGTTCAACGAAGTCATTAATTATTTTTATTTTATTTTAAGCAAACGTTATAACTTCAATAAATAATTCTTTAAGAAAAATGTTTTTTTTTTTTAAATTGTAATTTTTTTTGTATTCAATGCATTTATGTAGTTTTTTCACATGGGGCTCCGTGGGCGTTTTGACTATAAAAAGGTGTCCGTGGGCAAGTTTTGATTATAAAAAGGGATCCGTGGGCAAGTTCTGACTATAAAAAGAAGTCAATTGGTTAAAAAGTTAGGGAACCACTGATTTAGACTAACTTCAAGTGAGATACTATCAATTGTACGACTGTAGGATATAATATCTCGTATGGTAAAGAGGAATTTTTTACATATGCTTGCATAAGAGAACGGCTTGTAAAACGTTGGGTCTAGTCACCCTGTTCGTTGTGATTGATAGGGAACTCTTCACTTCACCCATTCACCTGTTGCGAAGTTTCTGGGCTTAAAAGTAGTAGATGCATTATTCGAGTCTGACTTGATTAAGATGAGAAAGAAAAATAAATAAAAAATGACATGGATCACAGTTTAAAAGAGAGAAATCCAAGAATATACTTATGTAAATTCACAAATTAAAAGAAAATAATTCGTAAGTTTTTAGATAAAAACCATTGAATAAAAAGTTTCAATTATTTTTATAGAAAACTGCAGTTGTGTATTTTTACTAGCGTTCTCCCAGGTATGAATTTTATCAACAATAAAAAAATTAACTATCTGCATTCGTACATTTTCATTCCATTTCGAACGCTGTTATTATTAATTAAAATGCTACAGGAAACAAGTTTTGCTTATCTTGATGAATATAACGAACAGCTTGAGTAAAGAAATACGTATCAAGCATTTCCTAGTACAATTTAGAAATAAAAAAAGTAGATACTTTGGTTTTTCTAAACATCACATCACGGGAAATTAAAAGTGTTTATAAATGTTAATGGAACTAAAAAAATTAAATTATTCTCTAATTACTTGATAAACTGGTTTTTATAAGAACCCTTCTGTAAACTTGTGGGTTCTTTTCTGATCGTGTTCGAATTGTGACAAGAAAATATTTGTAGACAGGATTTTGTCCCACTGTTTATTGCACATCTTCCTTGGGACATTTCTTAAAATCAAGAATATATTGAGATGCTACAAGATTACCATCCATCGTCCAGCCGTGTCTACTTTTCACGACCCCGGTTTTCTCGCCACCGCTCTCCTCTCCCCCGTTCCGACCTTTTTCCCGTCGTTGCCAGATCCTTCTCTCTATCTCGTCTCGTTCGACCTGTTGCTAGGTGCAGGCAGTAGTTCCTTACACGCCCCACCTAAGAGTAAAATTTGCCCCTTGTGGCTGATTTTACCATTTCAGACACCAGGAACAGAAAATCACAAACCGTGAAGCAGAAAATTCACAAACAGAACACACAATAATTGTAACATTCAAAAGTCTTGATGATTGTTCTAGTCCAAGTTCCTTAAAACAAACATGAAATAATATTAATAGTTCACCCAATTGAAATATATAAGTGATTATGTTCCCAGAAAGATCTAAACTGTAATGGGATTGCAAACAGAAACATAGAAAACACATTATACAAAAAAAACACACTAAATATATACATTACAGTTTTTATCTTAATCAAGACAATGTTTATTTCATTAACTCATGAATGTGAATGCTCAATGAGTTCACTAAATCCATATTAAGTACACAGTAAAAACTTTCCTACGGCTCTAATTTGCCTTTGGCCGGTATGATTTCCGACCCAACCCATCTCACTCATTCTAATACAAAGTTAATTTGTTTTACACGATTTTTCCAAATTTGCATCAGAATGTCTATATCGACTATTCGAGATACAACGAACTGCTCTAACATTCTTAAAACCTGAGCCGTTAAATTACATCCATAAGAAGTGTATTCAATCTTAAACCTCACATTTTTAGTCATGCAAATTCCAAACGACATAAAGCATGCGGCATAATTCTTCGTGAGAGAACGACAAGAATACCACTTCCACAAATCCAGTACCGTGACCCACGATGCTGTGCTATTCTTTTCTACAAAACCTTCCCTTTTCAACAAAAGATAAATCCCGGGGTTCTCGAAAATATCTTTAACAAAGCTTCACGGGTTACCTTCGCACTGAGACTAGTCACCGGCCTAGCCTCGCCCCACCTAGTGTGCTGATCAACCAGACATAAAATATATGTATGTTCCTTTGAGCTTGGCGGGTCAATTGGACCTATCAGATCCATATTCCCCACCTCAAATGGCAATTCAGACCTTGCCACAGGTGTAATGGGTGATCGGTCTTTAATCCTAACCGATCGAGTGAGCTGACATTCTTTACATGACTCACAAAATTTCTTCACATCGGCCCTCAGATCCTCCCAAAAGAAAGAATACTTGATTCGTTCAATCGTCTTCTTGGGCCCCATGTGACTACTGAACACTGAAGTATGCGCTAGTCTCAACACATCCGTTCTTCTGCACTTCGGAATTACCAGTTGCCCAATACTCTCCCCGAGTATTTTATCCCTATGAAATAGATACCCATCTACTTCATAGTAGTTTCCTTTGCCTTCCTTAGCATGCTTCCAAACCAATGCTAACTCGGCACAACACTCCTGTTCGGAACGAAAACTATCAGCCACCATGATTCCTTTATCCATCTCAGCGGTCACCTCGTCATCCTTAGTACCCAATGTTCCCACTTCATTCCGACATGAAGTAATATTTCTTTGAGAATCCTCAATGTGCTCCTGTGCTTTCTCTGGCAGAATACCCGATGAAACCTCGGTTTCATCTACATTTCCTGAGTCAACCCTCAGGTCCTGAGAGCTTTGAGCCAGTGAATTCTCTTCACTCTGGACTCCTCTCAACATATCCAAAACCTCTGGTGGAAGCAACACGTCTTCTACCAAAACTTCTGCCAAAGCACATAACACTTGCTGGTGCACCACATTAACCTGGCCACCGGTAGCAAGACCAATTGGAACGTATACTAAAGGACATTTAACCGCTGGACCGAAAATACCTTTCAAATAAATCGTGGCAGCTCTTTCAACCGATATTCCAGGAACTAAGTCTTTCTTGATAACAGTAATTTCCGTACCAGAATCCAATAACACATGGACTAATTTCCCATCTACACTGATAGATGTTCACTAATTTACTTAATTTGTCTTCAATAGCCCGTCTAGGAATGACTTTACCTAACAAATCAACTCTAGCAGCTACCGTCCCATCTACCAATTCCGTCCCTTCTGTTGACACCTTATTCACATTAAGTCTTTTATTATCTACCTCTTTGTTTTTCGGACAATCCCGCTTAAAATGTTTATCTGATCCGTAGGTGAAACAAGCGAATTTTTAATTTCAGTTACTTGACCCTTATCAAAGTTTTTCCTAGAAGAAAAATTATCTGACTTTTTCTCCCCAAATGGCTGTTTACCCCCACTACCATTAAAACTTCTTTTTTCACTATCATTCCATTTAGCTCTCTCAGGTTCATCGTAGGATTTCCCTTTGGAAGCGTAAAATATATCACATTGTTTGCCCAAGTCCCTGGGTTTGTACCATTCTTCCCCTTGGAGCACAACAATATGGGTCGCCGTCTCAGAATCCAACATTTCAAACATTTTATCTGCTACGATCAGTTGATTAACTGACTCAAAATCATTCTCGCTTCTCTTAACTTACAGTAGTATAACCACATCGATGTTAAACGGGACGCGAACTGAGAGAAAGTTTCGTCAGAGTTACGTTTGGCCTTTCTAAAATTTTCTAAACATATTTTTGGGGGGTGAGGGTTCATACTCCTTGAGCACAACCTGTTTTAAAGACTCGTAATCTGTTAATTCTTCTTCGCCTAGGTTAACTAATAAGTTTGACACTTTGTCTCCTAACATGCATAACAAAACCTTCGGTTTTAACTCGTCGCTAACCATTTCACTAGCGAAAGCCTTTTCAAGACTAGAAAAGAAATAGTCCCACCCGTCTGATTTATTGGGTACTTTTACAGTTAACAGCCTAACCATTTTAACTATTTCATCTAAAGATCTCACACGTGAGGTTTGACCATTATTTTGAGTAGCACTCTGATTAGCGTTCCTAGATAATTCTATTTCCAAGCGTAATTTTTCAATTGATAATTGTTCTTGTCGTTTTAGTTTTTGCTGCTGTTCTGTCTCTAATCTTTCGGCTGTAATAACTTCCAATAACTCTTTTGCCTCTTCCTCCTTGTAATATTTACTAGAGATTATTAAATCCCTTAAAACAATTTTAGACATAGATGGATCAGGTGACTCATCTAAGTCCCGCGCTAATTGAATTAAGTCAATTTTCTTACTTCTAATGAGAAATGCCATTTTTAATCAAGCTAAACCTAATGCCAAATTACCTTCTGACAAATTTAACTACAAACACTTAAATGACCTAGTACTATATATTTAACAAGCAAGAAAAATTCTACTCGTTTTTTCTAAGAGTACTCAAATTCCAGAAACACCATACGAAATATGTTTACAATAAAACTTATATGAGACACAGTTATTTGTTACTAATCAGAACGCAGAACCTTTTTCAAAATAAAAAAAAAACACAATTAACAACATACTTTAGCTACATTACCGTAGAATTATTTCTCAAATCATAAATCTACTCTTAGTTTCTTTTTTTTTAATTAAAAGAAGAATGTTATGCATTAAACAAAAAACCAATATACATATACATCCTAAATTACGAGCAAAGGAAATAACCTCAGATTGCATTAAACTATCAACTAACTGACAAATTGCAACACTTTTACTTAAAATGAAAAACTATCATATAATATTAAAAAAAAACATGCCATATTCTGAGTCATAAATAACCTACAAAATCTCTTATTTACAACATTTTAACAGGAAGTCCGTCTACTTGAAATACATATACACATTTTTTTAATGGATATTTTTCACCCACTCAAACATACATTTTTCGCAACCATTATTTCAAGATAAATTAATCTATAATTCTTTTTTTTTTAAATTCTGCAAACTGAATTGTTATGCAAAACACTTTCTATACCCAGATTTTAAGTTTTGAGACAACTTCAAAACAGTAAAGAATGATGATAAAAAAGAAATTATAGTTTAACACTAGAATTCTAAATACCATATTTTACAACATTTAAAATGATACCCTATCATTTCCAGGTAAAATAAGTACACAATTTTCTTATTTCATCTACACAATAATCCAACAACATAGAATATTGCAATAAACCAATGAAATTTTCTTTTTTCAGATATATCTGCTTTTTCTATTTTATTTTTGAAAAAACAAATTAAATATGACTGCATCCCATTACTCTTTTAAATATTCACACAATATTTTAACTTAGGGGAACAATAGCCACTTACTTCGACATGAACGCTGTTTCTGTACTTGAACACTACTGGGATTTCCTTCGTTGTTTTCTGATCACGGCTCCATTCATCAGAAAATGAAGAAAAATACGACATCTGTTCGTTCATAGCCCAACTCGGCAGGTGATGGTAAAACTCCATATGAAGAAGGTCTTGTTTTTTTTTTCACTTGAAACTGCTGCAGGGCAATTCCCGGGATGCACGCGGTCATCAACCCGAAGATACACTGCAGGACTCTATTTCCTTGCTAAAAATTTCCTTTCAAACCGAATGTCCACCAGAACCCTGTTCACAACCATGTAGTAGGAACACCGATCAACTTGAAATATTTTATTCATTCAACCTCTGCTCCATTGCATCGCACTTCTGACACCAGTGTAAACTTGTGGGTTCTTTTCTGATCGTGTTCGAATTGTGACAAGAAAAATATTTGCAGACAGGATTTTGTCCCACTGTTTATTGCACATCTTCCTTAGGGACATTTCTTAAAATCAAGAATATATTGAGATGCTACAAGATTACCATCCATCGTCCAGCCGTGTCTACTTTTCACGACCCCGGTTTTCTCGCCACCGCTCTCCTCTCCCCCGTTCCGACCTTTTTCCCGTCGTTGCCAGATCCTTCTCTCTATCTCGTCTCGTTCGACCTGTTGCCAGGTGCAGGCAGTAGTTCCTTACACCTTCCATTGAATTTTTTTCTCTAATGAAATAAGTGTGCTACTGCTTTTGTACAAATTAGCTCAGCTCATTTTCAAATTTTGTTCAAAATAGATTATTATTTCTAGAAGTGCAGTTAAATATCGAATACAAAGATTACTAATTTTTAACTAGTGTAAGTGCGATAATTCCTAATTTCTGAATATTTTGGAAAATGTATATCAAATTTAGCGTAATAATCCATATCGCAGTTTTAAAAAAAGGAGAAACTTCTGTGATAAAATGAAACTCATACAATAGTATACTTAATTTATCCCCTTAATGGATTTCTACTTATTTTCTTCCGGTACAGTTATAAGAGTAATATAAAACATTGTAGCAGTTTAACAACATTTAAATAGTAACAATAACATTAAATACGATAATGTCAATAATAACATGAACACAGAAATGATAACATAGTGTTTGATCATGAACTGAATTTAAGATTATAATCAATGCGTTTCAGTATATTTTTTTGTTATTTATGTATATGTTTAAATGTCAAGTTAACTATGAACTTATTTTATCTGCATTTGTATTTGTGTACTTGAATGGAGCGGCATTCAAATATCTGGCAACAGGTCTTCCCCTTAAATTCCATAGATTAAGATCAGATCTCTATTCCATGCATACGGTCATTTAACTTAAAATACCCAAACATGGTAAAAGGAATAATAACATGGTAAACGGAATACGTATACAGTATGGAAAAGTTAAAGTTTACTTGAAATAATAATATTGGAATATTATTCTGTTAAATCTTTTTGCTGATTTTCCAAATCTACAGTAATTCAAACATCTTTATAACACAACTTGTAACAAATAAAAATACAATGTTTATTTGATGTCTCAAAATAATGATGTAAAAACAAAGTTCGAAAATGTCTTTTATTCTTGTATGGAAAATGTTTATAAACAGCTTCACAGCGCCGAAACATTTTTCGAGACAAAACTAAAAAGCTGAAACATGGAGAATTTTAAAATATTTTAGTAACAAAAAATATCGAATATTTGACGATGCGCAAAGATAATCCCATTTTTATTATTTCATGTTTTTATTAAAGAATGCTGTAAAGTACAGGATTTAGAAGCTTAAAATATCGATGTATTAGAGAGAAGAGACAGGGAGAGAGAAAAGAAGAGATAAGCTATAAATATTTTAAAATAATCCCCCATCCCTCCCAAAATTTGGAATGATTTACGAGTTTAAGATCTAGAGAGTCTTCCAACGAGTTATCCAAAATCGATAGACTCAATATAAGAGAGTACTCTATGCTAGGACTTATCCGATAATTCGAACTTTTTTTATTCACAGACCTTAGGTCGATATATTGAAAAGTTCAGTCAATCCCAGCTGTTTCCGCTGAGAGTAAATTCCAAGGAATTTCTTTGTACTTCATCCTGCACTACAATGATTATTCAGTTGAGGCACAAATCTTTTGAAAAATGCAGACAAATTTTAAAACTGGAACGTCCGGGATTTCAATTACCCTTATTCCACCGGTGACGTTTCGACACCGTGATATAAAATATATATAAAATAATTTCAATAACTAAATATATTACTGGACTAGATACAGTAGGATTTAGTTTTAGGACTTTTGAATATTATTTCATGTAATTATCATATATTACGGCCCTTTATATTATAAAAAATTGTAATAAACCAAATTACTTAATCTTATAAAATGGAATAGAATAATGATATTCCTAAATTAGTATAATTAGCAAAATCACAATTTTTGTGAGAATGCGAGTTTTTTAATCATTATTTATCGTTTTCATGCGTAATGTTTTGTACGTGCCTCATTTGCAATGAAGACAGCGATTTTCAATTTTTCGTGTACATTTTTTGTTCGTCATTTTAATGCAAGAGACACACATTATTTTAGTTGCATTTCCATTACACTCTATAATTCCGCACTTTTTACTTTTTAATGAATTTGAAATCCCTTTAAATTCAGCATTTACCTGATTTCTCAAATTCCTTGCACTTACGTAATTTGTACGTAATAGAGATAAGCAAATACTATGCAACATACCACTTATACACCATGATTTTGATATAAATGACTCATTTCCGCTGTGAACCCAATACCACTGCATTCAAAACCAAATAAATGTGCGATATTAATTCATGAAGTTTGCTTTCCTAATGGTATCTGCTTTGTGAAGTTTCTTTTGCTGAACGACAGCTCTTTATAATGAGAAATTGCCTTGGTCTCAAAACGACACCAGCGGATTTCTAGGTATATTTAGTTGTAAAATTTCTCCTAATTAATCTAAAAACACAAAACTTTTTTTGATGTAATAACCATAGAAACTGGTTACAAGTCATGAAAAAATTCCAAAATCCCTGTAAAATTGAGGAAAAAAAGAACAAACTTAAGGCCAGTCAGTAGAGTAAAAACTTTTTGAAAATCGATTTTGAGTTTTTGATATTTCTAAAATCTCCAAATGATTACCTTTCCAATGATGTAACATACAAGCCATTATATGAAACAGAAGTATTTTAAAATGACTTTTAAAAAATAATCAGCTGCCTCGGTCACGCCCACTTTGACAGATTAAGAGTAAATATTGACTTTTTAAATCTGAGAACTTGCAAAGCCTCCACAAAATTTCATTTAATCATACACAATTAACTGTAGACTAAATGAAACTTAGCTGCAATTTTAACTGTTAGTTTGTTTGCCAAGTTTGTAAAAATGATGAAAATATTTACTTTTAATTTGAAATTTAGTACCTGGACAAATATTTTTTATAGTGTAGTTAGAAACAAATGGTAAAATTTCGCCTTTCGAAATTTTTATACTTCTAAATACTTAATAACTTGTTTGTGAGGATTCTGTTCAAAACGTGCTTTTTGAAAAAATGATAATAATAAAAACATTTCAAGTGCTTGAAAATGAGATTAAGGCAGAAATGAGAATGCCTTTATTGCAACCAATATAGATACTGAACAGGCAATAGTTGTTAAAATACTGCATATGTAAAACACCTGCTTTTCATCTAAACAATAGTAAAAGACATTTCAAACCATTCATTAAATCAATAGAAATTGAAGGGGAACCAAGATTCCTATCCTTCCTTACCTTGCAAAACAAAATTATAGGATACATTTTTTTTTTGATAAGGTATAATTTTTTTATAAAAATTTCTGTTCTCTGAAATTTATATTTTTAAAAATGTGTAAATGTACTGCATGCATATACTCTATGTTTTTTAAATGCAATTGTGTATACTGACATGACATTTTTGAAATATTCTTAAAACATCCAAATAGAAAGCAGATATAACAAAAAATGACAATTTTCAGTAAATTCATAATATTATTGCTCGGTGAACTAACAGTTTGTCTTTGAAAAAACTAATAAATATATTTAAAAAAATTCCACTATAAATATAAATATCTAATTGATATACAATAAAAATTTGAGTATTTATGTTTAATAGTTTCTGAGAAAAAGGTATGAGATGACACATTAAATGTGATGTTTGTTGACTTTGCGAGAAGCTTGTTACATACATAAAAATACATAAATTTCATGTTTAAAAAAATAAAAATAGTTTTATTTTGGCTGTTTCAGAAATCATTTGTCCAGTTTAGAGTAATTTTTGAAGTTTCAAACTTAGAAACTGTCTGCAACAACAAAACATAATGATAACTTTACAAAATCCCAGGGAAAACTTTCGAAATGTTGTATATATATATAATCAGGTATTTTTAAATACCATCTCAGATTCATACAAAAAAACTATGTTGATACGTTTTCACATTATATTTATGTTGCTTTATGTTGAAATTTGATATTGAGAAATACAGAATTGAGAAAATTGATGCAATTCTAGAAATTATCTCGTTAAAAAAAACTGAAAAATGCTATTCTGGACAATTTGACATTTTTATTTACTATTTTATGCAAAATAAGTTGTAAAGGTGCTAATGTTTAATAAAATGGGACAAATACATGTTGTAATTCATTATTTTTGTGGCACTTAATAGTGAAAATTCATTTTTCTCAAAAATGATCATTTTAAAACTGTATTCATGTTTTTGTCAGAAAATAGTGTATGAATGTAATGAATTGTTTCCCCTCATGTTACTGATATGTAACTATATATATATACATATGAGGTTTTGGGGGATTTTCCCAAAATATTTGACTGGAGTCCATATATCGCGACAAAAACTGTCGATTTTTTAAAAAATTCATAGTGATATTTTTATGTTACATGTTTTTGAGCAAACTAAACAATATATTTTAAATACTTCACTTAATTGCAAATATTAATGTCTATTTATTGTCCAAACAAGTTTTTAAGCTTTAATATTCAAAAGGTTTTCAATAATAGGTAACTAATTACAGCTCAGATGTTTAATGCTTTTTGTCGTTGCGAGAAGCTTGTTACATGCATAAAAATACACAAATTTGATATTTAAAAACAAAAAGTTTTTTTTACTTTGTTAGAAATATTTTGTACAGTTTAGGGAAAATTTTGAAACTTTAAGAAATAGTGTTTGCATGGGAACATACAAAACCATAATTAATTTTTTCGCAACGTCATAAAATCATGTATTCCCAAATCATGACTTTTACATGTTGATACATGTTTACATTATATTTATGATGTTTCATGATCAGATTTGATATTTATAATTCATCATAGCTAAAAATTCTTCATGGATTGATACAGATTTGAGAAAATTGATGCAAAATGTTAAAAAAAATCTCGTTGAACAAAAACTGAAAAATATACTTTATTTGTATTTCGGAACATTTTAGGACTTTTTTGTTTCCTATTTTATGCTTAAAAAATTAAGATACTAATGTTTAATAAAATAGGGCAAATACATGTTGTAATTCATTATTTTTGTGATTAAGTGCCTTTTTACACTTAAAATGCAGTCTTTCAAAATGATTGTTTTCAAACTGCGTGTATCATTTTCACAGAAAAAACTGAATGAAACTACTTGTAATTTTTACTGCACATAAATAATATGTAACTATATATACTGGAGCTACTTTTTTGGAGATTTTCGCAAAATATTTTGCTGAGAAGCAGTTATCGAAAAAAAAAAATGACAATTTTCACAAATTTCAAAGCGATACTTTTACGATGAGTTTTTTTAAAAAAAGTAAACAATATATTTGAAACATTGTACCATTATTTTAATAAAAAAGCCAAATTATTATACAGACCACAAATTTGAAGTTTTTATATTTAACAATTTCTGAGAAACAGGTTCCTAAATTGGCTCAATTTTACATTGTCGGTATATGGGGTACCGACTAATCTTCACAGACTCCGGTGTCCAATCGACAGTGACGGGGGGAAATTGTTACTGGGGGATAATGTTAAACATGGGAAATCCAACCTCTCTTTCTAGATCTAGAGACAAACAATTAATCTTTTACATTTGGACACATTTCTCAGCTTATTGGAATGCGGTTGTTTGTAAGGTCTGTCTTCGATAATGCTAGAAAATAATATTCAGTTTGAAATAGTTTTCAAAATATAAAACGGAGTAAAAAAATCCCCTTCTGAAAACATTTCCCGTCATTGAATAGATTAGTGATTTTCATACTTTCTTTTCGATACACTTTTTAATCACAACCCTTTTCCTACTTAACAATGAAGAGATTTAACGAGTTCCTGAATATTGATCCTGCGTTCCCCGTTGGTTTTATTAATTGTGGTCAATAAGTTTCTAATCAGTTTATTAAATGTTATTTTGATTGACTTTTATGTGTTATAATTACATAATCCATTACATTAATAAAGTTTTCTAAAAAATTTTTTTTTTGCTGTTGTACCATCAGGGCATGTGTTAGTTATTTGTTACCCATATTTTTTTACTTCGAAGAAAAATTAATTGACGAAATTACATTCGAAATAACTTAATAGGTTTAGTCTTTTTCCAATGATAAAAATTCTTAATACAGGAAAAATAAATAATTATTATTTGTGGTTTTATATAAGATTATATAACATGCTCTATAATCATAATGAATCATGAATATAACTGCTATTCTAATGAAAGTGTTTTGAAGTTATATGCCATAAAATCAATAGAAGTATGAAAACTTTTTTGGAAAACTAGAGAAATCACATTTCTATTTCTCCAAAAATTTTTTTTTTTTTATCAAGATTATTCACGTATCACCGAAAAAGGTATTTCTTGTATTCTAGGCACCACAATATCAGTACGTTGTCACAGTATTAGTATGTATTAGTACAAAACCATAACACTAATATGCGCACGCGCGTTCCACTTTTTCAAAACCAATAAATCACTTTATTTAGCAATAGATGCGTTTAATCTAACAGAGGATAGAATAAATGAAAACTCCTCTGTATGATAGTTCTGAAGATAAATTTTTAATGCGTTTACTTCAGAAAATTTCAAAAATAAATCTTGTGACATTAGAGTCTGATTTACGAAAGAGAAGCGCGGTGACTCAGTGGTCATGTTCACCAACTTCTTCACTGGCAATATGCCAGTTGAGTCCTGGTTTTGCCAGAGGTGAGTCATGAAGAACAATGGAAACTAGTGCGCATTGAATGGAATTGACCAGTGAGTCTTCTCCTGTGGAACAATTAGCTGAAATGGGGCGCCATCGCCAGCGCTATTGTCGTCTATGGCACTTGATTATAGCACACAATGACGATGCCTGTTGTCAGTATCTCTCCGGTAGTTTTTTTTTATTTGACTTAAATTTATACTTAACTAAACCTAATTTACGAAATTTGAAATAATTAGTTTTAGCAAGAAATAGTTAGTGAAAAAAATAATTCTGATAATGTTTATTTTTAAGAATGCCTGATTCGTTAGAAAATTTATGTCAAATGGTTGTTTTATCATACATAACACTTGGAATAGTTACTTTTAACATTTACCGTAAAATCAGGCAAATAATGCGTGCCCACCTATACTTTCAAGCTGCAATTTTCAATTTTTAGGCATATTCGCCGTATAACGCGCACCCCCTTTTTTACGAAGGAACCTGAAATGTACGTATGAAATGATCTTATGTTTTGAAGTCATTTATTCCAAATGTTATCCCAGACTTTGGAGAAAAACGGTATACTTGTAAAGGTTGTTTTTTAGAGGTATAGAACTTTAAATTGCAATAAAACAACGATGTATTATTCGATTGACATGAATTTTTTTTATTCGAAAGATAATCTTGTGGCATTACATTTAAAATAGGATTTCTGGCATAGGACTGCCACGGCTGGCTCGGATGGAGTCCAATGTGGACGTCCAATTTTCGATGACTTTTTCCAACATTTGTGGCCGTGTATCGGCAATAACACGGCGAATGTTGTCTTCCAAAGGGTCAAGCGTTTGTGGATTATCCGCATAGACCAGTGACTTTACATAGCCCCACAGAAAATAGTCTAGCGGTGTTAAATCACAATATCTTGCAGGCCAATTCACAGGTCCAAAACGTGAAATTAGGCGGTCACCCAACGTGTCTTTCAATCAATCGATTGTGGCACGAGCTGTGTGACATGTTGCGCCGTCTTGTTGGAACCACAGCTCCTGGACATCATGATTGTTCAATTCAGGAATGAAAAAGTTAGTAAGCATGGCTCTATACCGATCACCATTGACTGTAACGTTGTGGCCTTCATCGTTTTTGAAGAAGTACGGACCAATGGTTCCACCAGCCCATAAAGCACACCAAACAGTCAGTTTTTCTGGATGTAACGGTGTTTCGACATACACTTGTGGATTAGCTTCACTCCAAATGCGGCAGTTTTGTTTGTTGACGTAGCCATTCAACTAGAAGTGCGCTTCATCGCTAAACAAAATTCGCTTATGAAAATCGGGAACAACGGCAATCTCGTTTTGGGCCTGTAACGTTTGAAAGAATAACGGTAGCGTATTCTTGGTTAATTTAAATATGGAATTTATCTACGTCACAACTATTGAATATTATTTACTAAATGATACATTAAAGTTATTAAATTTAATTATAGATTGTTAGAGTCCAATATTTTGTGAGAGGAGGATTCGTTGGCCACCGCTCCCGTGCAAGTTCAAAGCATCTCTCCTCTCATCTTCCGGTCGACGGGGCTAGATTCCTCGGGGGTCAAAAAGGGGTTGCGCTGCAGCTGCAAGATGCACGTATGGGTGTCGGATCCAACAAAGAAGCCGACAGCTGTTGAGGTTTCGGAGAAGTGACGTTACAGGCCCATTCGACGAATCTACACCTTGCTTGATCATATTTAAAATGTAATGCCACAAGATTATCTTTCGAATAAAAAAAATTCATGTCAATCGAATAATACATCGTTGTTTTATTGCAATTTAAAGTTCTATACCTCTAAAAAAACACCCTTTAGAACTACAACTCTTCAAGTTCATAAAGAATGTCATTTATTTTAAATAAACAATATTTCGATTTATGTAGAAGTCTAATATTTTTCTCTATGCTCTCTCTCTCTCTCTCATCTACTTTTTATTTTTAAAGCTTTCATTTTTATATACGGCGAATAACGCGAACGAATAAATTTCGATAAATTTTTTTGCGTTAAAAGTGCGCGTTATAGGCAGGATTTTATGGAAATTGGAATGTAATATGCATACATTATGAAATCAATATTTTTTTTATTGGCCTTTCTCTTGTTTATAGAAAAAATTAATTTGGTATTTCTTAATTGGTAAATTTAATTTCTTTATCGAATCAAATTAGTTTTTTAAGTAATAAACAAAGATCTGATGATAATCAAAACTATGAACATTTGTACCATTGACTACAAAAAAAAAGAAGAAATCAACTGCCAAGAAATTCTATTTTGATTGATTAAGGATGATAAACAAAATATTTTATAAAAAATACAAAAATAATGGAGAATATACTATTTTAGCATTTATGATTTCTGAAAAAATGAAGAAGAATGATATAGTTTTTGAATTTTTTTTTTACAAAAGTGATGTAAATATGTGAGAGAGCCATAGTATTTAAAATATTCGTTCGAATTTATGTAACTAATGAAACTTTAAAGTTATGGAATAATAATTTCATAATCAAACATATAACAAATTTAATTTCACGTTTAAAAAAATATATCTCTTAAGAGAATCTATAATAATGATAAAAATCTCAATACATTTCCTTAAACAAATTGTTTTTTCAAACACAAGCAATGTTGTGAAATTGATTTAAATAGTTAAAAAAAAATTCTACTTTTTAACTATTTAGGATATATAAGAATCATAGGTTTATTAATTTAATATTTCCAAACTTAAATTATCAAATGATTTGAAGCGATATAAAGAAAGATAAAAAGCAAGAAATAATGAAAAATTGAATGCCAAAAAATAATTCTTGAAAAGATAATTGAAGATATTTTTGTTATCTATATATATATATATATATATATATATATATATATATATATATATATATATATATATATATATATATATATATATATATATATATATATAAAATTACTTTCAACCTCAATTAATTTTTTATTTATATCACTATTTTTTTGAAAAATTAAGAATAATACTTCGGATAAGTAGGAGGCTAAAATAGAGTAATTTTGTGATTTTTTTTTTGTCTTCAAGCTTTCAATAAAAATTAATCAAAAAGGAGATAAATCAATTATGAACTTAAACATTACCTATAAATATTGATTTTTTAAAAATTATTCTTTCTTTTTTAAATAGCAGTAGTGGGCAATATTTTGGTATGTAAAATCTTAAAATTATATAAAAAGTGATATTATTCCCTTCTTTCACACAAGTACTTTTAATAATTCAAATTTTTTAAAAATATGTTTTATTTTCATTTTTATAGAAAATTTCTAATGTTTGTGGTTTGAAGATTGCTGAAAAGTCTTTTAAAATCTTTTTACTAAGTTTAAAAGTATTCATATATATACTTTATAACTATATATATATATATATATATATATATATATATATATAGTATAATAAAATAAAAGTGAAGAAATACTAGAACCTACAGTGCTAAAAGATATATATATATATATATATATATATATATATATATATATATATATATATCTATATACTTCTGATAAAAAATATTGAAATAAAATTTGCAGATTTACTAAAATCTGTAAATATTACCCCTCATTATGTGATGGAAAATTACGTAGGCAAATAAAAAAAAAGATGTGTATCTGCATTAGAAAGATATTTGGATTACTAATTAACAATGCTAGTTAAAAGATAAACAGTTAAATGATGATGATCATGTCGTATCCATGACGGGACCAAATCAGATAGTACCATGACTCCAGATGACTGTACTGGCACTCTGTTCAATATTGTCCACATAGATATTTGTTGACGAAAACGGGACCCCTATTTCTTGAAGAGCAACAAGAACACATGGACATTCAAAAATAGGAGTAGGTGTTAGTTCTGTATCTGAACAGTTATCAAAATTCCTAGAATTTCTTCAACCATCTCTATCATTCATTCTTCTGTAATGACCTGTTCTTAGCCTAGTAATGGTTTTTGTAATAAGGCGGTCTCCACTTTTATTACATATTTGATGCTTTACAGGAATTGACTTCTGTCTCAATTTGGAATTTGTGACAATATTTGAATCTAATAAAGTAATGTTGACAAAATTATCATTATTAAGATTCCTAACTTCTTTCGCCAGTTTATATATCTGCGTTTTCATTGCCTGTAATGGCAACATGTGCAGGTAACCATTGGAGGAAGCAGACTTTATCTAACTCCTATGATCTAATCAGGCGCGAGCAAATTTCTTCAGTAATCCTTGAACCTCTATTTAGAATTTCCTGGAGGGCTGATTTTGAGTCACAGAAAATGACGACCTTTAGTCTGTTCTAGAATAGAAAGAGTCTCATATAGATGAAGAGCCTCAATTATCGCCCAAAGTTTTCAAGTGAAGTAGGAGGCAATGACACCAGCACCGATTACTCGTTGGTAGTGTGCATCATTTGGAGTCGTCATAAATACTCCCGAACCTCCATTTAAGAATGTTTTATCAGAAGAACCGTCTGTATAGGCAAACACTAAATCATCTTGTAGATATTTAGCAATAGTCTTGAGCCGTTTTTCTTTGATGATACTAGTAGACTCATTTTTAGTACATGGCTTTAATAGACTTATTACAATTGTGGTGTTCTTAGGAAGCTTAGAGAGAAAAGAGGTTCTCCTGATAAATAGAAAATTTGTTATATTCATGGCCAAGGGTATTCTTATTTCACTATCAAATTGCATTGGAGATCTTTTTAATCTTGCGTTACTATTATAATTTTCAAAGTCTCTTTTAGCAATATGTGTTGGTTCACGACTTCAAACTCTGTTTGTGAATTTGATCTATATCTTCTCCTCTTCTCAAGGGTATTAAGGCCATACTTTTTTTACGACCTTTAAGTTGTTAGCAGAGGATACTGCCCCAACAATGACTTTTGCAGCTCTTCCTTGAACACTGTCTTATTTCTCTAGTTAGATACATGCGTCCAGAAGGAAGAGGCATATTCCATAACCGGTCTTATAAGTGAAACATACGTTGCCTTTAAGGTCTTGGAACTGACTCCCTAGTCCGTACCGTAAAGACTTTTAATGATCTTCAATTTTTTCAAAGCCTTGTCTGCACAGGCTTTGAAAAAATGCCTGAAAATAGTTAAATGCTTATAAAATTATAACCTAGGTTCTTTCGTATAATTTAAATATATGACTTTTTGTTAATATATGACTTTTTTTATGCAAATTATAATAAATGTATATTTTTGACGATTTTTCTAAACGTTTTAATATTATTTATTAACTGAGTTTGATATGAACAATACATGAATTAAGAGACAAAATTGTCATTTTTCTAGAACAGAAAAGCCGACCAGTAGCTGAGAAGTTTTGAGACGGTTTATTTGTGATGAAATTGAGCCATTTGTTCGATATATTCGAGAAATTAAATACCTTAAATCTTAAACTCCAAGGAGCGAAAATGCATATGTTAAATGCGAGTGATAAAATTAATACTTTTTGTAGAAAGAAATTATGGAGCAGAAATTTATGACAAATAGAAACTAGAAATAAATGAAAATGTGGATGAATGTTTCAAAATTTACAAGGCCGAAGAACAACGCGTGGAAGCTATTTTTAAAACAATTGAAAATCATTTAGCCATCTTGAAAAAGAATTTAAAGAAAAGCATAATTTTCTAGCTGAAGACCACTTAAAAACAAGTTACGTGTGAGTTAGGGATCCTTTCAAAATACTCCAAAAGGGTTCTCAACTGAGATAGAAGAAATCTTTACAGATTTCACTTCAAGTACCGAAATCAAAAGGCAATTTAGTAATAAGTCACTCTTTGAATTTTTGGCAAAGGTGGATGATGAATTTTTTACACTGAAAACAAAAGCATTTCTTATACTCTTACCAGTTTCAACATCCTTACAATTGTAAAACAGGAAGATATTTAGAAGACGAAATATAGATCTCAGCTATATATAGAATACGAATTGCTAATATTCAATTTTTTTTTGTTGGCATTAAACCTTACTTTGAAAAACTTGACTCTGCAAGACAAGCACATGGTGGTCATTAGTATTATTAAAGTTCTTAGTTTAATATTGATAAGTTAATTATCAAATACATTGTGCAATACTGATGTATTTATATCAATGTAAATGTATATTTTATTTTTTATTATACCAGACTCTATTTTGTTTTGCTTCCTTTCAGTAAATTAATAATTTTTTAAAAATAATCTTTTATTTTCGACTTTTTTCTATATGTTCGCATCTCTCCCCGTATGATTATCACCCCCCAGGGACATGCCCCACTGTGTAAGAATCGCTGATTTAGACTGAAATTCATTCTCCCCTTACTTTTATTCCTAATCATTTCTAGAATTATATCTTAAAAATGTATAGAAATATTCAAATTTTAATAAAAAAATTGAAAATTCGTGATGTGTTTATATCAGGATAAAAGTAGTAAACTTTTTATGCTTATTAATTTTGATCAAATTTTCTGGTAAATTAATAAGTAATGAGATTAATCTTCCGTAGGCTCTACCAATATGTATCAAAGAGTGATATTGAATAAGATTTGTCTTCACAATTGTCAAATTTTCTAGTTTTGTTTTTTCTCCTTTCCATCAATAATATTTCTTTTGCGAATGAAAAAAAAATTAGTTTTACATGCATCGTTATCGCTTGTGTAATCTTTATTTAACGAAATGAATAGAACTAAAATTTAATAAGATTCTAACGTTAATTCTCTTTGTTAGGTTTAATTGATTGTCTGGCATATTAACCTCCCTGCTTCAAAAGGCAGTTAAAAACAAACAAAACAAGAAACAGAGAAAAGTATTTTATTTGTGAAATACAAATACAATGCCATTTTATATTAATTGGTTTTAAAAATTATGTCCACTAAATGGCATCCTCAAATGGTGACACATTGACGGTCTTTCCCAAAAGTTGTCCATAGTTCTTCGAGTCATTTCCGGTGGAATGGCAGCCACTGCCAGGGTGATTGCCTCCTTTAGTACTTGCAGGGTTATTGGACGATGTTTAAACACTTGCACCTTAAGTGTCCCGAAAGAAAAACAATCACAGAATGATAAATCAGGAGACTTTCCCTTGGGGGGAGGTGATGTCTCCTCGAAAAGAGAGAAGACATTCAGGAAATAACTCTCTTAGAATGCCCAGCGAACGCCGTGAAGCGTTAACTTTGGCTCCGTCTTGTTGGAACTAGATTCCTTCTTCTTCATGGTCCACAAGAAACTGCTTTAACTTTGGTCGGAGGAAGGTCTCAATCACACACACGTGACAATAGAGATCTGAAGTAACCGTTACCGTTAGTCTTCTTCGAAAAAATAAGGACCCTACACACCAAATTCAGCAACGGCGCACCAAACAGTCCATTGGTGAAGCAGCTGTGGGGTTTTTTTTTTGCTGACCAGTAGCAAAACTTTTGTTTATTCACAGTGCCTGGCAAAGGGAAGTGGGCCTCATCAGACGAGATCAATACAGCGCCCGGGGGAATGTTCTGAAGAACTTTCGGGAGAGATATCGTCAACGTATCAACATTAGAGGACGTCAGTTAGCGGACATAATTTTTAAAACCAATTAATGTAAAATGACATTCTATATTTGTGGTTCTCCAATGAAAGACTTGTCTATGTATCTTGTTTTTGTTTGTTTCTAACTGCCTTTTGAAACAGGGGAGGTTAATATGCCGGACCCTGTATTACTTCTACAATTTTTCAGAAACTTGCGACTATTCTTCTCGTTAAAAAAGCATTAGTGCAATGTTTTTTTAATGTCTAACAATACCTTTCTTACTTGAATTCTTCAAGAATATTATACATCGTGTGTAAAAATAGAGTAAGAGTGAGTGAATATTAACGTCGCACTGTTCAGCTACACGAGGGCTTTTGGCGACGGACCACGTAATTTTGAACCATGGTCAAGAGACGTGGAAAACACTTGAGCTGGCACCCCCCTCTCCTAACTACCACACTAACGGGAGGATGTTTCAGCTTTCGACATATTTAGCGTGCATCGCTGCGCTACAGGGTGGGCCTTTAGGGCTCGAACCCGTGACAAAGCCAGCCACGATTCGATACTTATACCACTCGGCTACTGCTGTTACAAAAATAGAATAAGAAAAAAAAATAAGAAAAATGCTTTATTCAGATATTCCGTACAGTGGAAACTTTGGGCCATTCTACTCCAGCGACATGTATGAAGATTTCTATTAACCAAACATATTAGTTTAACAGTCTACCTTCAATCTATGTCTCATTGAAGAGTAAAACGCATTAGTTTGAATTCTATCGCATGTGGATGGGTAGTTATTTCTACTTAAAGTGGTTCATGGATTAGAATAAATTTCAGTCAACTTGACATTTTTGCAACATTTCCGAATCTTCGAAAAAGTTACAAGTTAATCAGATCGAAAGAAAACAATTAATAAACAAGTTTTTAGGAAATGATAAATGTTTGTGAAGTAATGATGATGTATTTCAGAGATCCATCATTGGAACTATTAAGTACATATAGAACATATAAGTGTAGTGTCTCTTGTTCGCGTACAGTATGCATACTACACTCATGCCCATAAATTAAAGATAATTCAGAATCACACAGAAATTGAACTCTAAAATAAAAATTTCACCTGTAGAATTATCATACACATTTTGAAGAAGAATATGCAAGTTACAGGAAACCACCAGATGGCGTGGATAGTACGTCACAATGACGAGGGTGTAAGAGAGGGGTATATAAGGAATGGTGGCAAAGAAGTAAAATTGTTCACAAGCGCTTTGAAAGCCTTTCAGTGCAATAGCCGCATAGTTATGGCACAAAGGAAGCATTTGGATGATTTTTTACGTAGTAGAATTATTGGACAACTGGTATGTGGACGTACCCAGCTGGAAGTATCCGAGGAACTTGGAATCGCCCAGAATGTCATCTCCAGGCTTTGGCAACTATTCCAAGATGATGGTAATGTGAGTAGCTGTTACAGCACAGGTCGCCCCCGAGTCACAGCTCGAATGAGGACCGGTATATTTGGCAGTTACTGCCAAAAGAAACAGACGGAGCACAGCATCAGACCTGTCTCCTCAGCTCTCTCCAGCTACCGGTACGACAGTTTCAAGGCAGACCGCGTACAGACACTTAGGGCACATTGGTCTATACGCTCGTAGGCCTGTAAGATGTGTTCCACTTACCGCAACTCACTGTCGCTTGCGATTAACCTGGAGTCGAGAGCATGCATTGTGGACACCACAACAGTGGTCTTGTGTGATATTTTCCAACGAGTCCAGGTTTAGTTTGCAGTCTGATTCTCGCCGGACTTTAATATGGAGAGCGCCAGGTACCCGTTACCACCAAGAGAACACCAATGAACGACACCGTTACGGTGGTGCAGGATGGTTTCAGTTAGGAATTATTCTTGGTTCCAGAACTGACCTGCATGTTCAGAGTGTAACGATGACAGGCCACATCTATCGGGATGTCATTCTGGAACAACATGTACGTTTGTTTCGGGGTGCCATGGGTGCTGAATTTCTGTTTATGGATCACAACGCCCGTCCTCACCGCGCAAACATTGTAGACGAATGCCTTCAATCGGAGCATATCACCCGTATGGATTGGTCAGCACACTCACCGGACTTGAATCCAATAGAGCATGTGTGGGATATGCTTGGCCGACGAATTGCAGCCCGTCAACCCCCTCCCACCCGTCTACCGGAACTTTGGAGGGCATTGCTTGATGAGTGGTGTAATCTTTCCCAAGATGAGATTGATAATTTGATACTCAGCATGCCTAGGCGTTGTAAGGCCTGTATTGCATCGTCCGGGAGACATACTCCGTATTAAACATCATACTAACCATGTTATACTGTTTTTTGGAAATAGGTTCTTTTTTTAAATCTGATCCAGGGAGTAAAAATCGCAATTTTTATTAATTATGTCAAACATATAGCATCTTTTTTGCTCTTTACCTTTTGTTTAATAAATAGACTTTACAAAAAAGTCAAATTTGTTTTGCTTCTGTCTCTTTCTTTGCCTGAACTTCATTATCCTTAATTTATGGACATGAGTGTATATAAGTACAGTATGCATTGTACGGATATAAATTCTATAGGAACATAGTACATATGTAGAGTACGTCTTGAATAGATATAGTATTCAAAGTAAATGCGTACGATGGACAATATACATAGTTCATATATAGTACATATATTGCATACGCATGCATAGTTCTGAACTGTGCACAGAATCCATTGTACGGATACAGTACGTATCGTACGTACCTACAATACAGTACGCCTAGACCAGATATAGTGTGCATATATAATACGTACGCAAGGTACGCGAAATAATAGAATATGTAATAAAATCCACACATTGTTACTTACGCTACGCAGTGTACATAATACAAACACAGTACACGCGTATAATGTACAGTATACATAGAACAGATAAAGTTGCCTTGATTGTATGCGTACAGAACATAGTATCTATTATGTGCAAGGATACAGTACACATGCGTATTTTGCACGGTACATACTATGTGAGCATATAGAGTACACAAGGTACACATACAGTTTGCAGTAGCGTAGTACTGATACAATACGCATGGTACATGAGTATATTACTATATGTGTACAATACAAAACATATTGTATGTGCACAGCTCTCACAGCATACTGTATACGCACAATACACAGTATACATGTATGCTAATAGTATACAATTACGCATTGTATATACTTTTAATGTACAATGCGTTTAGTGCTGATACAATATTCACAATTCATTGTAAGTATACTGTACTTGTACAGAACACAGTACACTGTTTGAACGAGGTGCACAGAATACTATAAGAGTACCGTTCACAGTATGAACTATGTATACAGATATAGTAAACATAGAACACACGTGTAATATGCACTACGCTTAATACTGTAGCAATATGCAAAGGACATGTAAGTATATTGTGTTCACACAGTAAACAGTATACTTGTACACGTGCTGTTTTTAGTTACACATTGTACATACTTATATTACACAGTACGCTTAGTACTGATACAATATGCATAGTACTTGTGTAAGTGTACGGTAAGCGTATAGTACAAAACATACTGTATGTTTGCAGCAAATGTGCATCATACCTATACAGTATGTATGTGCATAGTACGCAGCATACTGTATGCGTACAGTACGCAGTACGTACTATGTTATCAGATATAGTATACACATAGTTCAATACGCATAATATACAGTACGCACAGTACAAATACATTTGTACTTTTTCAGTACATGTATAAGTATACTGTAGTCTGCTTATATATGCTTACACAGTCTCTAGTATGCGTACAGTACATGGTATACCCGAATGCGTACAGTACAATGTATGTATTATGTGTACAGATACGGTACGCATAATACATTCATATACTAACAGTATGCGTAGTACAGATATAGCATGCATATTATATACGTTTGAATGTAATACACTCGCGTACAGTACACAGTATACATACGACAGGTAAACAATACACAATACAAAGTAAACACAGTACTTAAGTATAGTATGCATGGTTAGAAAAAGATTTGAGCCATCAAAAGAGCGGTACATAACACAGAAATCCCCAAAATATAAGCATCCAAAAATAATAATAAAATTCTATCTCGAAAAGAAAACCCTTCATTGACTAAAATGACAATAAGTTGAAACTGTATTGCAAGAAATGTTTGTTACATCCACACAGAAATATTTAGTCCATGTTGTAGCTCTTGAAATGACGTTATATTGTTAAAAATTTCTATTCTATCAGTCATTTTCTGAGAATTTTTAATAAGCAAATAACTCATTAATGTAGATTGTTTGATCTATATTACACTAGGGATTTAACAACGTATTTTATTAATAAAAGTAATTATACCAGGTAAAAGTTTTAAGTTGTACTTAATGACTACAACAATAACAGTGTTATTGTGACGCTAATATTTTTCACGTTCCCACTGCCTGAACTAATAAAATTGCCTCCGAAGATAATTTATGTTTCAAGAAACTAATTTTTAGTCGAAAGCAGTCACTAGAAATGTGCAGAAAACAAGGAAAAAAGAATATTGAATTTTTAATAAGTGTCACCCAGCCACTGGGAGAATGATAAATTGTTGGGATATGAAATTCTACCTCTTTACCTCCCAGAAACTAATTTCCAGAAAAGTCATTTATTTCCTCCAGGCTGACCTAGATAAGTGTCGGTTGCTATGGCAACATTGACGTCACTGGGAGAATACATTTTCGTTGAATGGGGAAGCAGGTAGTTTCGGATTTATAACAAAAGAGGAACGTTGGATAGATTCTCCAATAAAATAAAGAATTTACCTGGAAAGGTCAAAGGATCACGGTGATCAACATGTAATGGTTTTATAAGTATCTTTGGAAAAAAACACATATATATTCAGGTATCTAATGGGTAATTACTGGTGAGATATTTGATATTTGAAGCGAATTTGATTAAAAAATACATCTGAAGCTATCAGATTTAATGATGATTATATCCATAATCTATAAAAGAGGTAATTTAATTATCGTATTAGCTCATTAATTTTATAATCAAATGACTTCATGGAGTCGGAATATTCTGGAAGAGATTAAAGAATCCCCTCCCCCGAATGTTTTAAAATCACCATTTTCATTTTTAAAAAATCTAAATTTATTTTATAGTCTATTTTTGTAGCCTGTTCAATACGCTTTCTAAAACTATCGTACTTTTAATTCTAAGTCTGTTAGAAAAAAAAAAGTTACAGCTGTTTTTGTTTGAGGTAATATTTCAAATCGAAACCGGAAGTGTGAGTTCTAGGTTGATTTTCACCGACAAAATGAAATTTTTATTCATTTAAAATATTTTAACGAATTCCTTTTATGCTTAGTAAACTTTATTTCACTTTATAAATGTTTTAATTAATATATTTTGTTTTAAAATAGGCAACAGTGTTAACTGATTGCAATGTTGGTTTTGATTTAAAAGAGTTGCTATCTTTTTATCATTTGTGTTCAAAACTAGATCTCTTTATAACTTTTTGATTAGTACTTTTATATAGAGTTATAGTTATTTTTAATTAAATTAAAGTTGTCATGCCAAAAACAAGATCATTGAGGCCAAAAAAAGAAGAGATTTCCAAAGCAGTATTTGTTGGAGAAACGTCGATAGAAATATCAACGGATCTTCCAAATTCAGTCATTAATTCTATTAAAAAGATTTATAAGGAACTTTGCGATCAAAATCTCCTAAGAAAATGTCTTCACGGCAAAGCTCAGAACTGCAATGAAAGTCTTAACAATGTCGTGTGGAGTATAATCCCGAAAGACAACTTTGTTGAGCAACAAACACTCCGTTTAAGGAATTATATCGCAATAATACTTTTTAACCCTCTGAGTGTTTAGCTTCCTCCTGAAAAGTTATTCCGAAAGAATTTACTCTTATTTTGCCATTCGCTTTAAAAATGCAACATACTTCTTTCCTTTCCCCCTTTTAAAACTTGGGAGGTCGAACGGGGACAATTTTATGACCTAGTTCGGTTCCTTTGTCAAGTAAGAACCAAGAGATCAATCGTTTACAGCTAGCTGTTAAGTTGCCTTGGGCAATCTTGTATGAAAGCTGTAGTGGAACTCGGTGTTTCTTTCTCCTATATGTTCAGTCACATTAAAATTAAAACAAAATGAAGGGTAAAAAAAAAGGAAAAACGAAATAAATAGTAAGTTAGAAATTGAAAAATAATTATATTTTCTTCAAACAAAATTTATTTTTTTGTCATTTTTTAAAAATTAAAAAAATATATATTTTTTGGTATTGCGATTTGAACCAGAAAAAAGCATCATGTATTCATTTTTGAATATGAGAGTAAGAAAACGCGCTCACTTTCCTGTTTTTTAAAAAAGTAATGAGGTAAAAAGAGCGCAAAGGTCAGTTTTTAAACAATAAGACAGTAAATGGTGCATACGGTGATATACATACGATGATTATATTTATGAAATAAAACCGATCTTTCTCTATTCAATTATATTTTTAATTTAAAATAGCATAAAAAAGGATTTCAATACTTTTAATTTATTTTAATTAAAATCATATAAATGATATTTTTATGTTAACTGAATATTTTTCGGAAAAAATCTAAATTTTCATTCCTAGTGTTCTCCTTTTCGAACTTCTTGTATTAAATAAAAATTCCTTTTCTACATCGGCATTTGTGATGGACATAACACACATTCAGTCAATAATTTTTAATTTTAATGGGGGATATACTTCTTCAAATGCGCATGACAGTACTTCTAACCATTTTCTACTCAAGTTAAATTTCTTATCTTTCTGTTTCTTTTATTACAAGGAAAAATGTCACACATCGATAACTACATTTTCACACAATTCAGTCACTACAAATTCTATTGTAAGAAAAGTTCTCCCTAATTAATTTTGTCTTTCAAAACAGTACACTTAAAACAATTTTGTTCAGTGAAGTTAACCGACAGTTCCACAATGTATCCATACCAAATTTTAAAAACAATTTTAACACTTGGAAATGTACCTAGTATTAAATTTTTTGAGTATACACAAATATTTCCTGCTGTAGGGAAGACATAGCATGAGATGTAGTGTGCGGTTGTGAAAGAATGTTTTCGTACGTGTAGACTATTTTTGAAAATTTAAATATCACTGAAGCTGATCATATAACTGCAAATGAGCCTTATTTTAATGTGTGCTGGTATCAAAGTAAAACACTTTACAATATTAAACAGCCTATGGGTTTATACTCAATATCAAACTATTCTCAAAATGGCTTACAACTTCTATTCAAATTGTAAAGAAACGGAAATATAAATATATCTTACTGAAGTCAAAAATATTCATAATATGTAAGTATCCTATTCCTCCACTTATTTCAGTACATTTTAAAAACTGTAGCTGAATGCAATTTTTTATACTTATAAACGAGGCATAAAAGCTCACACAGTCGTAAAAATGCCTTCATCATTTTTAAATATACTACTATAAAACGTATATGGATTGTAAGATCAGTTGTAAAATCCTAAAAGCTTTTAGAGGAGCAAAAAACATGTAATTTTGGATTGATCAAAATTTTAATATAATACACAAATATACATGTTATTAAGCAAATACATTTGAAAAATCAAACTTCCTTCTGAAATAAATGTAATTGAAAGAAAAATGTTTAATTGGAAATGAGTGGAAATACATGTTTATCTAAGGGGTATCCCCAAAGTGAGGCAATCCTCAAACTTAAGACTCAAACTCAGTGGCACAACAATCCATGAGGGCCAGGAACTACTGTGCCCATCCTAATACACGTGACCATTGGACGCTGAGGTGCATCAACAAATGTCCCGATTTGGTGGTCTGTCTGAAGAGAGACCTTCAGTGTTTAAGACCCCAAGCAAGCTTGGTACTCATTTATCTACCCAAAGTAGCGGGGATGAAAGGCAGAGTCGAACTTGCGTAGCCCGTTAATAGAACCCCAGACCTGTGGTGTGGAAGCACGATACACTACCACTCGACCCTATTCGGTGAAAAATAAAACTTAATGTTAGAACATTATATAATTCCCTAATGAATGAGGGAGTCCAAACTTTTTTCCCCATGTAAACTGTTTAGACGGAAATGGTTAATTATGAACATTTCACAAGTTGCATACATTAAAATTAATCGTTATAGTTAACATATATTTTTAAGGGTGCAAAAGGTGTATTTCGGCTGCACGAATTAATTTTAAAAGGAATACGGTTACGAAAAAGTAGTACAAATCTATGTAAAGTAGGGTTGGTTACCTTAGATATTGTCAAACACAACAATGTATTGGAAGCCAATTCCACAATTCGTTGTTATAAAAATGTATGGAAAATTACAAGACTTATTTTTGCATTTGTTATTTATATATATATATATTTTCCCTGAGAACTTTAAAAGCTAGAGCGGCATCCATCAAAACCGCGGTTCCCTCTCTGTTTTTCCAGATCGCCCCTGATTAAGCCGGCTCTGCCATAGTAAGTGAAAATGCCGTATTTTGTTTGTCAAGATCATTTTATAGCAGACTGCATTTTTCATGTATTATAGATGGTCGTTTTATATTTTCTACATCAATATCTTAATGTCTGAATTTAAAATTACATAAAATTCTTGACATTCGCATCATCGACCATTATAATTTTTATTAGTATATGAATGAGTCATCAAACGATTACATGACTAATATTAATATATTATTTTAACCATTTAATTAATATTAAGTATAACATAACGCACACAAATTTTCTGAACTTTAAAATAAATATTTCGAAAACTACTTCAGATACACTCAAGATTTTTCATTCCTACGCTTTAGCTTTTCAGTTTTGCTTCCATGTAAGAATTTATTGTAATTGTATATTCATCAATTTTTTTAGTATATTTTTTGCTCTTAGCATGCGGTTTTCAACTGAATTGTATGAAATATTCGAAATATATTAAATGAATGATTGAATATTAACGTCGCACTGTTCAGCTACACGAGTGCTTTTGGCGACGGACCACGTAATTTTGAAACATAGTCAAGTGACGTGGACGAAACCTGAGCTGGCACCCCCCTCTCCTAACTACCAAACCACACCAACGGGAGGACGTTTCAGCTCTCGACAGATTTAACGTGCATCGCTGCCCTACACAGCGGGTCTTTAGTGGTACTGGGCTCGAACTCGTAACAAAGCAAGCCACGTTCCGATACCCATACCACTCGGCTACCGCGGCCGAAATATATTAAAAGATACCAAAGAAGCTATATAATAAAATTTGAAATTTTTATTATACTCAAACAATTGCTAAAACTTATGGTAAATAATTTTTAACTGCGCGATGCATTTATTTTCGAAATTTCAAATGGAATTTCTAACATAAAATTTCTAGCTTTATAAGGTCGAGATTTCAAACAATATCCAGATTTTAATTACTTATTCAGTTAGCCTTTATAAAAGATAAATGTTGAGGTATTTTGTATAAATAGATATTTTTGTACAATATATAATTCGAATGTTTTTCAATAGCTCGAATTTAAAATTGATTTTTATGTTTATTTATATGCATAAATGTCTACTGTAAATGTTTCCGTATATTTTTTATTACCATTTATTCAAACATTCAAGTTATAAAAAAATGTGTGAAAATCTTCATTCATGTTGTCTTTGATTTTAACTGAAGTTCAAGCACTTAAAATTCAAATATAATTCGGTGTATTTTAACAATATATAACCAGGCACACACACACACACACTGTACTTAAACTTCCCTGAACACTTAGGCTTTGAAATCTAAAAAAAACAACAACTAATAAATCTTAATTAGTTTTTTTTCGTTATTATTCTTATCAAAGTGTAAGAAAATGTTTCAAATTATTTGATGAAGTTTAAATTAATTCATTTTTAGTGGTTGGAAAATTGAAATGGTTCCAAATTTTAAAGAGTTTGGTGTTTTATTAATTTTTTCGGTATCTTATAATAAAATAATCATGTTTCAAAAACTGAAAGCTTTGATTAAAATAAGAAAAATGAAGCGAAAGAATATACTTAAAAGAGATAATTTGTCTAACTATATAAAATAGCAGATTGCACTGACACGCCCCAACTTGTTACAGTTTCAAATTAATATGAAACCAAAAGGGAAATGTAACATATTTTACTTATGCGTTGGGACTTTTCAAAACTTTTAAAAAACGAGGTAACAAATAAACACTTCCTGGGGTCTAAAGAAATTTCCCCTCGATTTTTTACGATTGCCCCAGGGTCAAAACACGGGGTTCCCTGCGAGCCATAAAACTTCCTATCAGTGTCCTGCTGTGTTGCTTCCACCGTCCCTAATTATCTTTCAAGATGTTAAACCTTTAAAAGGGGGAAAGGATTTCAGAAAAGTACGGTTCAACCGCTTTTGAAAACGTTACTTGAAGGCAGAAAAACCCATGCAGTGCATTTTCGAAGCATTTTTACATTGACGTAATTTTCCGTGCTAACCGCTTGGAGGGTTAATTCTGGGTTTGCTAGTCTATTACCTTTACTTCAAAAGTTAGGAATAAAATTATGTTCTGCAATGAAAGGATATTTTTGGTACCTCGACAAAACGAGAATTGTTGATTCTACGAGGCATTCTAAACCAGGTAAAAAACTACCTCGTTAAAAAGAAAGGCCCTTCAAAAATGTAAAAGTTTGAAGTATAAGGTTCAGGAAGGCACAGCATACAAATCTAGAGAGTTTTAAAACCTTCTTAAATCATTAAAAAGTTTTATTGCAAATATAAACCTTATTTTGCATTTTGTGAAGAATGTTATTTTTAAACATAATGGCTATAACGGTAACAGTGATATTTCTTAAAGTAAATGAAATATTCTTATGAAATTTTTTGAGTTTGTTCTTTGTATTGTAATGAATGCTTTCTGCTAAAAGCTAAGGGTAATTTTTCAATTAAGATTTTTTTATGTAATTTTATATGAAAAAAAAAGTTTTTTAAGAAAATTCTGGGTTTTTTCATCTCGAACACCTGTATTTCATAATTTTACAGTAGAATTTGAGCCTTTTTAGTATAAAGCATTGTTAAACGTTAAAGAATTGTATTCCTGCAAACGTTTTATTTATTTTTGTGATATATATTTTTTAAAGTTGTTTGTGTGTGTGTGCAAAAGAGCAATTTTTTGTAACATTTTGGTAGAAATTTCTCAATATATTTAAAAATAAGCTTTCAAAAAATTCTTTTTGCTGTATTTTCATAGTTTTGCAAGATACTTAATTAAAAATTAGCAACTAAATGATTATTTAAGTTATATTTTAGAAAATTGTCTCCGAACCTAGTCGGATACCTTAAGATAATATCAAAATTGCTATTGTAAACTGGATCTGAGCGTCAAATGTTAAATTTATTCAAAAAAAAGGATCATATATATATATATATATATATATATATATATATATATATATATATATGACTATTTTGTTATGTAACTTAGTGCAATTTCTTAGCTAGATATTTTTGTGATGCATCAAAAGAACTATTTCCTACAAAATTAAAAATTTTATAAAGTCCAGAAGTTTTCTAATACATTTCTTTGTTTTATAATCATTACACACTTTATGAATCAAATGAAAAAAATGGCCGAAATAAACACGTTTTGTATTGAACTGTACTCGCTTCTTCTTCAGTTTCTGGAATTGATAAATTGTTGTTGTTTTTGTTATTTCCAATCCCCTTGGGAGCAGGGTGAGTGAGTGAGTGACTGAATATTTATGTCGCACTGTTCAGCTACACGAGGGCTTTTGACGACGGACCACGTAATTTTGAACCATGGTCAAGTGACGTGGACGACACCTGAGCTGGCACCCTCCTCTCCTAACTACCACATCACTCCAACGGGAGGACGTTTCAGCTCTCGACAGATTTAGAGTGCATCGCTGCCCTACACGATGGGTCTTTAGTGGTACTGGGCTCGAACTCGTGACAATTCCAGCGACGATCCGATATCTATACAACTCGGCTACCGCGGCCACAAGGAGGCCACCTATACCACCCCTTGGAGCTGGAAAGCCTACACCAAGTCCATTTGACCATTCCGCGTAATAGTCTCACACACCAGGCCTTGATCTTCATACAACTGTCGCAGGGAAATGCCCCAGCAGTCCAGAAGATGAGCAGGAGAAGCAAGGAGAGAGCAGGGACAGGTGAAGAAAGACTTTACCCCCTGCACAAAAGTCATACTACGCAGATGACCACTACTAAGACCGCTAATTTTATTTAAGTTTAAAGTTCGTTATAGTAATGTGACCACACAATCGTCCTCCTTTTAAGAGGACAGTCCTTCTTTTATGGGTTATGTCCTCTTTTCTTCGAAAAGTGTCCTTCTTTTCAATATTTCAAGACTAATCTGTTAATTTCTGAATTCAGAGATGCCACGATGAACGGTTGTGCTTCACATCATCGCTTGTAAATTGGGCAGATATTGAAAATTGTGCTGAGTGTTTACCGAAAGAAATGATTGATATTAAAATCAACGGCAATTGTATCTTTATAGAAGACGGAAAGTATATTTAAATTTTGAGATAAATTAGAACTATGGGAAAATCAACTTATATGAAATTGGTAAAATATGGTTGGAAATGTTTAACCTTTTCAAAAAGGACCACATTCCAAATGAAAACAAATTTATTTTGTTGAATTTACGTTGTGCTGACCTGGAACTATTGCAGCAGTTGAAAGTTTTTTCAATTGGTAATAATAATTGGACATGTGAGAAATCAAGATTGAATGCTGGTACTTTAGGTACAACACTTACCGTAAAGTTCAATATGAAGGATTTTTCTTGATACGAAATTTCCAGAATATTAAAAAATGATATATTAAAAAAAATCGTTCAATGAAACCATACTCATTTACGTAAATAATTAAAAGGGATGCATGCGTAATTAGTGTATTTCTGTTTGAATTAATACAATATTTCATTTATTTAGACGTAATTTTTCCTTAAATATTTCGTCCTCCTTAAATATTTACGAACAAATTACAACAATAAATTCTCAGTAGCATAACGAAGCAATCATTGTTTTTTAAAGTGGAAAAGAAATTGGAAGAATGAAAAGAAATTCGGTCCTTTAAATGAAAATAAAACTAATAACAAATGGACTAATTCCAAACCTAATCCAGTTTGTATTATTAGCTTGAATCATCACAAAACAGTAATTTCTAATGTCGAGAGATAATTCAGATTTAAATAAAAAGTTATGAAACATTAAAAAATATTTTTGGGTTTAAAATCTGAATTATATAAAAACCTAATTTAAAAAAAACATCGAAAAAGAATTATACCATTTTGAGCTCAAAAATTGAGTAAAATTTAATACTGTAATACTATATATTTTACTGATTTTTAGAGATAATGCTGATAACATGAAATATGACTTGTCGTAAAAATGTCTGTGTTACGTAAATCTACAATAAATTACGCTAGAAAAAAGGAAAAAATGCCAAGAAAAAGCTAAATAAAAACTTCTGCTTAAATAAAACGTTTTTTAACAACTGTTGGCTCTTTTTAAGCAATCTGAAAAATTCAGACTCAGTTGAGTCGAAAATAAACGAAATTCTTTTCAGAATGTTATCAAAATAAAATTTTCACTTTATCGTACCGTACCTCAAGAAATTTCAGTCTAACTTTAACCGCAGAGTGTCAGTTGAGTTGAATTTGATTTAACTGCTACTAGCTACACTTGCCTCCGAAAGTCTGCGTACAGGCGATCATCTTACGTATTTATGTTATAATTACTTTTAAAATCTTGTTTTAGAAAATCAAAATACTAGTCAGCAATTCTTCAAAATTCCCTTATTCAAACAATATAAACAAAATTCCCCTTAACAAGAAAAAACCAAGAATGTGACTAACAAATAATCACCAAACCATCCGCGGCAAAAGTCTGCGTACACTTACAAAATATAGCTTTTAAAGACATTTTATTGTAAAGTAATTGCCCTAAATCGTGTTTTTAGGTAATTATAAGCTTCTTATACGATTTATTTAGGATTTGAGATTTGAAAGCTTTTGTGGTTCCATGGCAGGTTACAAAATAGAGATCGATATGTTATTGAAAGAAAAATCATCATAGATTTTCAGAAAAGGGAGAAATTTTTAAAGCAATTGTTGCAAACGTTAATAGGAGATATTCATTGATTCAAAAAGTGTTCATAAACTACAAATCAACTAAAATGTTAACGTTCAAGCCAAGACCCGGTCACCCGTTTGCAGGGTCACCTTGAGAATCCTGCTTTGTAAAGTGAGTGAGTGAATATTAACGTCGCACTGTTCAGCTACACGAGGGCTTTTGGCGACGGGCCACGTAATTTTGAACCATGGTCAAGAGACGTGGAAGACACTTGAGCTGGCATCCCCCTCTCCTAACTACCACACGACACCAACGGGAGGACGTTTCAGCTCTCGACAGATTTAACTTGCATCGCTGCCCTACACGGCGGGTCTTTAGTGGTACTGGGCTCGAACTCGTGACAAAGCCAGCCACGATCCGATACCTATAACTCTCGGCTACCGCTGCCACATCCTGCTTAGTAACACGCTCTATATAAAAATATCCAAGACTATAAACTTCACAAATAGCTAAAAGTGAAGCTGAGATATTGCAAAAAAGCATGATTTTAACCACAATTTGAAGAGAACTGAAAAAGAATGACTATCGTGGCCGAGTTTCACTCAAGAAACCATTCATCTCTCGATAGAACAGAGCTAAGAGAATGATCTTTGCCAAAAAAACATCTAAATAGGATACATAATTATTTGAAAAATTTAATATATTCAATTGAAAGTAATTTATGTAGTTTGTCCTAATAAAGAACAGAAATATGCCTGCGAAAATTCCTGGACAGATCTTCAGAAAGAGAATCCTTTTTCGACTATCAAACATGGAGGAGCAGGCATAATGTTTGGGAGTGCATTGGAAGCCTTTTAGCTGGTAATCTGGAATTTATTGAATCAACAATGTACAAAATTGGTTACTTGAACTTATTGAAGTGAAATATTAGGACATATGCCGAGGGCATATGCGAGTGAGGATTTTTACTTTCAGCGGCACAAAGGTACTATAAGGAAATGGCTCACATTGTGAAGTCATTGTAAAACATGACTGTTCTGGCATGTCCCAAACCAATTCCGGAAGCCAATACAGTCCCAAGACTTAAGCACAATACAGCCTTTGTGGGATTTATTCGAATAAATAATCAGGGAGAACTTAATAACATCCAAGGAATTGCTCAAATCTGTCATGGTAGAAGAATGGAACAAAATATCCACAGATGAAACAAATAAGCTAGTTAAATCTCTGCCAAATATGTTGAGAGAGTTATAGAAGAAACGGAATAGCTTAAAAAATATAAATTTTTAGTTACAATTCATTAATGTAAAGGTTTTTTTCCAGTGTACGCAGACTTTTGACTCACACGATTTGTGTCGCGCGTTCTCAAATTATAAATATCTTTACTATTTTATGTAATAATTGGATGATTGTTCTTTATACTGTTTGAATTTATGACGTTACAGGAATAAAAAAATAGTATTTATTCAGAAAGGCTTCATTTAATTAGCGATCTTTGCATGGATATGAAAGATGATCACCTGTACGCAGACGTTCGGAGGTAAGTGTATATATTAGCATTAAACCTAGAAAACCTTTCTGAAATAGTCAGAAAAACTATTGTAGTTTAAATTTTTTTCTTTATATTTCATCTATTTTATTTATCTCTCATCAGTTACACGTGTTTTTGTTCTTTAAGAAGATGTTTTTTTTAACTCACGTGGAAATCTTTTTATTGGGGGGTAGACAAAATCTAGTACTTATCCATAGCAAAGTGAGATAATATCCTTTGAGATTAACATAAAACCTTAAACAATTTATTCGGTTTTTTTAAGATTGTTTACCAAATGAAAAATAAATATTGCATATATATGTATATTCTCTGGAAATATATTACCCATAAAACTAGGATATAAAATCAGATGTTGTTGGGAAATCCGGTTGAAATGGATTTGATGTTACGAATACTTTAATTTTATTTTTAAAATTCATTACAAAAGTTATTGAATGGAATTTGTATTATCAATACATTTTCACAGAAAGATGCTGAATAAATACTGCCGGTACCAATTCTTTGAAATGTATAATCCATGAAAGAGTTCTGAGAACTTAAACATTACCATAAAATAGTTACATTTTAGGTTTCACAAAAGCTGTTTTGTAAGCTCAGCGAAAATGAAAAAGGCGTTTCCATTAAAGGGCGTAGTATATACAGGAGATTAAGGTAACCACTTTCCTCATAGATCAAGAGCCATTAGTATAATCGGTCCGCTTCTAAAAAGAAATATGGTTCCCATTCCTAGAATAAAAAGCTTATTAAGGATAAATTGTTCAACATATACTCATATAAAAGGAAAGAGCCTTATAAGATTTCGACCACGAAACAAGACTAATATCCTAAGCAACAATTTACTGCTTTTGTCAGGTGGTAGGAGGTTCTTATTTGCACCATTTTAAGCCACTTTGCTTTGCTGTTTGTCATTAATTATGCTTAAAAACGAGAATGTAAACTCAAATCATACATTCTAACGAAAATAAAAATAAACAAATGCCCTGTGTTCTTTTAAACTTCTCGCTGCGCATTCCGCGATTTCTACGGACAACATAGATTTAAAAAAAGTTGTGCAACCCGTGATTTCCGCGGGCATGTATTTTTTCCGACTAAATATTTGAACCTATTTTGATAAAATAACTATGCGGCGAGAGGGTTGAGGTGGAGGGACAGTCATAAGTAATGCTATTCGGAAACATTACTTTCCCTTTATGTTTATAAATTTAAATCCCCGTGCATGGAAGTAATATTTCTCCAATTTCGACAAGAAGGTCAAATATACATGTATCTGAAGTTCTGTGTACATACAATGCCTACTATTGCCGGAAAAATTGAGAATTAAAGTGTTCTGATCCACTGGCACATAAGTGTAATAGAAAGGAGTGAACAGAGGAAGACTGATCCACTCACACGTGACGCTAGGGGACTGTGTGACTCATGCTGGAGCGTATGCGTAACAGTCGGCGTGAAGGGGGTATGTATCAGTCAGAAAATCCAGCAACAGCGAAAACGACTTCCTTCTTTACAAGCAGTCAGTAGGGTAAAAACTTTTTGAAAATCGATTTTTAGTTTTTGATATTTCTAAAATCTCCAAATCATTACCTCTCCAATGATATAACATATAAGCCGTTATCTGAATTAGAAGTATTTAAAAATGGCTTTTAAAAAATAATCAGCTGCCACAGGCCACGCCCACTTTGACAGATTAAGAGTAAATATTGACATTTTAAATCTGAGAACTTGCAAAGTCTCCACAAAATTTCATTTAATCATACACAATTAACTGTAGATTAAATGAAACTTAACTGCAAGTTTAGCTGTTAGATTGTTTATGTTCTTTTGGAGCCAAGTATGTAAATATGATGAAAATATTTTGTTGTGTAATTAGAATCTTTTTGTTGCGTATTATTTCCCCTTTCGAAATTTTTATACTTTTAAATACTTAATAACTTGTTTGTAAAGATTGAAAACGTGCTTTATGAAAAAATGATAGATATAAAATTATTTCAGTAGCTTAAAAATGAGGGATATGGCAGAAAAGAGAGTGCACTCATTGCAACCAATTTGGATACTGGACTGGTAATAGTTGTTAAAATATTGCATATGTAAAACACCTGCTTTTCATCTAAATAATAGTAAAATGACATTTCAAACCATTCATTAAATCAATAGAAATTGAAGGGAATCAAGAATCTTACCCTTCATTACCATGCAAAATAAATTACAGGCTACATTTTTTTTTGATAAGGTCAGATTTTTTCAAATAAAAATTTCTGTTTTCTGTATGCATATACTCTATGTTTTTTAAATGCAATTGTGTATAATAACATGGCATATTTTTGAAATATTCTTAAAACATCCAAATAGAAAGCAGATATAACAAAAAATAACAATTTTCAGTAAATTCATAATATTAATGCTCGGTGAACTAACAGTTTGTCTTTGAAAAAACTAATAAATATATTTAAAAAAATTCCACTATAAATATAAATATCTAATTGATATACAATAAAAATTTAAGTATTTATGTTTAATAGTTTCTGAGAAAAAGGTATGAGATGACACATTAAATGTGATGTTTGTTGTCTTTGCGAGAAGCTTGTTACATACATAAAAATACACAAATTTCATGTTTAAAAAACATAAAAATAGTTTTATTTTGGCTGTTTTAGAAATCATTTGTCTAGTAGAGAGTACTTTTTGAATTTTAAAACTTAGAACTGTCTGCAACAACAAAACCTAATGATAACTTTACAAAAACCCAGCGAAAACATTCAAAATGTCGTATATATATATATATATATATATATATATATATATATATATATATATATATATATATATATATATAATCAGATATTTTTAAATACCATCTCAAATTCATACCAAAACCATATTGATACAATTTCACATTATATTTAAGATGCTTTAAGTTCAAATTTGATATCTGTAAAGCATGAAAGCGACTAATTCTTCAAAAATTGATACAGAATTGAGAAAATTAATGTAATACTAGAAATTATCTCGTTAAAAAAAACTGAAAAATGCTATTCTGGGCAATTTAAGACTTTTTTGTTTACTATTCTATGCAAAATAAATTGCAAAGATGCTAATGTTTAATAAAATGGAACAAATACATGTTGTAATTCATTATTTTTCAGTTCAAATCAGACTTTATAGTAAAAATTCAATTTTCTCAAAAATGATGTTTTTATAACAGAATACACATCTTTTCAGAAAATAATGTATGTTTGAATCTATAATTTTTTTCCTCATGTTACTGATATGTAACTACATATATTGATGTGAATTTTTTGGGGATTTTCCCAAAATATTTGACTGAAATTCATATATCTCTCGTGACAAAAACTGTCAATTTTTTTAAAAATTCATAGTGATATTTTTATGTTACATGTTTTTGAGACAACTAAACAATGTATTTTAAATATTTCAATTTATTGCAAATATTAATGTTTATTTATTGTTCAGACAAATTTTTAAGCTTTAATAATCAAAGGTATTACAATAAACGGTAACTAATTATAACTCAGATATGTAATGCTTTTTGTCGTTGCGAGAAGCTTATTACATGCATAAAAGTACACAAATTTCATGATTAAAAACATAAAAACAGTTTTATTTTTTACTTATTTAGAAATCTCTTGTACAGTTTAGATAAAATTTTGAATTTTGAATCTTTTATGAATTGTGTTTGCATGTGAACATACAAATCCATCTTAATACCTTTCGAATGTCGTAAAATCACATATTTCCAAATCATTACTTTTACATATTGCTACATGTTTACATTATATTTATGATGTTATAAGGTCAAATTTGATATTTTTAATGCATTAAAGCTAAAAATTCTTCACATATTTTTACATAATTTGTGAAAATTGATACATAATGCTAAAAAAAATCTCGTTGAACTAAAACTGAAAAATACTATATATGTATTTTCTGAACATTTAAAGACTTCTTTTTGTTTCCTATTTTATGCTTAAAAATTAAGAAGATACTAATGTTTAATATTATAGGGAAAATAAATATTGTAGCTCCTTATTTTTACGATGAAGTTCCTTTTTACACTAAAAATACAATTTTCTCAAAATGATTGTTTTCAATCCGCGTGTACCTTTTTCAAATAGTTGCCTGAATGAATGTACTTGCAATTTTTACTGCAAATAAATAATATGTAACTATATATAATGGAGCTACTTTTTTGGAGATTTTTCCAAAATATTTTGCTGAAAGTCAGTTATCGTAAAAAAAAGACAATTTTCAAAAATTTCAAAGCGATACTTTTTCGATTAATTTTTTTGTAGAAAGTAAACAATATACACTGCTGGACAATTGCTAAGGACGGATCACAAATTGCTATGTAGCATAACATTAAGCGAGACATGAGGCCTAGTAGGATAAAATATAGTTACCACACTGTTCAGACATTAGAATAAAGAATATTTATTGTTCTGGAAAGTACAAAAGCTGTGAAACATCTGAAAGAAAAAAAAATGTTCATTTGATCTGCTTACGGAGAAATGGAACAATGCATCTAAAAGTCAGCAGGCACCTTAAAGAAAGGTATCAGTACGGGATATGTCCACCGTGGAGTGTGATGCAACATTCCACACGTCGTACCATACTTTGCACAACATTATCCAGCAGCTGTTGAGGCAATTTATCCCATTCCTCTGTGAGTGCACAAATGAGGGTGTTCTTGTTTGTCGGAGGATAGTTTCGACCAGCAACTTGCCTCCCAAAAGCATCTCACACATTTTCAATGGGGTTTAGATCTGGAAAACGCGCTGGCCATACGAGATGTTGAATACCCACGCTGTCTAGACAAACCTGAACAGCCAGTGTTCGATGACATGTTGTGTTGTCGTCCATGAAAACAAATTTATCACCGACAGCACCACGTAAAAGATGAACATGAGGAAGTAGAACTTCATCAATGTTTCGTTGGCCGGTCATAGTCCCATTCGCAACCACATGTAGGCGCGTGCGGCCATTGATCATGATGCCGGCCCACACCATGATACTGCATGTCGGAAATTGGTCCTTTTCCTGGATATTTTCTGGACGATAAGCAGTACCACTCTCGCGCCAGATCAGTTGGCGTCTACAATCCGATGACAGACTGAACCTACTCTCATCTGAGAATAGTACGCATGCCTAGTCCTGTTCCGTCCAATTGTGATGCTCACGACACCATTGCAAACGGGCAGTACGGTGCTGTCTGGTCAATGAGACACACACAACAGGTCTGCGTGCGTATAGTCCTCCTTCCCTCAAACGTCTGGCAACAGTTTTTCGGGAGATCTGCTTTCCTGAGGCAGCAAGAAACTGATTTGCCACCTGCTGAGCTGTGGTGCGGCTGTTCCTTTTTGCTGATAGGACGATATATCTGTCTTCTGCAGGCGTCGTACTTCTAACACGACCTCCCCCGTGTAGTCTACTACACATTCCAGTAGTTTTAAATGACTTCCACAACCGTGAAACAACGCTGTGAGCGATGTCGAACTCCCTGGCAACATCTGTTATTTTTCGCCCTTCCTCGATCTTTCCAATAATTCGGCCACGTATAAAATCATCTAGGTGATGTTGGGAAGACATGCCAAAAATTTTAAGTTCGTCTATTAAATGTTTCCTGTAAAACTTTGACTTGAAACAACAACTGTCCACATGCGTCAAAACCTTTAAAGCTCTTATGAACGCTATCACGTGATGAACAGACGTGGAAAAAAATTTGCATACTCATACTTCTTCTTACTAATATCCCGCACTTATCCTAATTTTCCACATTTTGCTTCCTTTCATTTTGTGGTTGCTATGGATGATAGTGTTATCCGTCCTTAGGAATTGTCCAGCAGTGTATTTTAAATACTTTACCATTATTTAAATAAAAAAAGCCTAATTAATATACAGAAAAAATTATATATTTATTAGTTTCTGAAAAACAGGTTCCTAAAATGGCTCAAATTTAACATTGTTGGTATAGGAGGTATGTAGTAGCCCCTTCACCGTAAGCCGTAAACAACAAAAACGGGAATAAAAATTCTTTACAACTGGCCCGAAAATAAAATGGTTGGTAAAATTCACACGATTTGGGTGGTTGTGAGGTAACCGAAGCAGGTACGCCTTGAGACATATTCCAACCGGGCCCATGGTCTCGCCCTCGATGGTCGTTTTGTTCTCGACTCTGTTTTAATAAGTTGATGATTCTGAAAATTTTAAAGGTACAATATTATTCCCATACATATTCTACGAAAAACAGGGTATTTCAAACTCATGCCAACTAGTAAAAGTGGCAAGACTGTATTATTATATGATGGCCGTTGTCTATGTCCTGGTCTAGGTCTAATACCATAAACAATCATTCAGCTTATTTAGTCAAAATACGGCTATCGGTTGAGACTGTGAGTTGTGTACATTTATTTGTTTCAAGGTACCGTTTGAACGGACATGCTTGCTAACGGGTATGCGGGTGACAATGCATGATATGTCTACTTTTAAAGATGTCAGGTGGTCTGACTTACTTTTGTGCATAGGAGACCAGGGCCTCAAAAACTCTTAAGATTTATCTGGGCGCAGGGCCTCAAGGAGTCTTAAGGCGTCCCTGAACAGAAGCGACTCACGTTTCAAATTTTGTTTTGTGTTCAAGCTAAAAGCGGGTGTAATGGCGACTATCTTAAGAAAATTGTGAGATGAGGCATTTTATCTCAAAATATCTCTGTTCTTCAAAACGAATGTTGTTTAACTAAATCTATTTCTTTTATCGCTTGATAGGTCTAGACGGCTATTTTATCAATTAACTTAAAGTATACAAGTTTTTGTTGAACTAGAGCTGTAGAGGCAAACCTTTACGGATCAACGCACCATCTTTTCTAAAGAAGTATTTTTGGAGGTATATATGTGCCGTCAAATAATTTTGACTCGTGATTATTAGGAAAATAATAAAAGTAACTACTAACAAAACTCAAAACTCTTTATTTGCTACGAAAAAATACCTTTTGCATTGTATAGTTGTAAATGCTTTAGTTATATATGTAATTCAAATTAAAGCAACATTAATGTGACTTTTGTTACAGCAGATTGGATGACAAATAATATACATCAGGATTGTAAGATGTTACTTTTAGTACAATGCATGCTGAATAGGAGTAATCTGCCAAATGGTCTGTAAGCAATCAATTATTTCTGCTGTGGTTTTCTTTTCTGACAAGAGGATTTGTGAGTTGTCTCAAAATGCCGTTTTGCAGACGGTGCTCTGCATACCACTGTTCCAGAACACAAAACACACACCGCTATGTCGCCTTTACTAATCATGCCATATTTCTAGATTCGTTTGAAATTTTAGGTTACACTTTTTGTCCTTTTGCTAAACTAGACACGTTAAATAACAGTTAAAAGTCGAAAATATAATACAAGTAAACTTTAAAGTAATACAGCTGTGTTGACGAAATTGACTTTGTGACGAATCTGTACGGAACCTTTCCACTAATATTCTTAGGCGTCGTTTTGGGGATTATAAATTCGCGCATATTTCCAATCAACTCCAAAAAGGGAACGGGATATGCAAAGTAAATAGGGTATTTAAGTAGAGCGTTGTAAGCTAGCAAGTATGAAGGCTATTGAGCCAGCAGCAGTAGCCTCAAATTTAGAGGATTCCATTGGATTACGTTAGTGAAGCCTTATTGCTGTTATTCTTCGAAAGAACTAGAAAGCTGGTATACCAGGTGCTAACTATAATTTATTTACGCTTAAAATAAGAGTTAGTTTAATAAAATTAGTTAAAGTTAATGAAAGCTAATAATTTGATTTACGTGTATTTCTCGGACCTCCTATTTCGGTAGACCTTATTTGATCTTGTGCGTAGTTATTGATTAATTTCCTAATTCGTAATTTAATTTAATATTAAAGGTAAATCCCTTTTGTTTGACGTAACATAGAAATATTATATGTTATTAGAGTTTCTGAGATTTGAATTGATATAATAATACAAGTTATTATTACACAAAATGGCTCTTAGTGATTCTTTGCCTCAAATTAATCTTGGTGTCCAGGGTGGAACCCAGGGGGGTCCACAGAACTATGCCAGGGATGGCGAACTACTGGCACGCGTGCCATTGATGGCACGCGACACAATATTTTGTGAGCGCCACCGATCAAAACGGTTTGCATTTTAATTCAAAATATTCTGTATAAAGTATTACGAACAAACGCGAATAATAGGTCGCAGTTTTCAGCGAGATTTTCTCAGTTCAAAGTATTATCGGAAACTTTCCAAGTTTTTTTATGTCCCCAGATGTAATTTCATTTAATAGACTGAACTTGTCCCAATTCTATTAATTGGAAATTGAAAATTTTGAAATACAACTGACTAATTTCAATTCTAGTTTAATATGGATTCAAAAATTTGTTGAAAAAAGGAGAAAGTTGGAATTGTGTGATTGAAACAGAAAGATTTTAACGAGCAATATTAGTAAAAAGGCTAATAATGAAATTTTGGAAACATGGAATTCGATTATAAACACATTTAACTGTTTGAAGAAGCTGGATCAGGCAATTTTAACCATATTTTCATCTACCCACACCTGCGAGTCATTATTTTCAGAGATGAATAACATTAAAAACTCGCTTAGAAACTGTTTGACAGATGACTCCAATTTAACATGCATTTTGCTAAAAGTAACATCTTACAATCTTAATATAAGTTATTTTTCATCTAATCAGCAGCAGCAACAGAAATCACACTGTTACTTTAATCTGAATTGCATGGATAACTATAATATTTACTACTATAAGGTGCAAAATGTATTTTTTTTCGAAATAGAGTTTTGTGTTGTCAGTACTTAAGTTTTGTTATTTTTCCAATAATCACTAGTCAAAATTATTTGACGGCACGTCTATACTTCATTAAGACTACACAGTACCCTAAAAATTTCATTTTTACCGAAATTTTTTTTTGCATGTTTTAGTGGCCCATATCATTGAGATGCTTGCCACGAAATTTCAGATCTGTTAGCAAATTAGTTTTTAAGATATTTGAAGTTTTATGAGCTATGGTTTTGGTTTCGGTTTCCTTTTAAAGCATTTTTTCATACTTAAGTCGAATTAATTAAAAATATTTTTGAGCTTTTAGTTTGAAATGGTTACTAATTCCAATTTTCATTACTAAAATAATTTCTGCTTGATTATGTTTTGAGTTTTTTGATTTCTCATAATTAATTAATAAAGATTAATTTCATGGCCAATTTTTGCTTTAAAAATAGTTTATATAACTTAAAAGCTTTATCATTAATTTTTTCATGTAGAGAAAATGTCATGGCAAATGCGTTCTGGGTTTCTGTGAGAAACAATATTTCGAAAAGATGGAATACTACTGAAAATGATGTATCTAAAAATCAGTCCTCAGCTGATTCTGCAATTAGACTTCTGAATACAAGTATTCTGAATTCAAATAGTGCAGATATAAATGAATATTTCCTTGATGTACCAAACTGCATCATACTAAACATATTTTATATTTTAAAGTTCTACGACAAAAGCTAAGACTTCCTAGACTGCCCCAATTTAAAACTGAAAAAAATTAAATTTTATGAGCAAACCTGACTATTTTTAGATTAAGTTAGTATCATTATTATTTTCTACATAAATGCTTCGTGTTTCAAAACTTTTGTGAAATATTAGGTTAAGATAAAGCTAAATAAACTGACGTCTTAACAAATGCTATCAATATTATACAAAAATATATTTTGAATTAAAAATATAATTTTCAGTCATATTTAATAAAAATAGTGTTTTAATGTAGAACATACATTGGAAAATAGCATATTAAAAAATTAAGAGTTTTACGGGCATTAAAAGTTTTTGTTTTATGACTTTACAAACTTACAAGGCGTTTTTCTCAGACTTTTAATTTTGAAGGTAAAAGTGTTTTCTAATCCCTAAGGCTTTTTTCCTGTTCAAGATAGAGCCTTGAATTTTTTTGTATATACTCCCAAATGTATGTTCTATAAAAGTTAGTATGGATTTAGGGCTGTGAGAAATCAAGTTATTTTTCTAAAAAATGCTAAATTTGATATTTTAAAAATTTTCGTGTTTTTTCCAGGTTTTCTAGAAAAATAATTATTAAAAATCAACAAGGGAATAGATTTTCAAATCCATACTAAATATTATTTTTAATGATCTAAAAATCATAAATAACTTAAAATTACTGAAAAATTTAAAAAAAAATTGAGTATTTTATAAAAGTTTGAAGAAACTTCAAAAATTCCTAATTTTTTAAAATTGTAAAATAACGGCTGGTCAAACTGACTTTTTGCTTACAGAATCAGCTTAATAATATAATCTAAATATAAAACATCAGTTATTTTTACTGTAACTGTCTTCAAAAATTTTTTTTGAAAAAGGGTACCGTGTAGTCTTAAACATTTCTTTAGAAAGATTGACCCATAAAGGTCCTCCACCCCTGGACTATGCTATGCGTAGACAAATTTTGCATTACAAGCAACTGAAGTCCAAGACGTAACTAAAGCAATAACTAAGAGAAAATAAAAAAAAGCGAGTGTGTTCCCCACCGCGGAAAACGGTCGCCACGAGTGATCAGTCGTGTTTGTTCGTAATATTTCATAGTGAATTTTGTTATTTTGAAATAAATTGCTAACCATTTTCATCGCTGGCGTGCCCAAAATATTGTGTTGCGTGCCATTGATGGCACGCTTGTTACTGGTTCGTGATCCATGAACTAGAGCAAAATTAAGAGCATTCAAGTCGATCCAATGGGTAAGCAGTCTCTTATGAACTATATTCTTAATTTTTTAAAGATCGTTGAATTAGATTATTTCATTTATATGTAATTAAAAACGAAAAAAATTTAGATAAAAAATTAAAGATTCTTTGAAGCGGTTTTCCCCCAGCATGACCATCAAACTCCGAGGGTCCTGCAATCGAGCTATAGTGATTCAAACTCAACCTGACAATCGGAGACAGTCATGACACGCAGAACTCTAGGAATAGCCAACAACACAAATAATCAAGCTAATGCATTTATTTATCAATGATCCCTACCTAAGAGGGTATCAACTAGTTTTTAAATAAATCAACATTTAACTTATATGAAACACAGCAGACACTCTAAAAACTTGCTTTCACAAAATAATGAAAGCTCCCAGAGAAATGTTAATTAACGCCCGACGATTAGTAAGACTTAGCCGAGAACGTTCCACTATTAACGTTAATAAATGCTTGGATCTACGAAACGAATTACCGCTAGTAGATGCTTCTAATTTTCCAAGAGGCAAATCCCATCACTGCTAATGGTTAGCTTGTCAATTTAGCAAACAGCTCTCCATTATCTCATTTACGTTTATATCTTAGAACCTAATCTACGAACTAGTATCTATTTTAATTAGTTGGCAGTTAAGTTCTAAGTAAAGCTTCAAAGAATATTGCTCCATATTAGTTTAATAGTAATCCTCACGAAATAGCTATCTCTCTACGTCTTGTTCCTTGGCTTAGAGCAGTGTCTGTGGGGAGCGCCCCTCCGAGGGGGAGGGGAGGCGTGATAACACTACGAGGGGTGCGCGAGTATATTGAAAGGCCGAAAACTAAAAGATTCATTCAAAAATTATTAATTCACTGAATGTAAACAAAATACATTCTGGCATAATAAAAAATAAAATACACATTTACACGGATATAACACTCATATAAATGTAGCAGTGCTGCACAATGTATTTTATAATTAATTTAACAATACTAAATTAAAAACAACGTTAATAATTACCAATAACCCCATGGGCTGGTCACATACACAAAACTATATATAAAAGTTAACACTTATCTTGATAATTCGTACGGTTTATAATTAACTCCTTAACGGCCGATTAAAAGTTACGTGATTCACTTCCCAATGCCATCGTTTTCCACTAGGGGAGAAAAAGAATAAAAAAAAGCAAATTTTTTGATATAAATAAATCCTTTGCAAACACTGTCAATGTCCTTTTATTGCATTCCAAAGAATTCGGAATAATTTTATGGATAGCAGTGCACATAAAAATCGTACTTAGGAAAGACGTATATATACGTCCGAGGCAATTAACGCTTTGGCTGAGAGAGACGTTTATATACGCTAGTGCACATAAGAGATTAAAGTCGTATTGTAGAGAGCTTTAGCGTTAGAGAGTGTAGCATTATTGCAGTATAACATTGTTATTGCATGGAGGGGGCGCGATGAAAATTATGGTTGCATATTGGGTCACAAATATTGAACCTTTGAGAAGCACTGGCTTAGAACAATTAACTCGCTAAAAACGAAATAGGTTGAAAGTTTTTCATGCACTAAGATAGGTTAATATTTTTAATTCTCGAAGAGAAATAATAAATTTAGATACTCATTGCAATATTGTAAGATGTATTGATATGAGAAAATTGCACACTGCAATTCGTCTTATCTGATGAATATATTCGTTTTCGTTAATGGATGAAAGGGATCTAAGCTAGTTTCAAAAGTCGAATTTGAATTATAACTTTCTAAATTTTTAAAGTGTAAGAACGTAGCGATACATTTTTCATGGAGAAGGAGAGGGGGGTATCCCATTTCTTCTCATCTTAAAACTTATATCAAATTTCGTTCTTTATTTTCTAGGTGAAAAGCATACTGTGTAAAAAAGAGCACTGGATTTCAAATATTAATTTTTTCTGAAAAGGAGGTGTAAAAATACATTTTTTAAAATTAATTGTAAATGATCTGTTAAAAAACTTTCAGCATACAACTATAGATGGGGAAGGGGTACTCCCAACGCTACGTCACTGCGTGTAAGTAAATATACAAGTATTGTGTGAGTAACGTAAGTAATCTAGGTGTTTTTTGAAAAAAAGAAATGATTAAAAGAGAGAAAAAACTAAATTCACAAGGTGAACTTTAGGATCCCAAAATACTAAAGGTCACACTTGCCCTCTTTTCAAAAAGCAATCCTTTAAAACAGTGCTCCGCAACCTTTTTATAGCCGCGGACCGGTCAACGTTTGTTAATTTTACCGCGGCCCGCTGAGGGGGAGGATGTTGATTGTTTATATTCTAGACTGTTTTGATTTAATAATTTTAATTTAATTGCATTTAATCGTGACTTCTGAATAAAATATTGCTACACCAAAAAATGAATATGAAGTGATTTAAAAAGGAATAGTAAGTGATTTTCATAAAAAGTAGCCCAAACTTCAGAAAAATGTACCACAGTAAGTAAAAGAGAAATAATTTAATGTTTCTTGTGCGGACCGGTAGTATTTGATCCACGGACTGGTACCGGGTTGCGGAACACTGCTTTCAAGTACTTGACTTGGATTTAAAAGTAAAATCTCTGGGCATTAATGTGTTAACTATGCCCCTATGTGTGTGTTTGAATAAAAATCTCCCATAAAATTATTTTCTTTTTCAATTTCACAATTTTTTTTCTTTTAATCACAATTGCGAACACTATTTTGCTAAACACCAGTTTCAGTTTAGCTTGAGCTTTAAAATTATTAAACCCTGTCATTTTACGGATGTATTCCTATTAATAGAAAAAAATAATATCTTAATAGTTTTCTCGGCAATCTTCTTTCACCAAGTTTTTTCCTATAACCACTCACTCAATTTCTAAAAATAAATATTATTTACCTTTATTTTATTACGGTATTACAACTTTCCTTTTATTCTCCCCTTTGTAATTCCCTAGTTGGAATGTAGCGATTCTTTCGTCTCGCTTTTTCAAATTGTTCTTATAGAGTAGTGGTCTTCAAAATTTTTCAACTCATGGAATTCCTAGAACTTGAAGGTGCTTTCGTGGAGCCCCTAGAACTAGAAAGTGTTTTCGTGGAGCCCCTAGAACTATAGAAAGAGTTTTCGTGGAACCCCTAGAGCTAGAAAGTGTTTTCGTGGAACTCCTAGAACTAGAAAGTGTTTTCGTGGAACCCGTAGAATTATAAAGTGTTTTCGGGGAACCCCTAGAACAAGAAAGTGTTTTCGAGGAACCCATTCCATACGCATGCTTCGAAGAATATATCTCAAAATAATATTTAAAGTAGATCAACATGTTTTAGGTACTTTATGTAAAGGCAATTAAAAAAAGCATTGCATTTACTATGGAAAAGTTTTTTTAAATCTAATTTTTCAGTATAATTTACTGATTTTGATATTAATTTGTGATCCAAAAGTTCCACGCTTTATACTTAGTAACTGGGATATGTGCTTGCTTTTTTTCACACAAACTGTCGAAGTCTAGATCTATTCAGATTAAATGCAATTGCATTACATATTCTGAGTTTCATTTGTTTTTATACTTTGTTTTTGCAGCTATTTACGTTGAGAAATATATTTAACTTAAACACAATGTTCTGAATAGCATTAAATTGTTTATATATAGCTGCGTGGGAATTCCCGTGTAATTTGCACGATTTTGCATCCTAAAATTTAGAAGCTGTTCTTGCTTAAAATTAGAATTTAACGTCAACTCTGTATATGATGCTCCCTTTCCTTCGTTATAGGTGTTGTTTTCCATAAATGTAAAAAATTCCATTAGAAAATCATTTAGTTTTGCCAGGCATTGTGCTAACTAACGAGTATAAAATTATCTCATGGAACTCGAGATAGTAAGCAATATAATATTCAGAATCTATTAGGAAGTAAATATGTATAAAGATAGCACGCGCGTGTTTTAATATTCTTTTATTATGTTATAATAAAAGTTTAAAAAGTGTTGCCAAATAAAGTTGTATAAAAATAAAACTTTTAGTTGAAAAATTCCCGGATGCGCCACTGATCCTGTGTGAGTTCACTACATTTACGAGACGATATTTATTTTATGGATCAGTCTTGCTGAAAATGTATTCTGTATTAAAGATAAAAATTCCGTGGAAAATGCATAACACGAGACGTGTTTCATCGATTTCCTCTTACCACTCAATGGTGGTACTCTTATATTGATGATGATTGTTCTAGGATAGCTTTAGAAGGAAACCAATCAATGCAACCATATAAAAGTCGTAAAATGCAATACAACTTTTCCATTATTGTAATTTATTGAATGTTGAATCTCATCCTATTTCCAGTTTTCCATTTTGAGACTTCTCTCGTAAAACAGCCAATTTTTTTCCTGATTAAGAAATACAGAAATGTCTTTACTCGACTGAAATAAGGGAAAACTTTGCATGTTTTATATAGTTTTTATATGTGTTTATACTAATCGCTCAATTTTGTTTCATATAACGAAAAAAAAAAAAGGATTTTCACATTTAAAAAATTTTAGAAAAAATAAAAAAATATTTATATAGAGTACTGTTTCTTTGATTCACTGAAATTACTCTAGATTTTAGATTTTTATTTGAGACGGGTGTATACTTTTTTTCCTACTCTCTTAATATAATATTTTTTTAATATCTTATTATAATATTTTTTTTGTTGAGTTTTTACAATCATAAAATATTTGAAAATATTGAAAAACACGAAGCATGTTGTTTTCCGTGCAATAATACATTGCTTCTGAGAAAAAGAGTTTTTAAGTGGATGAGTTAGTGTTGGAGTTTGTTTAGCGCTAAACTGCTCTAAACAATTATTAAAAATTAAAACCATTTTTGAAATATCTAAAAATGCTTCCGTAACACAAGGTAAAATGTCAAAACATAAAAATCCAAGTCATAAGAGAAAAGCATATAAATTTTGTTGGGGGACCTAGCGCTCCCACCAAGTCAGATAAGGTCAAAACAGATAAATGAAAGGGCCAAATAAAAATCGAAATAAGACATTTAACATAAATTTAAAATTCTTAAACAGCCATCAGCAATTTTTATAGCAATATAAGTAGGGAAAGAAAAATAAAAACAATTATTTCCTGCCATTTTGAACACGTGTGGCTGCTATAATGTGTGAATATTCAATATTTTTCAATGAAATATTCGGTAAAACGAATTCATCCTTATCATACTCAATCATATCCTCGTTTGAGGAATCCTGTATGGGTGCACTTTTCCGTGGTTTGTGCGGTGCCATTTTTATTTCTATATGTTTCAGTTCACTCTTCCCCCTATATATATATATAATTCCCTCTAGTATCCCTTTTATTAACTCTTTGTACTAATATTTAAACAAGCTTTAATTCTTTGGTTTAAAAATAACACTGTAATCTTAATCGTAATCAGCTAGTCCGAAATCCCTGTCCCGCCCATTCTATCCTATCAGAACTACTATTGCGTAATAATCACGCGCTTGCACTGCTAGTATAAAAGCAAAAATCTTGTGTAATCGCCCTCTCTTTGTCTGCTTGCCTTCATCAAGTAATCAGCCGGCTGCCGCGCCTTCTGTGTTTGTCTCTGTCTGTGTTTGCGCCATGGTGTTTGCTTCTTGTTATGTGTAATGCCGTCCCTATTTGATTTCTATGTGTTTCTAGATGTGAATAAACTGGATTATTGATTTACTTAAGGGCCTCTTCGATAATACAGTACTCGACCACTAGCCACATAAAACAAGAAAAACACACCACCGGGCCACGCCCTGTCCTTTTGTTGTTTCAATAAAATTCGCTCACCATGTCTTAAAATTATTTTTACCACTTTCCAGAAATATTATAGAAGTATTTCATATATATATATATATATAAATAAATATATATATATATATATATATATATATATATATATATATATATATATATATATATATATATATATATATATATATATATATATATATATATATAGCTATAGAACTTAAGTACACTGCATGGACAATTGCTAAGGATGGGTAACACTATCATCCATAGCAACCACAAAATGAAAGGAAGCAAAATGTGGAAAACTAGAATAAGTGCGGGATATTAGTAAGAAGAAGTATGAGCATGCAAGTTTTTTTCCCACGTCTGTTCATCACGTGATAGCGTTCATAAGAGCTTTAAAGGTTTTGACGCGTGTGGACAGTTGTTGTTTCAAGTCAAAGTTTTACAGGAAAGATTTAATAGACGAACTTAAAATTTTTGGCATGTCTTCCCGACATCACATAGATGATTTTATGCGTGGCCGAGTTATTGGAAAAATCGAAGAAGGGAGAAAAATAACACATGTTGCCAGGGAGTTCGACATCGCGCACAGCGCTATTTCACGGCTGTGGAAGTCATTTAAAACTACTGGAATGTGTAGTAGACGGTACGGGGGAGGTCGTGTTAGAAGTACGACGCCTGCAGAAGACAGATATATCGTCCTATCAGCAAAAAGGAACAGGCGCACCACAGCTCAGGAGGTGGCAAATCAGTTTCTTGCTGCCTCAAAAAAAAACAGATCTCCCGAAAAACTGTTGCCAGACGTTCGAGGGGAGGAGGACTATACACACGCAGACCTGTTGTGTGTGTCCCATTGACCAGACAGAACCGTACTGCCCGTTTGCAATGGTGTCGTGAGCATCACAATTGGACTGAAAAGGACTGGGCATGCGTACTATTCTCAGATGAGAGTAGGTTCAGTCTGTCATCGGATTGTAGACGCCAACTGATCTGGCGCGAGAGTGGTACTGCTTATCGTCCAGAAAATATCCAGGAAAAGGACCGATATCCGACATGCAGTATCATGGTGTGGGCCGGCATCATGATCAATGGCCGCACGCGCCTACATGTGGTTGCGAATGAGACTATGACGGGCCAACGATACATTGATGAAGTTCTACTTCCTCATGTTCGTCTTTTCCGTGGTGCTGTCGGTGATAAATTTGTTTTTATTGACGACAACACAACATGTCATCGAACACTCGCTGTTCAGGATTGTCTAGACAGCGAGGGTATTCAACGTCTCGTATGGCCAGCGCGTTCTCCAGATCTAAACCCCATTGAAAATGTGTGGGATGTTTTAGGGAGGCAAGTTGCTAGTCGAAACTATTCTCCGACAAACAAGAACACCCTCATCCGTGCACTCACAGAGGAATGGGATAAATTGCCTCACAGCTGCTGGATAATGTTGTGCAAAGTATGGTACGACGTGTGAAATGTTGCATCACACTCCACGGTGGACATATCCCGTACTGATACCTTTCTTTAAGGTGCCTGCTGACTTTTAGATGCATTGTTCCATTTCTCCGTACGCAGATCAAATGAACCTTTTTTTTTCTTTCAGATGTTTCACAGCTTTTGTACTTTCCAGAACAATAAATATTCTTTATTCTAATGTCTGAACAGTGTGGCAACTATATTTTATCCTACTATGCCTCATGTCTCGCTTAATGTTATGCTACATAGCAATTTGTGATCCGTCCTTAGCAATTGTCCAGCAGTGTATAAGTATTCAAGATAGGAAATATTAGGCACAGTAGTACAATAACAAACTCCTGGCCTTAGGAACCAAGATTGCAGGTTTAAACAAGTTTTAGGGCTAGCCAACCTTCACCTGTAATTTGCCTATGCACTGTGCCAGATGGAAAGGAAAGAATAATATTAGGAGAAGTATAAATATTACAAATAAAATCACTATACTATTACAATATAACTATACAATTACAGCCTACTAGTATTCGCAGTTAAAGATTTTAAGTCTATTCAATAAGGTAGATTGTAAGACTTACTCCGTGAGTATAGCAACTAGTTATGTTTCCTACCAAATACAACAGAGTAATATCAGTACCACATAAAGTAAGTTAATAAATTATGATAGAATAATATATATATATGTACGTTTAAAAAACCATACATATATATTGATATAAATATTTGTAGAAAACAAATGATAACAAGAATATTTAAATAATAATATTATTAATTTATTAAACATGTAGCGTCATCTATTGAATAATTGTATAATTAATTAAAAATACGAATATTAAAACATAATGTCAATAATAGATATTAGTACATATTGTATTTTCACTGAGAAATCGCTGTAATTTGACAAATTTTACAATATCAGGTTGTTTGTAAACTTTGCAGAGTTCTAAGTTAGATCTTCTTCTCCATGGTCCATTCACTTGAATCCCACCGAATCTTTCTCTCGAAAAATCCCAAAGCTTCCTCATCACGTAAAGTCAATGGCCTAGTCTCTGATGCATATAAGTCAGGCTAGATCTTATAAGACAGTTGTAAAGAAGCAATTTGGTTCTTAATTTGAGAAAACTGGATTTTAAGTAACTCTTCTTTTGCATCCCTTGCGTAAAAAATCGTACTATTGAAAACATATTATATTGATTCCTTAGGGCTTTTGGAGGTCACTCATTAAAAATATAAATACATTTTATCCGTGATTGACACTTTTATGAAGTTGTGTGTATATATTTTATGAAATCAACAGCGTCCGCTGAAACTATACTGAAATTAGAAAACCAGAAAGTCGTATTCGCAAGTCCTTCTCACATAATCTTTGATAGAGATACAACATTTATCTCCAGTGAATTTTCTGATTACTGCTCAAAAGAAAACAAAGCACCACTTCATAACTGTTGGCTGAAGTCCCTGAGAGCGCTTCAACCGGACTATATATCATGCCAATTCCATCAAAATTATCTTTCCAAAATCCACCTCAGTGGCACAAGAACACGCATGAAGTGCAATTGGCGCTTAACTCCACATACCACATAAATTTTTGGGGTGTCCCAAAACTTAGCTTCAAGCGGTTACGGGACGCATGAAAAGGGGGAGGGCATAACCATTTTGGAAAAAAAAATCCAAATCACTTAGTTAAGTGTTGATAAGTATATTTTTTTAAATTTCGGAAAATCGATACACACCTTTTTTTAAAATTATATTATTAGGTACTGCAACCACACATTTCACAATTTTATAGTGATTTTTTTCACTAGTGTCATCTTACATAAGTTGGGCAAAACATATTTTGTTGTTCGAATCGGGGTTTGAGTAAATAATGTCGCCTAACTTTGTCTCAAAAAAGGAACAAGTGCACTGGGACAGTTAGCTTTGAGGGGGCCCTGTATCAAAATTCCTTCGGGGCCGTTTTTTACATATGGGAGCCATGTTAGTTGGACTGTAGTTACACATGTTGGGGCCCCGTATCATTTATACGGCTGATACGGTGGTATCGGCCTTTGGGCAAGTTTCAAAAGAGGGCTCATTTAGTTCAGATTCCAAAGTGATACACTTGCTACTTTTCTATCCTTAACAATCGTAGCAAAATTTCAAATCAAATCATGTGTGTGCAGAATATCTGTATTATAAAAATACCTCTGTTGACCCCTTCCATCACATCTTTAGGTACTATGCCCACAAATTTCACAATTTTACAGTGACTTTTTCACTAACGTAAGCATACATAGCTGTGTTATTAATCACAATCACAAAAAAAAAAAAAAAAAAAAAAAAACACTGATAATTTAGACATCTTATTGAGTGAATGTAAATTTTACGTACTACCGGAAACTCGGATTTTAACATTGAGTTGGAAGCATTTAATATATATTACTCTTTTTTTTCTCTCTCTCTCTTTAGAATAAAATTTCTTTTCAAAACTTTCAAAAAGTTAAAAGATTAAAATAGCTCGCACGTGGCGAACGGAAGATGTTTTTAAAAAAAAACACACAGTTTTTTTCTTAACTACGTTGTGAATTCATATATGTAAGCTACTCTCCTTAATTCTACTTCAAAATAGTTCCAAAAATTCTCGGTTTATATGAGGTAATTCTGATATGGAAAATTCTGGTAAAAAAAAATGATGTTTTATTCAATGTTTTTTTTTTTTATAACGTTTAAGCTATTTTGGTACTTTGCAGGAAAATGATTCTTTCCTTCCTTGCCAAATATTAAGATTATGGGAGAGGAAACAAAAATTAAATAGGTTACAAATGTCTTAAAATGATCAGAAATGATTTTCCCGAATGTTTACAATTGTTTATGCTACAATAGTTTGCAGAAAACCTAAAATTTATGTGATTCTAAACATGTAAATGTCAAAAACGTTTAATAGAATGATGTGTTGCACGAACTGTGTCGCGTCATGACTGATGCAGCAGATGTTTCCATATTTCATTTCATAATGTTAAGGTCATAAAGTAGACGATATAAAAAATGATTGATTCATGGAGACAGGAAGTTGTTTAATAAGAGGATTTACTGCAGCGATGAAAGATAGGTGTCGCCAAGTAGAAAACGATGTCTTTGCATTTTCTTTTAAATATGCCACTCAAATTATGTGTAATATTTCATAATTCACACATATTTTATCATTATATTTCACTAAAATTTCCTGGATGAATTATAAAAAACGTGATATTAGGTTGCACTTAAAAAAAGAACGATTTTATAATTTTTAAAGTGTTACAAAAGAAGCATGTGAAAACAGACTAAGAAAAGTCAGTAGGGTAAAAACTATTTGAAAATCGATTTTGAATTTTTGATATTTCTAAAATCTCCAAAAGATTACCTTTCCAATGATGTAACATACAAGCCAATATATGAATAAGTATTTTAAAATGACTTTTAATAAATAATCACATCTGCCCCGGTCATGCCCACTTTGACAGATTAAGTGTAAATATTGACTTTTTAAATGAGAACTTGCAAAGCCTCAACGAAATTTCATTTAATCATACACAATTAACTGTAGATTAAAGGAAACTTAGCTGCAATTTTAACTGTTAGTTTGTTTACGTCCTTTTGGAGCCAAGTTTGTAAAAATGATGAAAATATTCACTTTTAATTTGAAATTTAGTACCTGGACAAAAAAATTTTTGTAGTGTTAATAGAAATAAAAAGTGAAATTTCTCCTTTCGAAATTTTTATACTTCTAAATACTTAATAACTTGTTTGTGATAATTCTGTTGAAAACGTGCTTTTTGAAAAAATGATAATAATAAAATTATTTCAATAGCTTAAAAATGAGATTAAGGCAGAAATGAGAATGCCTTTATTGCAACCAATAGACTGAACAGGCAATAGTTGGTAAAATATTGCATATGTAAAACACCTGCTTTTCATCTAAACAATAGTAAAAGACATTTCAAATCATTCATTAAATCAATAGAAATTGAAGGGGAACCAAGATTCTTATCCTTCATTAACTTGCATAATAAAATTATAGGATACAATTTTTTTTTGATAAGGTAAGATTTTTTTATAAGAAAATTTCTGTTCTCTAAAATTAATATTTTTAAAAATGTGTGAATGTACTGCATGCATATACTCTATGATTTTTTAATGCAACTGTGTATACTGAAATGACATTTTTGAAATATTCTTAAAACATCCAAATAGAAAGCAGATATAACAAAAAATAACAATTTTCAATAAATTCATAATATTAATGCTCGATGAACTAACAGTTTGTCTTTGAAAAACTAATTAATATATTTAAAAAAACTTCACTTCAGTATAAATATAAATGTTTAATTGATATACAATAAAAATTTGAGTATTTATGCTTAATAGTTTCTGAGAAAAAGGTATGAGAAGACACATCAAATGTGATGTTTGTTGTCTTTGCGAGAAGCTTGTTACATACATAAAAATACATAAATTTCATGTTTAAAAACATAAAAATAGTTTTAATTTGGCTGTTTTAGAAATCATTCGTCCAGTTTAGAGTAATTTTTGAAGTTTAAAACTTAGAAACTGTCTGCAACAACAAAACCTTATGATAACTTTATAAAATCCCAGCGAAAACTTTCAAAATGTCGTATATTCAGGTATTTTTAAATACCATCTCAAATTCATACAAAAACCATATTGATATACTTTCACATCATATTTATGTTGCTTTATGTTCAAATTTGATGTCTGTAAAGCAGGAAAGCTGCTAATTCTTCAAAAATTGATACCGAGTTGAAAAATTGATGTTGTGTGTTGCTCATGCCACCTGTCTGACGCAGTCAGATCGAGGCCCACGAAATTCATCGTGGCAAGGGGCTAGAAGTACGCCGTTCGTTGGCCTTGGCCTTAAGCACGATACAGGTGACAGTACGAATTATCTCGGTGAAATTCCCCGAAGGAAAAATAGATGGCGACACCACCTATCTGCACCTCACAATTTAGGCATGGAACTGAATGGGAGGGAAATATTCTTCAGTCCCCTGCACTCGTGATTCAGCCCACAAGACGTTCGAACCCACTGATTTATCGAGCACGTACTTCGTGTTATAATCAGAGGGTATTTGGTGGCATGGAACCTAGGCCTTCCGGTATGTCCGATGGTCTAACCACTAGGCTACCCACGGCCTTGAAAATTGATGTAATACTAGAAATTATCTCGTTAAAAAAACTGAAAAATGCTATTCTGGGCAATTTAAGACTTTTTTGTTTACTATTTTATGCAAAATAAATTGCAAAGATGCTAATCTCCAATAAAATGGGACAGATACATGTTGTAATTCATTATTTTTGTGATTAAGTGACACTTTATAGTGAAAATTCAATTTTCTCAAAAATGATGTTTTTAAAACTCTATTCATATTTTTCTCAGAATATAATGTATGAATGTAATGAATATTTTCCCTTCATGTTACTGATATGTAACTATATATATTCATGTTTTTTGGGGGGGATTTTCCCAAAATCTTTGACTGGAGTCAATATATCGTGACAAAAAATGTAAATTTTTTTAAAAAAAATCATAGTGATATTTTTATGTTACATGTTTTTGAAAAAACTAAACAATATATTTTAAATATTTCACTTAATTGCAAATATTAATGTCTATTTATTGTCCAAACAAGTTTTTAAGCTTTAATATTCAAAAGGTTTTCAATAATAGGTAACTAATTACAGCTCAGATGTTTAATGCTTTTTGTCGTTGCGAGAAGCTTGTTACATGCATAAAAATACACAAATTTGATATTTAAAAACATAAAAAGTTTTTTTTTTACTTTGTTAGAAATATTTTGTACAGTTTAGGGAAAATTTTGAAACTTTAAGAAATAGTGTTTGCATGGGAACATACAAAACCATAATTAATTTTTTCGCAACGTCATAAAATCATGTATTCCCAAATCATGACTTTTACATGTTGATACATGTTTACATTATATTTATGATGTTTCATGATCAGATTTGATATTTATAATTCATCATAGCTAAAAATTCTTCATAGATTGATACAGATTTGAGAAAATTGATGCAAAATGTTAAAAAAAATCTCGTTGAACAAAAACTGAAAAATACTTTATTTGTATTTCGGAACATTTTAGGACTTTTTGTTTCCTATTTTATGCTTAAAAAATTAAGATACTAATGTTTAATAAAATAGGGCAAATACATGTTGTAATTCATTATTTTTGTGATTGCCTTTTTACACTTAAAATGCAGTCTTTCAAAATGATTGTTTTCAAACTGCGTGTATCATTTTCACAGAAAAAACTGAATGAAACTACTTGTAATTTTTACTGCACATAAATAATATGTAACTATATATAATGGAGCTACTTTCTTGGAGATTTTCCCCAAATAATTTGCTGAGAAGCAGTTATCGTAAAAAAAGACAATTTTCACAAATTTCAAAGCGATACTTTTACGATGAATTTTTTTGAAAAAAAAGTAAACAATATATTTTTGAAACATTTCACCATTATTTAAATAAAAAAGCCTAATTATTATACAGACAAAATTTGAAGTTTTTATACTTAACTGTTTCTGAGAAACAGGTTTCTAAAATGGCTCAATTTAACATTGTAGGTATAGGAGGTACCGACTATCCTTTAACAACTTAATTAAAAGTGTAAAATAAAAATAATAATATAAAATAAATAAAAAAGCTTGCTCCCTAGTCGAGCTCATACAATTTAGCCCCCAATTTTTTCAACTGTCACCTAATGTGGGTAACAGAAAGCAGAAAACGCAGAAATAAATTATTAATTCGTTCAGAGAATTATTAAATTCATTAAATATTAATTTACCATATGCGTCAGTATGTCCCAACAGATCTCGTATAAAAATTAGTTATTCAACTAAGCAGACGATCAAAAGGATTACTGCAACACAGTGTTTCTCAAACAGTGGGGGGCGTCTCCCTAGGGAGGGGGTGACAATCCTGCGTGGGGGGCGCACGCATATAAAAAATAAAAGGTTATTTAAAAAATTATCAATTTACTGAAAGAAAGCTAAACAAAATACATTATGACAAATTTACTTTGATATAATATACTTATAAATGTATCATTAATGTGCATTTTATTTGATAATTATAATTTATATTTATATTTGATAATACTAAGTTAACAGGTTTAATAGTTACTATTGACTTCCTTAGGCTTGTCATATACAAAATTACATACCATCATGTTAATTTATACAGTTTATAATTAGAGTCGTATTTTAGCTTTATATACACCATGGTACATTATTACTACTTCTTTTTACGTATTGCTATTGTACGGAGAGGGCGCGATGGAAATTATGATTCAAAATTGAGTCGCAAGCATTGACAGTTTGAGAACTATAACATCATGTATCTGCTATAGTATCATAAAATTTTTTATACAACTAATAGCACCTCACAAAAAAATGAATCATAAATATCATATTCTCTTTTTTTACTCTCTCTCACTAAACAATACATCGTAAATGCTGAAACAATACATAGCCACTACCGACACAGTCCATTGTGTCATTATAATACAAGATGAGAATATAATTGAACTATAACTACGTTTAGGAAAAAGACTCGAAACTGGAAGCAAAATTAAAACAATTTATATTTCTTTAAGACTTAAGAATGCTAAATTCTAGAAGAAATATGGAAACTAAAATATTTTTAGTTTTAATCCTTCTTGGAGTGGCCTGCTTACACATGCGTGGGTGCGTATAAATGTGTGAACAGGGATCACGCAACGTACGGCACAGCTGTCACATGTGACACGCGGTAGAATTCTCTCAGTAGCACTCTGCATTACTCAACAAATTTATCAATTTTTCAGATGGAATTTGATAAATTTGTAATGGACCTTATTTGTCAAACATCTTCAGAGTTTTGAACATTTACGGAATTACGAGAGAATCTGCAAGTTAACTCTAAAAATTAATTTACAGCTATTATGTAAATTATCGAATGCCATTGCTGGAGAGATTTAATTCTTTGATGAAAGAAAATTACGTGTACTCTGCTTTCCGCTTTCCGTTCTACAAATATAAGTAAAATTTTTTCATCGTATGAAAAATATTTCAAATCCTCAAAGATATTGTTTAACAACTAAATACTCAGAATCGTTTCAATTTGAAAGTTACAAATTACACACCCTGATTCTGCGATATGAAAGTAGAGAGGTGCAGCACCAGGTACGCATTATAATTTTTATTTAACTATAATGAAGGGAAACACTTTTTTTTCTATGTTGTCTATTTCTTATTTAAATAAATACGTTTAAAAGTACGTAATACAGGTATAATTTTAATTTTTTAAAATTTTTGTTGAAGAAATAGTTATACGTATTTAATTCTTTTTATTTTTATGTTAAGAAATATTTTTTAAATAGTGTAAAATTAATTTTAATAAAATGGTTAATATTTATCTATATATATTGTACAGATCTCTATTCTCTAACTCTGCATGCGTTACCACAGGTATCGAATTGTTTCAAAATGTCCTATTGTATAGCCCGCTAAATGATATTCGTAGTTAAAAAGTTTTTTCTCGGTGTAAATCTACAAATTGTATTTTCATTACTATAAATAAAATTTCTGATATTTGAAAAAAAATTCGTCATACCTTTAGTATACTTTTCTCTCATCTGAATGAATTAAGCAATTGTACAGTTAAAAAAAAGTTTTATTTAGGCCTTTGGAAAGCTTTTTTATGTGGATAGACTATCCACTGCCCACGTGGAACAGAAAAATGACCCAGAAATTTTCGCTTTTTCTCCACTTGAGAGAGAGCACTTAGAATCATTTGAGAATGTTCGGGGTCGGAAATATAAACAAACTTTGTTTACAATGTGGTACAGGATTCTCGGGTTCGAAAATCTTTCATTACAGCTTTTCTACTCGGAGAAAACGTTCGTATATTATAAAGTTCCACAGTATATAGCTTATCAAATTTGTGAAATAACTAATTTAAATTCTCAAAAATATTACTTTAATTCTAACTTTTTATACTGAAATAAAATAAAATATAAAAAGTGGATATATATACCAATTTCAATGAATGTGTGTGTATATTCTAAGTATTCTATATACATTCTAAGTAAGTATATATATTTTATGTTGTACAATTATTCTATTATTTAATTACACTTATACTTTATATTTAATTGTTATTGAAATAGTTATTACATAAATGTTAATTTTTTATTAAAAGTTTATTGTAATATGTGATTCATTATTTATTCCTGAAAAGTAAGTTAAGTGTGCAGTGGCTATAACGTCTAGCCGCCACCCAGGGAAAAAAACCCTGATCAGATACTTTTTTTTGTGACTAAATAATTGTTACCTGAAATTTGCAGGTAACGTGTGGTTTGACTCTGTAGGGAAGCACACAGCAGTTGTATTTTTAAGTTTATTAGTTGGTAGCATACATCTCTGGAAATCAGCCGATTCCGTAAAGAAAAATACATCCATATACTAACAGCCTCTGACGTCAAGACCAATGAAAAACGAACACGATTTGCAATGACGTCAGATACGGTTAGCAGTTAACACAGATAAATCTGCATGACGAAAAGAGCAAAGTCCAACAAGCGGCCCCCTCATACAGATTTCACATTCATACTTTAAAAGAACAAAAATTACACAATACCAAAAATTTCGTTACGAAATTCCCTTATAGCCTCTTTAGGTAAGGGTTTAGTAAAAATATCAGCAATATTATTTTTACTATTAATATACTTTATTTCAAAAAACTGACTATCTACTAAATTTCTCAAAAAATGAAATCGGACGTCAATATGTTTTGTCCGATGGTTTTCAACTGGCGAACGGAAGAAATTTATAGCGGCTTTATTATCACTAAATAACTGGTAGTTCAGAATAGTTTAATTTTAGCATCAAATTACATTCATTAATTGCATTTTGAATTCAAATAATTTCTTTTACAGCTTCCGTTAAAGCTATATATTCCGCTTCCATAGTGGAACACATTTATGTTTAAATGTACGCCAGGAAATAGGGATCATTAAAATTAATCCTCCTATAGAAACACGATCATCCCCATTTGCTGCAAAATCTGAGTCAGAAAAACAATTTACCTTTAATCTCCCAACATGAGATAAATTTAGTTTTAAATCTCTCGTGTAGCTTAACTATCCTAATAATTTCAGTAAAATACTCCAATGTTTTATTCCGGGAGATTCTTGAACTTGGGAAAGGATGTTAACAGCATAAATGATATCAGGCCTGGTTCGATTTGCAATAAATGACAAGCCACCTAAAAGATTTCTATAAGGAAATTTAGACATTTCTTATAAAGGGTGTTTTTTAGAGGTATAGAACATTAAATTGCAATAAAACAACGATGTATTATTCGATTGACATGAATTTTTTTTATTCGAAAGATAATCTTGTGCCATTACATTTTAAATATGATCAAGCAAGGCGTAGATTCGTCGAATGGGCCCAAAACGAGATTGCCGTTGCTCCCGATTTTCATAAGCGAATTTTGTTTAGCGATGAAGCGCACTTCTGTTTGAATGGCTACGTCAACAAACAAAACTGCCGCATTTGGAGTGAAGCTAATCCACAAGTGTACGTCGAAACACCGTTACATCCAGAAAAACTGACTGTTTGGTGCGCTTTATGGGCTGGTGGAATCCTTCTTCAAAAACGATGAAGGCCACAACGTTACAGTCAATGGTGATCGTATAGAGCCATGATTACTAACTTTTTCATTCCTGAATTGAACAATCATGATGTTTAGGAGCTGTGGTTCCAACAAGACGGCGCAACATATCACACAACTCGTGCCACAATCGATTTATTGAAAGACATGTTTGGGGACCGCCTAATTTCACGTTTTGGACCTGTGAATTGGCCTCCAAGATCTTGTGATTTAACACCGCTAGACTTTTTTCTGTGGGGCTATGTAAAGTCATTGGTCTATGCGGATAAGCCACAAACGCTTGACCATTTGGAAGACAGCATTCGCCGTGTTATTGCCGATATACAGCCACAAATGTTGGAAAAAGTCATCGAAAATTGGACGTCCAGATTGGACTCCATCCGAGCCAGCCGTGGCAGTCCTATGCCAGAAATCATACTTAAAATGTAATGCCACAAGATTATCTTTCGAATAAAAAAAATTCATGTCCATCGAATAATACACCGTTGTTTTATTGCAATTTAAAGTTCTATATCTCTAAAAAAACACAATTTACTTCTATAGCATTTGATGGGCAGTCTAATTTAGATAGAACTGCTCCTTTTGCAATAAGTGAAGCATGGGGAAAATTATATTTAGAAAATAGTTTACAAATTTTATTAATGTATTGTTTCTGGTGAATAAAATACTGTCCATTTATATCAGAAAATTCAATACCCCAAGTAATTTCTTAATTTTTCCCGACACTTTTAAATCAAATTTACTTTGTAACGAAGATACAACATTATCAATATCTTGTGATTTACCAAACATTACAATGTCTTTAATATATACTATCAAAAGAACATTTTCCTTATAATAATAAAAACACAATTGCACCAATTTAGTTTAACAAAATCTAAATTTTCAAGTGCGTTATCAAATTCATAATACAGTTCTCTTCCACTTTGATGCAATCCGTATATTGCCTTTTTCAAAAGACAAACATGGTTAATTTTACTCAAGCTATCAAAACCTTAAGGTTGTTCTCATATATACGCGTTCATTCAAATTAGCATATAAATAAGCATATTTTATATCCAATTGACAATGAGTCTATTTTAATAGGCATACAAATAAGACAAAAAACAATCTAACAAGAGAAAAATTTACTATGGGACTAAACGTTTCATCCTAAGATTCTCCCTTTTGTTGGTTATGCCTCTGTGCAACCAATCTAGCTTTGTACCTACAATTTTTGTCTTTACTATAAGTTTTAAGCGTATAAACCCATCTACATCCTGTAAGTTTAGAATCTTGAGGGGCGGGAACTAATTCCCATACATCTCTTTCTTTCATTACGTTAATTTCCTCTTTCATTGCATCTTGCCATTTATCAGACTGGGGAGAGTTTTTAGCATCTTTAAAATGTCTAGAGATCAAAACTTCAATATTCGAAGCTTCAGGACGATTAGCGTTATGATCCACAGTTGAATTGAAGTCAAATAAACTTTTATCATATAGTCTATCATTATCTTCACAATATTTTTCTGCATCATTAAATGACCTTAATCTAACATCTTTATCTTTAATACGATGATAGTATCGTACCTTTTACCGTTTTGACGCAAGATTGCTTCTCTATAAGAAGGAATTGAACTGCATAATTTTAAATTAGATGCGTTTTTAACTAGAGCGTTTACTCTCGAGTTATCGCAAACTACAGCTTTACCCGATTCGTCAGGATCATAATAACTAAATGTGTTAAAAGGATTATTAAATTTAAATTCCATCCATTCCGTTTTTCTACTATTAGGGCTAGGGAAGTTTAAAATGCCGTTCGAAACTCTTTCAGATTCATCAAAAAGTACGTTTCAAGTTTCAATTAACTTCTCATCCAGTAACCAAATACGGTATTCTCTAGTTAAACAAGCATAGCCAAGTATTATTCCGTGTTTTGCACGGAAATCTAATTTTTCCTGAGATGCTTGGGAGTTCCCACATAAACATGGCATCCAAATACCTTAAGATTTAATACAGTTGGATTACGGCAAAATAAAGCTCATACGGGGTTTTATCTTTAAATTTATGACAAATTCTATTTTTAACATAAGTAAAACAGACTAAAGCTTCTACCCAAAAACATTTTTCAATTCCACTTGTATTAAGCACAGCCTTAACACAATACATAGCAGTCAGATTAAATCGTTCGGATACACCGTTTTGCTCAGGTGTGTAAGTATTTGTCCTCTCACATCTAATACCTAGTTCATTTAAATATTTGGAAAATTTAGAATGACAAAATTCCATACCATTGTCACATCGTACACTTAATATTTTACGATTCAAAACTCTTTCAGAATTAGTTTGAAAAGATTTAAAGTATTCACACAAAAACTTGAGATTTTCCTTTAAGAGGAAAGCAGGTCACCATTCTGGAAAAATCATCAGTGATGGGCAGAAAATACTTAGCTCCACCACATGATACGACAGGTAAAGGACCACATACGTCCATGTGTACCAACTGTAAAGGTCTAGTACTTCTTATTCTACCAATAGGCTTAAAAGAGACACGTTTGGTTTTAGCTAGTTTACAGCTTTCACAGTCTAATTTCTCATTGTTAAATTTAGGTAAGCCATTTACTGCCGAAACTTTACTAGTTTGGACTGAATAGTCAATATTCATAAGACAAAATCGATTATGCCACAGCACATTTCCAGAATAATGCTTATTTCCCTCTTTTTACATTAGAACTTTCTACTTTGTTATACACATCTTTAACATGAAATTTGGGTTTTAAGAAATACAAGTCATTGAAACTTTTGGCAAAGAATAACTTCTCGCCTTTGGATGCAAAAAACCATAACATACCGTTTTCACATTTAAAGGTACAATTTGCTTTCTCTAATAAAGGCGCTGATAACAGATTTCGTCTCAATTTAGGTGAAAACAATTTAGGTTTTTTAAAGTAATATTGAATGCTCTCTTCCATTTAACTTTACATAAAATTTAACAGTACCTATACCTTCTATTGGACTTTCTAATCCACTTGCGGCTAATGACATAGTTTTACCCTCTGTATCAGTGTTTCTCAAACTGTGGGGCGCGATAAACTTACGAGGGGGGCGCGAGCATATCGAAAATAGAAGATTTAAAAATAATTAATTTACTGGAATGAATCAAAACAAAATACTTTCAGACATAATAAAAAATGCACTTTTACTCAGATATAATTTATAGGCACGCGAAATGAAGTCATCAAAAATAAAAACTTCTTCAATATCTATTTAGCTATCTTTGATCCTATAACCAAATAAATTTTTTTTTATTTCATTTGCTGTAATCCCATGATGAGAGTTGTTTTTACTACGCTTTATTTTTAAGCTTAACATATAACTCTCTCAGAGAAAAAACAGATCCCAGACCCAGAATCGAAGAAATTTAGGAACATAAAAAATTCATCCCTGTCATTATTTTTGAAATACTGCACATTATAGCTGTAATCTGTATGACCTTCTAAGTTATTGGTACAGTTAGTTATGACCCCTCTCTTACGTGTTTGTTTCTCATTTAGGGAAGTTGTAAGTAATGTATTTCTCTGTTACGCTTTTTTCCATGCAAAAAAACAAACAAACGTTTTACACAATTTTTTTAGCAGTAACACATAATATCATAATGAATACAATTTTTACCCGTAAGTGGTCGCGCGGGACACACAGATTACGAAATCGTTAATTCTGGTAAAACTGTTTATTTGTTACCAAAGAAAAATTGAAAAGTTCTTGAAAGTAGGTAAGTAAACTTTCTCTTAGTTAAATTATTCACTGGAATCACAATTTGTATCGTGCACAATAAAATAATTATAAAAAAAGGATTGGGGTGACTCACAATAACCCCGCTCGACCGTATCGAGTGCCCGCCTGCTCCCGGGTTAAAACATGTTGAAGTCTTTTCACTTTAAATATTAAAAATAATACAATTATTCTTCATCGGAAATTTATATTATTGTTCATTATTTAACATCAATTACAAATGCTAATTCTGTGAGGCTTAAAATTACAGTTCGCTTAAAACTAATTATAATTTGAGCAATCATTAAAAAAATCATTTTACATTTTTGTAAACGTCGCGAATTTGGCTTTGCTCTCCTTACAATTCAGCTATTGTATCAATAATGTTTTATTTTCTTATAAATGAACTGGGCAAAGAGCGGGTACTTTAGCCGGTATACTTTTAATGTATCAGTGCTGCACAGAGTATTTTATAACTAATTAATTAATACTAAATTAAGAACAAGTTTAATAAGTATTAACGACTTCCATGGGCTTGTCTTTCAAAGCAAAGTTTTTATAAGGAATGCTTATGATTAGAAATTGACCCTCTAAATTCTTTTTCTATATTTAGCAGCTATCTATATTTTGTCTTCTAAGCAGCCACTAGATTTTGCAATATGTTATATTTAAAAATTAGAGAAATCAAATCTAACATAATAATTATCCTATTATTTTATTTATTTATTTTTGCTTAAAAGTAGTATACAAAATTTAAAAATTATATTACTAATTTGTATGGTTTATAATTAAGATCGCCTATTGTAGCTTTAGCATCAAAGTGCATTATTATTGCATTCAGTACATTATTAATGGGTTGAATCCTAGGAGGACCCACTTTTGGTCGCCAAATTTTTTGTCGCCAAATTTTGAGCGATAAAGGTTACAATATGGTAACCTTTCCATTTCATCCAAAAGTTTGGATTTTGACATCACCAAAAAAAATGGCAACCCTAAAAAAAAGTACAACGCTTTTCGCCTTTTCCGAAAAAACGTCATTTTGACTTTGTTTGAGATAGTTTGCTCTCCACCGGTTGTTGTTAAGAATGGCGTGTGAAATGAAGTTAGTTGAAAGCGAGGCTACGACAGGTTTCTTTGTGCTTCTGGGCACAAAGGGAAAGAAAGAGACGTTAGAATGGTGTATGAAAGCGAATTTAATTGCTTCTCATTATGAATGTCCGAAGTGTAAGAAAAATATGCGTTTGCAAGAACGAAAGGGAACGGTTGACGGCTACGAATGGCGTTGCCGCAACCAGTCGAAAGATAATCGCCACGACGTTGTTCGGAGTGTGAGAAAGGGCACTTGGTTTAGCGAAAGCAAACTTGCTATAATAATTATCTTGCGTTTGACCAGATATTGGTTTGGCAAGAGCATGAATGCGTTCGTGGTGAATGACTTGAAAGTTAATAAGAATAGGTCACAAGTTGGTGGATGACAATTTTCATGAATTCCTTGCATCCATCGCAAGGGTGTATCCACCAACGGAACATGACGAAATGCAAGCGTAAGGTAAGTGCCTTTAAAATTTTTAAAATGATTGATTTCATGTATTTCTTCAATTTTATATTTGCGAAACGCCCCTTTCGTCCTTTTTTAAAAATGTAAATCATGCTATAAACACTGGTTTTAGAATGCTTTTTAAAATGAATTTCATTGCTTTCATGTATTTCTTCGATTTTTATTTTTGCGAAACGCCCCTTTCGTCATTTTTTAAAAATGTAAATCATGCTATAAACACTGGTTTTAGAATGATTTTTTAAAATGAATTTCATTGCTTTCTCCGTTTTTTTCTTTATATAATGATTAATTTAATGTATTTATTCGATTTCATCTTTGCGAAACGCCCATTTCATCCCCTCGCTGACGCATGCGCTTTCCAAGAATTTTTCGTCATTGACGTCATTTTGAAAACCTTCGATTTGGCGCTTTTTGGCGAAAAATTTTTGGCGCCAAAAACAGCAGTGGGTCCTCCTAGGATTTTACCTATTAATGTATAAGGGGGCGCGATAAAAATTGTGATCGAAAAGGGGGCGCCAGTATTGAAAGTTTGAGAAGCACTGAGAAAGTTTGAGAAGCATTTGAGAACAAATTTATATTATTGCAGAAATATTGCGTAGCAGCAGTATCAATAATCCAATTGAATTTATCAATTATTCCCTTTACATTAGTCTCCGTAACAAAAATCTCATTTTTACCTTTTTCTTCAAAACAATAATTTAAATTAGATGCACTAAATTTGGAGGAATTAGAATTTAACTATTTACAATTTCTCTTTAAATGCCCTTCTTGTTTACATAAATAGCAAGGCTCTATTTTATCTTTAATTTTAGATTTCTTGATTTAGACCTATTTCCATCCAGTTTGGTTTAAAATTTGCAGAAACATTCTGTTGCTTAAATTTACTAGTAGCATAAGCACTAACAGAATTATCAGTAAATTCCAACTTACTTAAATCATTTTTTTAACTGTTTTAACCGATTTTCTTCGGCAATTAATTCAATTTCAGTTTTATCAAGTTTAAAATCCTCATCGGGCCAACGGTACAAAATTTACACTATACCTTGAAATTCCGGAGAAAGTGTCCTGATTGCTTGGAAAGCACAGTACATACCATTTAATGGATGTCCGACATCCTTTAATCTTTTAACCATTTTTCGAATTCTGGCTATAAATACAGCAATACTTTCAGTGTCTGGATTGAACTTGATAGAGAACAACTCATCTAATAATCTTATAATAGATGCTCTGGAAACGGATTCAAACTGTTCCTTGAGAATAATTCAAGCTTTACATGGACTTGTAGTGGAAGATATCAAAGCTCTGTATTGCTCGTCAATACCGTAGTTGATGCTAGAGCTCTATCCTGTCGCTGTTTATACTCTGACTTGTCACGTCTTGTTGCAGTAGTCTCATCCAAGGGTAGTTCCGTTCCTTCTATAAATGACCAGCAACCTCGTTCCATATAAGGATGAATTTCATGTTCTCCTTCCACGAGTTCCAGTTCGACTTGTTAAGTAGTTGAATACGCTCTACACCAGCAGCCTCCATATTCAAAATTTTAAAGTGAAAATTGATGACAGCCGGCCCCCGTCACAAAAACCTTTGTGAAGTTAGCATTCAAAGAATTCAGATGCAGACCTTTTTTTAAAAACACTGGATCTTCAGGAGTCGGGTCACGTCAAAAGACTGGGCAGCACTGTTGGTTTCCTTCCTAATGAGCAAGGTTAACTGAGTCACAGCCAGGTTACTACTGCGTTGGTCAGTTAAATGGGTCAAGATCTGAGCCCATGACCTTTTTCTGTTACCTGAAATTTGCCGGTAACGTGTGATTTGACTCTGTAGGGAAGCACACAGCAGTTGCATTTTTAAGTTTATTAGTTGGTAGCATACATCTCTGGAAATCAGCCGATTCCATAAAGAAAAATACATATATACTAACAGCCTCTGACGTCAAGACCAATGAAAAACGAACACGATTTGCAATGACGTCAGATACGGTTAGCAGTTACGGTTATACAGCAGCACAGATAAATCTGCATGACGAAAGGAGCAAAGTCCAACAATAATGTTTATAGAGGATGAGAACATTGCATTTATCAAGTACTTTATCACAGAAAGTGCTCGTGAAAGAGTTAAAACCGTTGTATAAAATAAAATCACGCATGGATTAATACATTAAATTTCTAGTCTTTCATGATCTGAAACAATATGTTCTAATTTTCGATATGCTGATGAATTAACAGTTGAGGATGAATTAATGAATGAACAATGTATTCACTTTCGGGTCCCTAATTCGGTGGAAGCTCTTGATTTTGGCATGGGTGTCCCATTTCAACCACCTATGCCATGCACCCATTAGAAGGCTGAGCACGCTCTGTACGGCCGTGCTTCTCAAACTTTCAATATTTGCGACCCAATATTCAATCATAATTTTCATCGCCCTTCCTCGTGCATGTAATAATGTATTGAATTCAATAATACTATACTTTAAAGCTAAGCTACAATGAAACGTTAACCTCTTAGGTGCCAACGGCATAAATAAACGTCTTGCTCAGCTAGTGTGTTAATTTCTCCAGACGTATATATACGACTTTCCGATCTTTTCTGTGCACTGCTATCCATAAAACTATTTAGAAGGCTTTGGAATACAATAAACTGACTACTACAGTGTTTGAGAAGGATTTACTTATTTCGAAGAATTTGCTTAGTTATTCCTTTTTTACCTCCCCCCCTTAATACACACAAACGCTTGCCCCTACGTGGAAAACGGCGGCATTGATGACCGAATGGTGTTACTTTTAATCGGCAGTTAATAGATTAATTATAAACTGAATAAATTATGAAGATAAGTGCTAATTTTTGTACACTGCTGGACAATTGCTAAGGACGGATCACAAATTGCTATGTAGCATAACATTAAGCGAGACATGAGGCCTAGTAGGATAAAATATAGTTGCCACACTGTTCAGACATTAGAATAAAGAATATTTATTGTTCTGGAAAGTACAAAAGCCGTGAAACATCTGAAAGAAAAAAAATGTTCATTTGACCTGCGTACGGAGAAATGGAACAATGCATCTAAAAGTCAGCAGGCACCTTAAAGAAAGGTATCAGTACGGGATATGTCCACCGTGGAGTGTGATGCAACATTCCACACGTCGTACCATACTTTGCACAATATTATCCAGCAGCTGTTGAGGCAATTTATCCCATTCCTCTGTGAGTGCACAAATGAGGGTGTTCTTGTTTGTCGGAGGATAGTTTCGACCAGCAACTTGCCTCCCCAAAGCATCCCACACATTTTCAATGGGGTTTAGATCTGGAGAACGCGCTGGCTATACGAGACGTTGAATACCCTCGCTGTCTAGACAATCCTGAACAGCGAGTGTTCGACGACATGTTGCGTTGTCGTCCATAAAAACAAATTTATCACCGACAGCACCACGGAAAAGACAAACATGATGAAGTAGAACTTCATCAATGTATCGTTGGTTCGTCATAGTCCCATTCGCAACTACATGTAGGCGCGTGCGGCCATTGATCGTGATGCCGGCCCACACCATGATACTGCATGTCGGATATCGGTCCTTTTCCTGGATATTTTCTGGACGATAAGCAGTACCACTCTCGCGCCAGATCAGTTGGCGTCTACAATCCGATGACAGACTGAATCTACTCTCATCTGAGAATAGTACGCATGCCCAAACCTGTTCAGTCCAATTGTGATGCTCACGACTTCATTGCAAACGGGCAGTACGGTGCTGTCTAGTCAATGGGACACACACAACAGGTTCTGCGTGTGTATAGTCCTCCTCCTCTCAAAGGTCTGGCAACAGTTTTTCAGGAGATCTGCTTTCCTGAGGCAGCAAGAAACTGATTTGCCACCTGCTGAGCTGTGGTGCGTCTGTTCTTTTTTGCTGATAGGACGATACATATGTCTTCTGCAGGCGTCGTACTTCTAACACGATCTCCCCCGTGCAGTCTACTACACATTCCAGTAGTTTTAAATGACTTCCACAGCCGTGAAACAACGCTGTGAGCGATGTCGAACTCCCTGGCAACATCTGTTATTTTTCGCCCTTCTTCGATCTTTCCAATAATTCGGCCACGCATAAAATCATCTATGTGATGTCGGGAAGACATGCCAAAAATTTTAAGTTCGTCTATTAAATCTTTCCTGTGAAACTTTGACTTGAAACAACAACTGTCCACATGCGTCAAAACCTTTAAAGCTCTTATGAACGCTATCGCGTGATGAACAGACGTGGAAAAAAAATTTGCATACTCATACTTCTTCTTACTAATATCCCGCACTTATTCTAATTTTCTACATTTTGCTTCCTTTCATTTTGTGGTTGCTATGGATGATAGTGTTATCCGTCCTTAGCAATTGTCCAGCAGTGTATTTTATTTCATACATGATAGGCTCAGAGGGGCACTGGTTATTATTAAACTTATTTTTAACTTAGTATGGTTAAATAAATTATAAAACACTTTGTGTAGTACTGATTCATTTATAAGTGTATTATATCAGTGTAAAAGAGTACTTTATGCATTATTATGCCATGATGTATTTTGTGTTTGTTTACTTTCAGAGAATTAATAAACTTTTTTAAAAAAGTAATCTTTAGTTTTCGATTTTTCAGTATGCTCGCCCCCTCGTTGGGTTATACCGTAGGGGGTCCGCACCACAGTTTGAGAAACGCTGATGTAGAGGTTAATCGTTAAGAGCTTTTATTTCTGTTCTTTTGCTGTTTGCGATTTCTGGGGAGAAGAGGTCGCTTCAAAGCCAGAAATACCGTTTTAAGTTATGCAATGTTTCGCTAATTTTGTAGAAATATGAAAAAGAAAAACAAGAAATATTTTGTCACCTGATGTTTCAGTTACAGAGACCATAATACCACTATAATAAAAGAATATTACAAATGTATCTCGTTTTATTTACTGCCAATCGTCAGGTTAATCTTGAGATCTTTAACAATACCAACTGTTTCTCTCTCTAAATAAAATTTTAATTCTCAAAACTACTGATGAGATTCACGTGGAAATCAAGTGATGTTGATGGACTTTCTTAGTCTGTTACTCTTACACTCATTGCTTAATGTATTCAATTTCTTTTAGAAATTTTTTGTTAATAATTATCTTTCGTGATTAAATCTAATAACTTCGGATTTTGAACAAACTATGCAGACCAGGGGTGTCAAACTCGCGGGCCGAAACGAGCATTTTTACAGCCCGATCAATATATCGGCAAACCATAATATGTTTTATTTCCAATGAAGATGCGGATTGGTATTTTCACCGTTGCAGACCAGTACATTCTCCGGGAGCTGGTATCACTTTCTAGTGCGGCCCCACACAGGCGATACCAATTGCCGCATTAATTTTGACGCTCAGTTTCCTCCCCAGTGGGAGGCACCTGAGCTCTCGAGATACAAAACCGTGCTTGGGATTTTAATTTTGCCGAAAGCACATAAGTCAAACAGGCACTTTAGGGATTTTTTACATGCAGCATAATCATATGACACGAACGCTGTCGATTTTCGGCACCTTGAAAATCCACCGATTTAGACAGGGGTTGAAACCGCAACGTTAGGTGTACAAGGCCAGCTCTAAACCAACTACGCCACCCTGCCGGCACGCAATAATATGTAATAAAATAAAAAAAACTATCCTGAAATAGGAAAGATAGTAGCAGAGATGAGATGTCAAGTGTCAGGATGTAACATTTAATTTGTGTGTCTTGTTCTTTTATATAAGTTTGTTATAATGTATAATTATAGAAATAAACCTACGTTTCTACGAATATTGATTTTTTTTTTTTTGCAGCCCACTTAAAACCCTGTTTGTTTGGCCTAAGTTAGCTTTTGAGTCTGACACCTTTGATGTAGGCTAAGTTTTTCATCGTTTTAAAGCATAATCTTTGACGTGAACACTTTTCTAGAATTTTAACTAAGCTAAAATTATAGAGGTCAGTTTAATTAATTCAAGTATTAAACTTTTTAAGACACCGAAATTATCTTGCTTCAAATCCATCAGCGTACATTTGACTTTTAACGGAAGCCGTTTGTAATAAAATATATATTTTGTTATGTAATATAATAAAACAGCGCTGGTTTGGTGAAATTATATTTTAGAAGGAGGGGGGGAGAAATAAAAGAGTTAATTTGAAAATTTAACTGAATCTATTTGTGATAACCTTAGTAATATAATCTACGTTCTTTAATTGAAACTTAGGCAAATTTTTTTTCCTGAGAATAATATTCATTTCTGTAACTTTTGGTAGTTCAAATACTTTAGAATGAAAGTTTGATTTTCTTTTCAGGTCTTCGAAATATCGAATATAATTTCGAAATTACGAATTGTATGTATTTAGAAACATGTTTAAAAACTATTAATAAATGTATTGATAAAAGTTAAAAGTGTATTAATTATACTCAAACAAAGTAAAAAAACCGAATTATACGTATGAGATTGGAAAGCCAAATTACATTTAATAAATCGTAGCAAAACATGATTTCTGTATATGAAGAGCAAATTTGTCACACTTCTATCATTTTAAATTATTTATCATTTTTTACTGATTTTAATCAAAAACGTTCTTTATGAATTTTTTAAGCAATTCATTACACAATTATTTAACAGAAAATATTTACTAATGTATTAAATCTTTGTAAAAAAATTGCTTTTCACTTAAATTAAAAAATAATCGATCAAGCGATACACAAAAATTAATTATTTAATATTTACAAATAAAAATTTAGGAAATTCTTTGGAATTTCGGATGAAATAGAATTTTTTGGTAAGTTTAATTTTGTAGAAATTTTCTACAACACAGGAAAAAATACTTGTTACTTAATAAATAGTTATGTTATTATTATTCCAAATCCCTGAAGAAAACTAGGACTAGGTTCGGTCTATATGCAAAGAAAACTTAGGGAATATATATATATATTTAATAATAATTTATATAAATGGATAAAGCATTTATTTCTATCTTGTAATTATAGATGGCAGCACTATTTAAATTATATTTTGTTTAGCCTTAGAGGGAGGCTTTGACCGAACTATAAAGTTGATTGTTTTTTGCTTATCTGAACTGTTTTGAAAGGTAATTATCAAAAACTGTAGAAACTAAAGTCGTCATTGTAAGTTTATTTATGAGAAATTCACATAAGGATAATAATAATAGAATTTATTAGCACTATCATGATGGAATGAAAAAGAGAGAGGTAAGAGTTTTTTCTAAATTACATTTTTCATGTATTGATTGACATTGACTGTTATTGTTATTAGTAAAGTAAAGTAAATGTTTTTTTAAAAAATACATGTGATCACAAAGTGATAAAAAAACCCAAATCTTTGAGGTCTAGGGAGTTCCAACCTCCGGTAGAATAAGCACTTAACTTATTGTTAAAATTAATTTGCAGGGGGAGGGAGGGGAGGGGTTCTGGTTCTCATAAAAACTTTCTGAATTTCATTTGCCTTTTTTGCAGATGTGTGAAAGGCCATGCTCTGGAAATCCTTTCTTTAAATATAGTTTGCCACTAAATAATAATTTATAGTAAAATTATATCAAATTTATCAGAGGTTATGAAAGATTTAAATTTCAGTGAAGTGATATTTAGTGATATCATTACAAATTCAAAATGCCATGGAACTGATCTTGCTTATACCCACGGGCATCAACCTTCTGAGTGTTCCCTACATCAATAATACCTCTTGAGTTTTTTTTATGGTTCTCCTTAATATTTTACAATGCTTTTTGTTTACATATGTTGGGACCTCTGCAGCTGGGAGGCCCCGTAACAGGGGCGGCTCTAGGGTCGGACAAATCGGACCCCTGCCCGGGGCGGCACATTTTAAGGGCGGGATTTGGATCGAACTTGAAAAGCACTTTTTTTTTCGTTACAAAAAAAATTTATATATTTTCTGATACATTATTGGATATGAATTTAGTGTTTCATTTAACTTATCTTTTTTCCATATTTTGTACTCTGTGTGTTTAAAGTCAGTTTTCTTTTATGTTGAAACTTGAAGGATTCGAGGCGGAAGTATGTGTTACATTATGAAATTTGATAGCTATTCAAAACGGGTCTGGAGTTATAAGTTTTTGGTAGATAGAGAGCCACAGAAGATGTTTTATTTTAGTCTTGAGTGCAGTTACTATAAGTTAAAATAAACGCTTGTGATCCCACCATGAGTAGACCCCTTTTCGAAGAAATCGGCCTGTAGAAATGGGCGATTCCTTCTCTTAAATTTCACTCGTTTAAAATAATAAAAGCTAATTAATTTCGGAATATTTTGTATTTTTTAACACTTAAAATAATATATATTGTTATGCTGCCGTTTTGTTCGCAAGAATTATTCAAATTTTATAGTGAGTATCTATGTGTGAACAATGTATCTTTTTTAATTGTAAATTTTTGCTTTAGAGAAAGGGGTGGCAAAACTGCTAGACCCAGCCCTGCCCGTAGCATTGGTACGGCGGTAGGTACACCACTGTCCATTTCATCTATTGAAAAGGATCACACCGAGGAACTCATGCGCAACAGCTTGGCATGAATGAATGAAAGGAACTGGGATAACACATATCCTTCCGTCCTTTATCTGGAGACTAGGTTCGTTCGCTGGCATTTCGTTCATTCCTCCCTCCTTTGGGGGGTGTTGATTTTTTATTGTTTTCCTTTTCTCCTCACACTGGGTATAAACGCCTTCAGCGTTGGCACCCGAAAATTCTAATTTACGTAATTTTAATTTAAGTGGAGATTGAGTTGGCTTGGTGTTGCGAGCATGGTTGAAGTTGGTGGGCGTGGTTTCAGCTTCTGGGACCAATGGGGTGGCAGGATCTTTGCTGACGGAGTAAGGCTTTTGATTGGCTGTTGGGAGTGAGCTTGGAGAAAATTTGACTTAGAACGGAATGGAACGGAAATTAGAATTTTCGGGTGCCAACGCCGAAGACGCTTATACCCAGTGTGAGAAGAAAAGGAAAACCATGAAAGAATGTAAATAAAAATCAACAACCCCTCCGAAGGAGGGGGAAGGAACGAAAACGCCAAGCGATCGGATCGCCAAAAACTAGAGGGGCGACCAGGCGTCCCAAACACTAGTTGGCGCCGAAGCAGCACGAGTGGTGGCAAGAACCAGGAAGGAATCGATCGCCAAAAGGGACCATGGAGGAGCGGGGGGAGGTGACAGATAACACTGACCCTGTTTTGAATTGCAGTAGAGCATTTGATGTTGTTTATGTACGAAATTAATGTTTAAATGTTGATTTACGGTGGTTTGAGTGGAATCTGCCATTTTGCTTTTGCGTATGCATAGTTTAATTTAGAGTGTGGATAAGTAAACAATGTCTGTGCTCTGATAATTGGGTTTTCGTGATTTTCGATTGATCTGAAAACATTCATAGCTAACTTAGTGATGAAACTAGATCTCTCTCTCTCTCTCTCTCGGCTTCATATGTAGATCGTTGTGTATCACATCATTTCTAACGTACCAAGGTGCGTTAGTCATGAGGCGAAGAATTTTATTTTGTATAGCTTGAATTTCTTTCATGAGGGTGGCAGCTCCAGCACCCCAGACAGGTGAAGTGTATGTGATAACTGGGCGCAAAATTTGCTTGTATAAAATAACTTTGTTTTCAAGGGATAGAGGAGATTTCCTCCCAATAAGAGAGATAGCCAAGTGAATTCTACCCCGGAATCTTCCTGCGAGATAGTCGATATGCTTTTTGTATGTTAGGCGGCTATCAATGTGTAGACTCAGATAACGAACTACCGAAACCCACTATATGTTGTCATCAAAAAGAGTGAGCTGGAAAGGGGGGGTCAATGACACCCCATTTCCTGAATATTATTGCTTGAGATTTATCAACATTAATCGCAATTCTCCATTGAGTTAGCCAATCTTGTAACCTATCTAGGAAGTTTTGCATGTTTTTAAGAGTGTGTTTGAGTTGGGTACCTTACGAAAGCATGGTGGAATGGATTTAGAAAATTTGAGATAGAAAAGTTCGATTGAAATAAATAAAAAGAAATAAAAAAGTAAGAGAGAGAGGAATTTAAGAATATGCATTAGCATAGAAATTAAGTGATGTATATTAATATTTGTCAATCATGGCTTCTACAATTAAGTATATATATAGGCCTGATCTTTATCATTTTCGGCATTTTTAAGTTTGAGTAGGAGCTGTAATATTTCGGGGGATCTTTTCAATATTTTAGAAATTAAATTGACTAGCTCAATAACTTGAGCTAGATCATTAGAATTATCTTCATCACTAAGGATTCCTTGGGTTTCTTTGCTACTATTTTCTATTTTTCTTGGTTTTTCATTATTATTTTCAATTGGGGTAGGGGTGGGGGAGTGATTTCGCTAACGATGTTAGCGAAGGAAATCCTTACTTACAAGCATTGCTTGTAAAATTTTTATTGTCTGGTAAGGGTGAGCCCTTTTTAGGTCGGGGGACCTTCGTACATTTTGTATAACTTGCCGTATTCCTGGCAATTAATGCAATGTGGGTTATCCGGTTTCTCCTCGATAGTGCATTGTTTTGTTGAATGTTTCTTACCACATCTAAAACACCTGGGCTTTAAGTGGCAGTTTTCTGCCGTGTGAAAAAAGTTGTTACAATTAAAACATTGGGTGACTCCTCTAACGAGGAAGCCTTCAACTCTAATTTGTATATAACCGAGGGTCTTAAGATCGAAAATTTTTAAGTTATTAGCATTACGAGCAAGAGTAACTCGAAAGAATGGTAGTTAGCCTTGGTTTATTTAGAAATTAATTGCGTAACATTTTCTGCAAAAAATCCTTGATCCTCGAGGTCTGTAATAATATCCTGAATTTTAATGAAACTTGGGAGTCCTTTAAAGATAATTTTAATTGGTTTATTTATTTTTGGTTTTATTACGTAAAATTCGAAATCTAGGTTTTCTTCTAATGCGTGGGTGAGTTCATGATATTCGTTATCGTCGTTTGCAAAGAGTTTAATAAACTTTCCTGAAGTTTTATTAATTATATTGGGGAATTTTTGATAAATAATTTTAAGTTGGTCTCTGATATTTTCTTTGATCATTAAGTGAATGGGGGTGGGGGCATGGGTTTTGGTGTTTCAATAGTTTTAACTTCATCTACTGCAACTTGCGGTTGTTCATCTTCAGACTCAAGATTTGAGAATCGGTTTGTTGTTGTGATTGGCTCACTTACCAAAGGAGAGACAGGTCTGGCGGGTTTTTTTTGGAAAAACAATGTCTTCTGAGGAATCCTTTTTTAAATTTGCGTTTTTTATTTTTCCTTTTAGTTCCAGTTTTAGTTAGAGTAAAAGTAGTAGCGAGTTCAGTAGAATTAATGCTTTCCTGGTTTGAATTTTTAATAATTGGTTCATCTATCAAAGGAGATAGTGTACTAGAGACTTTAGTATTGCAAGTGTAATTAAAAGTGGTACATGGGGGGGAGGGAACAACGCTCACTCTCCAAATAAGCCTTTTTCCGTAATGTTTCCTCCAGGGAAGCACGAAAAATCTCCTTCATCTCTTGGTTTTCTGCCGTATCTGGAAGCTTATAAACTCCTTGATAGTTGCTGGCAACTATGTCGTGACCATCAATTTCAGCGCATATCCTTAGTCGTTCAGTATATTCATTAATAGAAATCGGTGAACCAGTTTCCATTCTCGACATCCATCCTGAATGCGAATGGATTGAGCGCAAAATCTTCACTTAACAGATCCATATATACACAAATAGCCGAACTCCTGCGTCGGCCAATCATAATGCTTCCTTTCACTCTTCGGCCTTTAACAAAAATTTTTTGCAATATTTTTCTTCCTCAAAATATTTTTCTTTTCCAGCAACCGAATTGGCTAGGCTTGCTTCGCCCCTTTCAGTGACCTCCACAAATGTTACCTTTTGTAGCTTTTTTTTAAAAAAAAAACCCTTTTTCTGTTTTAATTTAATTATTTAAACTGTAAAGTAAATACTTTTATTTACTCTGCTTAAACAAGTGGCTACCTTAAATGTATATCCTTTGAACGCGGAGGAAAAATCCATCCCACTTGCAAAAAATGCATAGACTATCCAGCCTCTCTGGAACACATTTTGAATTCCGTCGGACTTTCCAAGGGGGACTTAACATCTGTTCCACATTTAGTCATTGAATTTTTGACGGTCAACAACCTAATGGAGTTGATCTAACTTGTGTCAGATCTGTAAAGATGATAAGCAACAGCAACAACTCTGTTTAAACTTTTATTTCAAAAATAATTTTTTTTATTTCACATATTTTAATTTACACTAGGCAACAGAAATTATGTACTGTTAGACTTAATACCGGATAGGAGATTAGAGTCTGACAGGGCTAAGAGCTTCTTACAGTTATTCTTAACGACCATCTCGATAAGTTACTCTCAGCGGAAGACTGCGGTGTGGAAATTTTTCAGCTTAATTTGTGTTATAAGAAAACCTTTTTAGTTGCACATTACGAATACGTAATGATATTTCCTGCCTTTTCCTTTAATGAAAAGTTATAAAGTTAGGAAGACCCGACAATAATTTATGGACACTCGGTATTTTTGAAAATATTTAAGGATATTACGTGAAAGGAAATTAGAATTTCATTTAGATAAATTTGTGTCTGAGAAAAGTTTTGGGCAAGAATTGACCTTTGAGTATTTGAGGAATTAATATGTATCTCTATTGCTTTACTTTGTATGTATAGGGTGGCTACGGTAGCCGAGTAGTTATGGTCGTGAATTAGTGGCTAGAGTGCGAGCCCAAGTGGCACTGAAGACCCCTCATGTAGGGGATGATGCACGTTAAATATGTCTAGACTGTGAAAGTCCATCCGATGGCGTGTAGTGGAAGATATGTTCGGAAATGCAACTTTCAGATGTCGTCCTCATTTGTGGTTCTTCGCCACAAATTCGTTCTTATCTATAAGTTTCGTTTTGAAAAAAAAACAGGGATTATCCGAGTTCAAAATTATGGATGACATTAATGTGTTTCAGACTTAATCTGGAAAGACATAACTATACACACTCTGTCGCAATAATCATACACACTCTGTTGCAATGTATATATATATATAAATGCACCCAGAAGGAAGCGAGCTACTATCACGAAACTTAACATGTACGTAGTATATGAGGAGATAAGGCAATGATTAGAAATTCAGAAGAACAGATTGTTTTATTAAGAAGATATTGCATGAAATAAATTGCTAATCCGTAGATAGTAGATCCACTTCTGGCAGCCATACAAGCCGAAACACGGCGTGACATTTAATCAGTGAGCTCACCTTTGACGTCACGTGAAAGATCAGGCCATAATCTTTGCAACAGGGCAGTTAATTCGCCAGGATTATTGGAGGGCTGTAGTTGTCTTCCAAGCTCGTCCCAATTCTGCTCTGTTGGTGAGAAATCTGATGACCTGGTAGGCCACGGGAATACGTCAGACCCTAGAATATATTGTTGAGAGAGTCGTGTTGTCTGTGTACGAGCGTTGTCTTGTTGATAAAGGGCACCTGGACGACTTGATAGCATAGGCAGTACAACTGGTGTGAAAATCTCGTCCTTCTCCTGCGTGCCGTCAAAGTGCGTTGAAGAATGGCTAGAGGTGATCGGATGCCACAACAAATCGTTCCTCACATTGTCACACCTTCTGTAATCGCCGTTGCCTCTCGACAAAAAATGCCGGACCTGGCCGCTTCCACACTCGTATGCGCTGGTCATCAGCATTCAGACTGAATAGGGATTCATTACTTAAAATTACACGCCTTGAGTCGTCACACTCCAGCTTCCCAATGGGCACTGCCTACAATGAGGGGTCAGCGGTAGGCGTCTTAATGACTTTCCACTTATATCTGTATCGGCCAGTTGTCTCTGAATGGTTTCCCTCGATACCACCGAATGTCTGGAATGTGCTCAAGGGTGACGAATCGATTCCAGAGATGTTGTTGGTGAGAAAGTGACCGCTCTCATGATTGTCTGATCATAACTCGCATTTGTGTTCCTGACCCTCGGCGATGGTAGGCTATCCCTTCTGTGATCCATTGATGCCAACACCGAGCAACTATCATATCGTTCCGACTGAGGTACCTGTTCAACCAATCTGCTTCTCTGAGGCCTACCACGCATCCCTTCTCAAAGTCCAACAATTGTTCATACTGTCAGTGATTACATCTTCGAGGCATCTCTAGTCACAACACCATCCATGCAAGTCGACAGATTTATTTGAGTAACCCAATGGCACAAGCAATCATGCTTTTAAACTCACTCGGCTGCGCATCTCATATGCGCATAGCTCTCTTACCCTTGTCCCACTGACTTCAAAATTTTAATCATTTGCATACCTCTTACTAGACTACATTCCTGTCTAGTTTCGTGATAGTAGCTCGATTTTATCTCGTTGCATATATTTGTGTGTGTGTGACAGAATTATTTGTTTTCAAGTTTTTCACAGTGGATGCAACGTGTATTATTTATTATTTTTTAAATGAGACAAACTAACATTTGTAGTATTTTTCTTCTGCAGCAGCCTTGAGACTAGGGGCTGTTCGTGGGCTCGGTGGGTTGTATGCGGCCCGCGGGCAGCAGGCTGAGTATAGCTGTTTTAAATGATTCAGCCACGTGTTGGGAGTAAGAGGGGGAGGTGTGTTAAAAATCTTGTGGGACCTTGATGTGACACTGATACATAAAGGTGAGTCGCGGTGATCGAAAGTTTAAGAACCGCTGGTCTACATGTAATCTTATGAATATTTTTATGTGGAAAAATGGACTCATTTTTTACAACATCCGATGAAAAACAGCAAAAATCCAATAATATACAACCATTATCATTACATTCGTTACGCTAAATAAGCCTTCTAACAAAAGCCTCAACATTCTGATTGCCTCCAATTTTTGCTTTGAAGTTTATTTAATACTATTGAAAGTTTTTAATTTTCAGTTTATGATATCGGTTTTCTAGTAATTTATGCTTAGACTACATAGAACCTTTTAAAAAAATTGCGGCACTTATAGTAAAAATGTTTTTATATTCAGATAATATTATTAGATTGATTCTGAAAATAAAAAGTCATTTAGACTAACCATTATTTTACAGTTTTAAGGAGAAGCCGACTACTTTCGGAATTGTATTACAATAAAAAATTATTTAAGTGCAATATTTTGACAAAAAATGAACATAGAATGATTCATTTTCAAAATATTTTCCTTTTGTGAAACATGCTTCTATTATAATAATATTTTGCCTGTATATAGCTCAGACCTCTGTACAGAGGCTCAACTAGAATTTTTCAAGTATATAACTTAGAAGTGGGTTTATCCATGTTTTACAACAGAGGGGAGAAATTTTAAGAAAAAAACGGCGATAATTATTTTAATGGTTTGTAACTCTGAAAATAATGTGATTTGTTCAAAAACCATAGTTGAGACTCTGTACAGAGGTCTGAGCTATATACAGGCAAAATATTATTATAATAGAAGCATTTTTCACAAAAGGAGAACGTTTTGAAAAAGGTTATTTTAATTTTTTGCCGAAAAACTTTATTTAAATAATTTTTTTCCTCAAAATGTCCTTAAAACAATTTGATACATGTATTCTAATCTAAGTGACATTAAATATCCTGAAAATTATCCATTTATGCGCTTTTTTAAAATCACAGTTCCGAACGTAGTCGAATACCTTAAAAGATTAAGAATTTTTGAAGTTTTTCAAACTTTTATAAAATTATCAATTTTTAAATTTTCATTTATTTTAAGTGATTTATGTTTCTTAGATTATTGCAAATATGTTAGTATGGATTTAAAAATCTATGCCCTTCTTACTTTTTAATAACTATTTTTCTAGCTAAAAATGGGAAAAACAAGAAAATTTTTAAAAAAATACTTACTTAAGCATTTTTTTAAAAAAATAACTAGAGATTTCAAACATAAATCTATACTAAACTTTATAGATTATACGTTTGGGAGTATATACAAAAAATTTCAAAACACTATCTTGAACAGAAAAAATGCCTTAAGGATTAGGATACACTTATATCTCCAAAATTAAAAGTTTAAGAAAAACACATTAAAAATTTATAAAGGCATAAAACAAAAGCTTATAATGCCCGCAAAGATCTAATTTCTTATATGTTATTTTCCAATGTATGTTCTATCTTAAAACACTACTGTAATTAAATATAACTAAAAACATTTTTTTTTTGAATTCAAAAAAAATACTTTTGCACAATATTTATAGCATTTGTTACGACGGCAGATTATTCAGCTTAATCTTAACCTAATATTCTCACAAAAGTTTTGAAACACAAAGCATTTATGAACAAAACAATAAAGGTTCTAACTTAAGCTAAAAACTGCCAGCTTTGTATTAAAAATAATTTTTTTTAGTTTGAAAGCTGAGCAGTTTAGTAAGTTTGAGTTTAGTTGCGTGACTTTGAAATACTATAATTTAATACTACAATATGTTTACTATAATGAAGTTAGGTACAATATAGAAATATTCAGTTTTATCTGCAATACTTAAATTCAGAAGTCTAATTGCAGTATCAGCTGAAGGCTGACTCTTAGATACATCATTTTTTCAATAGTATTCCCTCTCTTCGAAATATTGTTTCTCATAGTAACCTGAGAAAGTTTTTACCATGGCATTTTCTCAACAGCAAATAATTAATCATAAAACTTCTAAACTATTTTTTAAAAAAATGGCCTTTAAATCAATCTTTATTAAGAAACTATGAAATCTAAAAAAGCTCAAAATATAATCAAGCAAAAATGATTTTAGAAATGAATATTTAAATTAATAACAGTTTCACACTTAAAGATTTGATTGTGCCGCCCAGAAATATCTTTTAATTCATTCAATTTAAGAATGAAAAAATTCTTTAAAATTAAATCGAAATCCAAACCTAAGCTGAAAAAATTTCAAATATCTTAAAAACTAATTTGTTTACTGATCTAAAGTTTGGTGACAAGCTTCTGAATGATATGGCCCATAGGAAACTAAAGAAAAAAAATCGGTATTTTTGAAATTTGTAGGGTATTCTGTAACTTCACATTCTTTCCGTCATGATTTCTGAATTTATTGTGAGTAAAAACATATTATTTCTCTATATATTGTTTGTTCACTATTATTTTTCATTTAATTTTGCTTCCTTAATTATTTTCTTAAGTTCTTTTCTGCTTGATGGTACATATGTTGTATCACCAATTCTTATTCGTTTATTGTGTGGTGGTACATAAAACGTACCACTTGTTTGAATGCTTCAGAAATTAATGCTAGATGGTACATTCTTGAACCACCCCAGAGATGAACTCCTAGCAGTTAGTTACTCACGTTTCTCCAACAATTGGCTATGGGCTTATGCAAGAGTTCATTACTTGATTAGCTGTGAGTCTGCTGAGAGGTATTTTTTGGAAGTAACTGTGTTGTGTATTTTTTAAGATTAAATGAAAATGATTCTTGTGATATTTGATACAAATCAGGTAAGTACATATATTATGTAACTAAATAAGTCAATATTACAATAATTAGTACCTCACATGCTAATTGCTAGTATGAAAATATAAGAGTCCAAAAAATGTACCACCCCGCAAAATTGAAGGTCATCTTCTCTTTACAAATACAAAATGCATTCCGCTTATTTGTTTTGCAATAATGGGCATGTTTATTACGCCAGATAGATTTGTTGTTACATTTTTAAAAAATTATTATAATATTTATTATATATAGTACACACACACATACACAAATTAATACAAATGTCCTAAATGAGCTATAGCTCGTGTTCAGGATAAAAATACATATAAATAATACACTTATTATATATCTTGACTAACTAAAACTAGGTAAAATAAAATAATGTGTAGAATTGAATATTTAAAATTAAAATTAGCATTAGGTGTAAATTAGGACAGAATCAAAATGAAGACTACAACATTAGATTAGAAAAAACTGAAATTTTTTTTATTACATAGGATGAATAACAGTATAAGTTGAAGAAATGTATTTATTTATTTTTTAACTATAAAATAGCTATCTGAAGTTACCATTGTGCCTAGGGAGGAAAAAACATGTTTCCAGAACTATCGTGTTGCTTGAAGCGTGGTGGTACAAAATAAATGACACCTATTTTTTAAGACTTTGTACAACCTTTTTTTGAAAAAGTATTTAATATTATTAATATGTACTAGCGTTTGTTCAATAATTATAGTTTTGTGATGCCTATATTTGTAATTATTTCCCTCTAGTGAATTATTTCTGTTAAAAATTCAGCGCATGAAACAGTTACGTAATTATATATTTTGCATAATGACCTTTGAAGTCACATTTTATAATTCCTTTTTTTATCCATTTCCTCAACAGCGTGAATGAGTGGTGAGTTTGCTTTTGTTCAAGTTGCCGATGTACAGTATAAAATCTGTTTTTCCGATCTTTTTTCAGTAAGTCTTCGTTTTGACACTTTTATTTTCTTAAAACTACTCTTTCTATCTGCTTCCTTTAGCTTTCAAAGCGATGAATTTTCTGAAGAGTTTGTTTTTAAAGACAAATTCATCAGACTATATTTAAGGTGATTGATTTTTTTATTATTATTATTACATATACCGTAAAGAGAGACCACTGTATAACTCTCCCCTATACTTTCAAGCGGCTTTCTTTCATTTTTAGAAATATTTCTTTTATAACACTTAGTCAATTTTTACAAAAGAACCTGCATTGTACGTGTTGAATGCTATTATATTTTTATTGGTAAGTCCATTTGTATAGGTATTATTCCAGGATTTTTATTTTTATTTAGAACTGCAACCCTTTAAGTTCATTAGGTACGTCATTTCTTTTAAATAAACAGTATTTCGATATATTTGTACGCCTAATTTTTTTTCTATGTACACAATCTTTTTTTTATTTTTAAAGCTCTCACTTTTATACCCCACAAATAACGCGTATCCGTAAATTTCGATCTTTTTTGTGTTAAAAGACCGTGTTGTACGTCGGATTTTACGGTGCATTGACAAAGAAAGAGTTCAGAATCTAAGGTAGAATATAATGTTCAGTTTTAAAAATGAGTTTTGGTATGAAAAAGCATGTGTGATTATAAACAAATAAAACTACATCATCATTATTATTTTTTTAATTGTGATTTTTGTGGAGAAAATAAGGGAAAATTTCTTGCGATAAAACGCGCTACGTAAAATAAAATCATTTAATTTTCTGGATTGTGATGTAAATGCTATTGAACTTTTGGAAAACTTCCCTAATTTTTGACAATGTGCTAATTAAAATGCAACTAATGCATTGTTTCTCAAAGTTTAAATATTTGTAACTCAATATTCAATCACAATGTTCTCATCGCCCCCCCACACTCCATACAATAACAATGTATTGAATTCAATAATGCCCTTTGACACTAAAGCTACAATATAATTTCACCTTTTAAGTGTCATCGGCGTACATAAACGTCTCACTCAGCCCAAGCGTTAATTGCCCTGCACGTATTATACGTCTTTCCGAAGTACGACATTTTCTGTGTACTGCTATTAATAAAATTATTCCGAAGACTTTGGAGTGCAAAAAAAGGACCTTGTCAGGGTTTGCGAAGGATTTACTTATTTCAGAGGATTTGCTTATTTGTTCCTTTTCTCTGCACTTTCTCAATACATCACATACGAGTGTCTACGTGTAAAAAGGGGGAGTTGGGGAACGAATCGCGTAACTTTGATTCAACAGTTAAGGGAATAATTATAGTCCCTACAAATTATCAAAATAAATGTTAATGTTTGTATATAATCTTATTTATGACAAGTATTGTTAAATGGACTATAAAATAATATGTGCAGCATTGATACATTTAAAACTGTAAATGGGTATTTTATTTTTTTATTACATTTAGAATGTATTTTGTCTGTTTATTTTCAGTAAATTATTAATTTTTTAAAAATAATCTTTTGTTTTCGACTTTTTAATATACTCGCGCCTCATTTGTAGAGTTATCCCACTTCCCCAAGGGGGTGTGCCCCACAATTTGAGAAACGCTGAAGTAATGTATATCATTTATGAGACTGGTTTTTTTTTTCATGCATAGATTCAGGGTGAAAGTCTTCTTGGTTTATTAACCTAATTATTATTTGTGTGGACTGAAATTTACCAATTTTTACCTTATATCTTATACATGTTCAAATTTTCAATCATTAATAAAATGCTTTCTATTCATTGATTCAAGTTCCAACACATTTTTGAAATTTGTAGTCTATGATATACTTTTTTTAATGCTAATACAGTTTCTTCAAACATATATTCATTAATTAAATTTTATTTTTTAACTTTAAATTTATTCTGCGTTATTTCTGTCGAAGTTACAACTAACTGCAACAGATGGCACCTGCACGTTTTTCTAACAAATTAAGAATTGACTTTAAAAAACAATTTAAATACTTGTTTTTTGATTGGATTGGTTTATTGGTGAAGATAACCAATGAACATAGTTGATTTCCTAATTGCGCACAGATCCTTAATCCTGACTTATAAAAGATGTTAAACCTTTAAAAACATTGCTTTAATGCTTTGTATCATTTAAGCATCAAAAATATAGAAAATATCTGAAAATACCACTTGGATACTGTAATATACGAAAAATAATTTATGCTGCCGTATTGTTTGCCTATAATATTTCTCTGTGGGGTAGGGTTTTACTGTCACTGTAGGGTAAAATGATTAAGATATTGATTTGTATTAAGATTTTTAGCATAGTTTTAAGAAGTATTATTTCAATTATTATTTGGACTTTTTGTTAGAACTTCTCTTTCGAAAATAGTACACAATTTTTGTATTTATAATTCAAGTTAAATAAAGCGTCGTATTTTGGCAATGTTATACTGAAAAAATCATAAAGTGCGCATTAGAAGCTGAATTAAAATGATTTCTAATGAATTCTCCATGATACAAAAATAATTCTGCTATGAATATTTATAAAATGTTCTAAAAAATTATGTGTGTGTAGATAAGGCATCCATGTACGCAAATTTTAAAACAGAAAAAGTGAAATTTAATATGAAAAACGTTAAGAATGTATTTTTAATATCGAAAAACGAAACTTTTCTTCATCGACATCTAAAAACGTATCTTTTAAGTATATCAGTAAATTTGTTAACAGAACAAAAATATTGTATTAATTGAAATAAAATTTAACGAAATTGAAAATTATTTGTATAACTGCACACCCGAGAGTAGGAACCAAGCTTTAAATGCATGTATGTATACTTCTAAGTAAAATGAGTGATATGTTTGACTGATATAGCAATATAGATTCTATAGGTTTCTTTTCTATTTTACTATAAAAATCAGAGTATTAGAGAAAATTTTGCTTAGATATGCACATTTCTCTGCTTTTCCCGAAAATATTTAAAAAAATGTACATGTTTTGTACTTTTCAAAACATTAATTTCTATTAGATATACGCGGAAAATAAAATAAAGAAAAGAAGAAAAAAAACATTTCATAGTAAACTTATGAAGAGATTTACCTTAAAAAATAATTAACTTTAATGGATATACCTTTTAATTGTGGTTGTGAGAGCACAAATTTTCATGTTGTAACTTTTTTCACTTACTAAAGGTAACTGAAGTAGAAGAATTCTAAATGAAGTTTATCCAATCTTTTTGATCTCATTAATCTTTTAGCGTTTGTGATATCAAAACTTTTCGAAAGACCTTTCAACTAAAATAGCACGCCTTCTACTAATTCAGATAGTAAGAGTTGAGTTTAGTAACCTTCATTATCTTGAAAGTAATCTTTTTTTTTTTTAAAAAAAAGAAGTGGATCAATGATTTTGCTGTTATAACTTTGAATTAATATCTTATTCAGTCACTGTAAAAGAAATCAGTTCTAATTTTTAAAATTGTGTAATATACATACTCAACAGAGTCATTTCCCAAAGTACTTTTCAAACATTAATTTCTATTAGATATGCGTGGAAAATAAAATAAAGAAAAGAAGAAAAAAATACATTTCATAGTAAACTTATGAAGAGATTTACCTTAAAAAATAATTAACTTTAATGGATATACCTTTTAATTGTGGTTGTGAGAGCACAAATTTTCATGTTGTAACTTTTTTCACTTACTAAAGGTAACTGAAGTAGAAGAATTCTAAATGAAGTTTATCCAATCTTTTGATCTCATTAATCTTTTAGCGTTTGTGATATCAAAACTTTTCGAAAGACCTTTCAACTAAAATAGCACGCCTTCTACTAATTCAGATAGTAAGAGTTGAGTTTTGTAACCTTCATTATCTTGAAAGTAATCTTTTTTTTTTTTTTTTAAAAAAAAAGAAGTGGATCAATGATTTTGCTGTTATAACTTTGAATTAATATCTTATTCAGTCACTGTAAAAGAAATCAGTTCTAATTTTTAAAATTGTGTGATCTACATGCTCAACAGAGTCATTTCCCAAAGTAAATATAATTTCCTAACAATGCGCGATTGCTATTTTTAACTGAATCAGAGACATATGACATCAGAGACTATTTATGACTTTAGTGTTTGAATTTGAATAAGGAATTCAGAATCTTTATATTTTGATATTCGATAAGGTTCCGATTCTTCTATGTTTTCTCATTTCTACAAAATAGGATTAAAATGCAGATACGCGACTACATTTCTAAATGTTCTAATTCCATACAATTTACAGTAAATGGGGTTGTTATTAAAACCTTTTATGTCGAAGAAATCTGGACAATTTACAATTTTCAATAACCTTTCAATTCTTTCGAAAGTTTTAAATGTGCTTGAAAATGGTTGTTTTTAAAAGAATATAGGTTTTTTGGAAAAAAAAATCGTATTTAAAGTTTCAATTAATTTAAAGTTTTTAGAAAATTACTGAATGTTTCGCAAAAAATCTAATTTACATTCAAATCCCTTTATTAGTCCAAGCGCCAACCTCGAAAACCTGTCAACCTACGTTCGAATTTAAATCTTTGACAATGATGATAATGTCCAGTCCATGACGGGACCAAGTAAAACACCATGGGCTCAGATGACTGTTTTGACAATTTGTTCAATATTATTTTGTTGTTGAAAACAGGGTTTGTTGACGAAAACAGGGCCCGTATTTCTTGAATAGCAACAAGAAAACCTGGGCAGTTAAAAATAGGAGTAGGTGTTAGTTATGTATCTGAACAGTTATCAAAATTCCTAGAATTTCTTCAACCATCTCTATCATTCATTCTTCTGTAATGAACTGTTCTTAGCCTAGTAATGGTCTTTATAATAAGACGGTCTCCACTTTAATTACAGAGTAGATGTTTTAAAGGAATTCATTTCTGTCTCTATTTGAAATTTGCGACGGCATTTGTGTCTAATAAGATAACGTCACTTGACCATGGTTCAAAATTACGTGGTCCGTCGCCAAAAGCCCTCGTGTAGCTGAACAGTGCGACGTTAATATTCAATCAATCAATCAATCAGTCTAATAAGATAACATCGACATCCACTGTCATTCTTGAGATTTCTAGCTTCTTTCGCCAGTTTATCCGTATTTTCATTGCCTGCAATGTCAACATGTGCAGGTAACTATTGGAGAAAGCAGACACTATTTAACTCATGCAATCTAAATACGCGAGAGTATATCTCTTCAGTCATACATGAACGTCGATTTAGAATTGCCTGTTAGGCTGCTTTTGTGTCACAAAAAATGACGACACGTTTAACCTGTTCTAGAATAGGGAGAATTTCATATAAACCAAGAGCCTTAATTATCGCCCGAAGTTCACAAGTGAAGCAAAACGCAATGACCCCCAGCACCGATAACTCATTGGTAGGTTGCATCATTTGGAGTGGTCATAAATACCCTCAAACCTCCATTTGAGAATGTTTCATCAGAAGAACCGTCTGTATAGGCAAACACAAAATAATCTTTTTCTCAATACTCTTGAGTTAAATTTATATAAAATATATCTTTTAACTATTTTAGTCCTTAAGGTACCCGCCTAAGTCCGGAACCGTGATTTTGCAAAAGCGTATAAATGGATAATTTTTATGATATTTAGTGTCACATTAGAAAATGTATATAAAATTGTTTTACGAATAGTATTACAATAAAAAATTATTTAAGTACAATATTTTGATAAAAAATGAACATAGAATGACCAGTTTTCAAAGTATTCTCCTTTTGTGAAAAATGCTTCTATTACAATAATATTTTGCCTGTATATAGCTCAGACCTCTGTACAGAGGCTCTCAACTAGACTTTTTAAAATATATAACTTAGAAGTGGGTTTATCCATGTTTTACGACAACAGAGAAAGAAATTTTAAGAAAAAAACGCCGATATATATTTCAAATGGTTGTTACTCTCAAAATAATGTGAATTTTTCAAAAATCATAGTTGAGCCTCTGTACAGAGGTCTGAGCTACATATATACAGGCAAAGTATTATTATAATAGAAGCATTTTTCACAAAAGAACATTTTGACAAAAGGTTATTCTAAGTTAATTTTTAGCCAAAATATTGTATTTAAATAATTTTTCTTGTCAAAAGGTCCTTAAAATAATTTTATACATGTATTCTAATCTAAGTTATACCAAATATCCTGAAAATTATCCATTTATGCGCGTTTTTAAAATCACGGTTCCGAGCGTAGTCGGGTACCTTAAATAAATGACAGGTTGGAGCCAGTCCTTCCTCGGCAACGCCTTTGATAGCTCTTAACATTTTAAAATTGGGTGAGCTTGATATTTCTGGGGTAAAAAAAGGTATGGAAGAAGGTTGGACTTCCCGTCTGGGATGAATAGAAAAAGAGGAAAATCGTTGGAGAACTCGAAGGATGAATCATCTGTATTTTTCAAAGGTGGGGGAATAGAAAGATTACAAGTTCTATTAGAGGATATTGTACATTAAATTTAGCTGTATGTTAAAATTTTTATATTGAATACTGTTTGAGTAAGGAAATAGTTAACATGGATCCGTGTTATAACGTCCGTCTCCAATACCCTTACCGAAACTGAAAAGGGAATTTGATTTAAAAGTTAACAATTTCTTTAAATATAGATATTTCATCAATTTATTATAAACGTAGCCTTTTTCTTGAAACTCTCCTTAAAATTGCTCACACTATTATTATTTTTTAGGTTCTAAGTGAATTCCAGTGCGAGGCCAGCTTTTTTAACACGCTTTTATAAGTTTCACTTGTATGTAATGAAATCTTTGCGCCCGATTTTTATCCACTTTAAAAGGTCAGATTAATTCGAAATTTTTCACACTTGTCCAAGACCAATGACAATACAATAATTTCATAATTTTGTTCCATTGTCCTGAACAGGATAATCGAGATTTGGTGACTTATTCATTATACCATTTCCAGATTTGGCTTCTAATTCCATGTACTATTGCCAGATTTGGCGACTAATTCTAGATTCTGTTTCCAGATTTGGCGACTAAAAGATTAAGAGTAACCCTAAAAGCGAAAACTCTTTTTTTTGCGTTAGCAATTTCGTATCATAATATAGGCAATTGTCCAGTCTTTCTGAAAATGGAAATAATAATAATAAAAAGACTTGCATGTGAAAAAAAATTTGTTTTTACTCAGGAACGGACAAACGTTTTTAGTCGCGGGCCAAAAATTAAAAAAAAATGCGTATGAATAAATGATAGTTAAAAAAACTAGAAATATGTGCTTTTACTATAGATCGAACTAAAAAAATGAAAAATAAATTATAGTTTAAAAAAACTATAAAAAACACGCTTTTATCGCTCGTTAATCGAACTAAAAAGAAAAAAAATTCTTAATATAAGAATAAAATGATTTACGGAAAAATTAATGTCATTGTGGTAAAAGCGTGGGGTGCTTTGTACTCAGGATTTCGGAATAGAACTAGTAAGAAATTATAACACTTGATATAGAGCACCCTACCTTTTTCTTGAAACTCTCTTTAAAATTGCTCATACTATTATTATTATTTTTTTAGGTTCTAAGTGAGTTCCAGTGCGAGGCCAGCTTTTTTTCACCTCTAACATTTCAAAACTTCTAAGAACAGAAAAAAAAGAAACATGATCGAATTATTTTGGTTCCTGGCAGCCATCCTCATATGGATAATTACCTTCACCATTTTGCTGCCTATCACTTTGTTGCTCTTCTTCAGTGATGCATTCCGAAGCTTCACATTTCCTTATATATACCTCTACATTATCCTTCCACTCTTCAACTACAAGATAATTCCTGCCCGCAAGAGGGCCTTCAAACTCCTCAACGACCATTTGGCTGGTAGAGACAGTTCAAAACCATTGGAAGTTCTGGAGATTGGCATTGGGGGAGGCGCCAATCTCGAATACTTTCCAAAAAACTGCAACCTCACTGTTGTGGACAAGAACAAGTTCTTCGAGCCGTATTTCAAGCAAAACTCTAAACGCTATCCTCACATAAACTACAAGAGAACCATAATCCAGTGCGCGGAGAACATGACGGAAATAGAAGACAATTCCTTTGAAGTTGTGGTCACTTCGTACTTCCAATGCTCCTGCGATGATCCCGAGGCAGTTGTGAAAGAGATTATCCGTGTCCTAAAACCCGTGAGTATTTGTGTTGATCTTTAACTATTTTGAAATAAAATTGTTGACTACAGCGATAGAATAAAGTTTTAATCAATCTCAAAAAAACGACTTTTGGAGAGATAAACATCAATCATAGAAATGTTAATATCGGAACTAGATTTTTAAAAAATAAATTTAAAAGCAGTTTATACGTAAAAATAGCTGCATTTTTAAAATTAAAAGGCAACCTCGAAACGTCGAAAATTAGTCAGTGAATCTTTATTGTCGGTAGCGTATACAAGGAAACTTCTATAAATCAACAAACTTATAATTTTTAATTTAAAGCTTACTTCTTGGCGATTTTGACTTCGAGTTTCTTTTTAAATATAAGCCCCCTCTTCCATGGAAATCTATATATTTTACTGTTCAAAGTAGAGCGATTCCGATAAAGGTGGTATATATTTCGTTATTTCTTTTGGTGTTAAGGTTGTATTAGGTCAATTTATGTGAAAAATTAATTAAGCTACAAATAAATAAGAGTACACAGTGCGTCAAATAAGTTTTAAGACTGGGTGCGCAAAAATGAAATGGAAAGAAATTAATTCCAGTTTTAATTTTTTATTCAGAATAGGACCCTCCTTTTTCAATGCAATGGTAAGAGCGATTTATTAATGAGTAGAACGCCTGTTGTAAATTACACTGGTGTGCAAAACTTAAGCAACAATGTAAAAATTAAGCAGATAACCATGAAATTGCAAAAAAGGAGGTCTGGAGATCAGTACAGTAAACACGTAAGTCAGTAGAAACGTCATGCGTATGCAAATATCAGGAACGAAACGTCAGAAGCGATGTGAGCGTACGCAAAACGCGTGATGTCGGCGCGAGCTGTTCAACAGTAAAACAAAATGAAGGACGCAGACGCAATTCAACATATTCGCTGCAGGTGCCAGTGAGTCAATTCGTGAAATATGGGTAGAAGAAATCACCTGGACGACTTCACACGTGGAAAAATGATCGGAAGGCTGGAGGAGGGGCGTACCGTCACCAGTGTAGCTGCAGAGTTTGGAATCAACAAAAGTGTCGTTTCGCGCGCTTGGAAAGCGTTCCAAACCACAGGTACAGCTGTTAGAAAGGTTGGTGGTGGCTGACCGAGGACGACAACTGCAGGGGATGACCGATATATCATCCTGCAGGTGAAAAGAGTCCGACGGCAGTCAGCAAGCATCATTGCTCAGCAACTCTCTACAGCAACGGGGCGACAAGTGTCGCGGTTTACTGTGGCCAGACGCCTTCATAAAGGGGGCCTATTCGCCCGCCGTCTTGAACGCTGCCTCCCGTTGAAAGTTGACCACCGACGCCACCGTTTACAGTGGTGCAGAGAGCACAAAAACTGGACAACTGTCAATGGAGTCGTGTCCTCTTTACGGATAAGAGTCGGTTCAGTACTAGAAGCGATTCTCAACGCGTTTTGATTTGGAGAGAGATCGGGACACGGTTTTATACCAGTAACATCAAGGAAAGACACCATTACGGTGGTCCTGGAGTTCTTGTCTGGGGAGGCATTATGCGGAACGGACGAACTGAGCTCCCCATTTCTTATAGAGGGTCTGTAACCGGGGATCGCTTTTGTGAGGATGTACTTTTTCCCCATGTGCGTCTGTTTCGAGGTGCCATTGGCCCAGACTTCATTTTTATGGATGACAATGCACGGCCACATCGGACTCTTGCTGTTGAGGAGCTGCTGGAAAGTGAAGATATCACTCGAATGGATTGCCTAGATTTAAATCCCATCGAACATGTGTGATATGCTTTGGGGAGATGTATTGCAGCACGCTTACATCATCCGGAGAACACCCAAGAACTCAAACAGATGCTGATTGAAGAATGGGCACTCCTACCGCAAGAAATGTTGCACCAGCTGGTTCTGAGTATGCGGAGACGGTGCGAAGCAGCCATTGCAGTGAGGGGAGGGCATATACCATATTAAGGAACATCTGCTTGTTGTTCTTCCTGTTGGATAGACCATCATGAGTCACGATACTATGTGTTCAATAAAGCTTGTTTTTATTTGATTCCATACCGTATGCATTGTATTCCTTTTTCAGCGCCGATGCTTTCGTCATCCTTTACGTACATAATACTCTCCCTCATTTCTGAATTTTATGTCTTTCAGATGATTTTTCGAGAAGTTATGGCAATAAACCCACCTGTTGCTTAAGTTTTGCACACCAATGTACTTTATGAAATTACATGAAAAACATGCGTCGAAGCTACTTGCATGGTCGAAACATCCTCAAAATGACACACTTTTAACTTTTTTTCAAGGTTTGGGAATACAAGTAAGGAGTAGTCAAGGAGGGTGCTAAATGGAAGGTTTAACACGCAGACATCATTTTTTACCAAAAATCGACGAGCAATAAGAGAGGTGTGACTAAGTGCATTATCGTGCAACAAACACTATCTGAATCCAATTGAAAATACTAAGATTAATTACCTGTTACAGTGTATTTCAAATTGTTTGGATGTTTTTAGTGGCTGAAATGATATTTCTGCAAAGTGACTTCTGATTGCCTTTTGTGCAGGGGTTAAACTGTGTGGAAAAAATTTAGTACACACTTTTGTTTTGCTGAAATCTTCATGCAGAATGGTTCGAATCGTTTCTTTGTTGGTGTTTAAAGAGTCTTACATTAATCTCAGTGACGAACAGTGATCGTTTGCCATGAAACATCAAACTTTCGTGATAATTTCAGGTGTCCTAGATGAAATTGGTCTCCCACTACGTTGATCATCTTTTACCACATCTCTTCCATCCCAAGAACGTTTGTATCACACAAAAACATTTGATCTACTGAAACAACAGTCACTGTAAACTTGTTTCATGATTTGGTATGCTTCCGAATGACTTTTTTTTTACCAAGTTTTGCGTTAAATTTAATCACAGCTTTTTTCTACATCTTAAAAAAAACATGAAAAAAAATTAACTTCTGCAATGAATACTCGTATTCATTCAGCTATTTAAATGAATGCCCGAAAACTGTTGGCAACGTGTCAGCAGAACATGGACGTTATAACACATGCGCATTTATACTCATGGTGCCAATAGAACCTGCGTTCTGGGACGAGTCTTAAAACTTATTTGACGCACTGTATACTTTGTATATAATTGCTGAAATTTTTTTTCTGATATAGACACAAGAGAAAAAAAGTAAATACATTCATGTCCATAGATTAAGGTTAATTCAGAGTCACCTGGAAATCCAGCTCTAAAATAAATATGACTCGTAAAATGACTACAGACATCTTCGAGAATCATATGCAAATTGCTGGCAGTCACTAGATGACACCCATAGTATGTCATAGTGACGACAGTGTAGGAATGTATAAGGAATACAGGAAAAGAAGTAGAATTGTTCGCAAGGGCTTTATAAGCCTTTAGTGCTATAACCGTATAATTATGACACAAAGGACGCATTTAGATGATTTCTTAAGTGGTAGAAATATCGACCATCTGAAATGTGGGGGTACACAGCTGGAAATTTGGTAAGATGATGGTAATATGGGAGTAGATTTTACAGCACAGGTCGTTCCCGAGTTACAACACCGAATGAGAACCGATATATATATATTTGGCAGTTACTGCCAAAAGAAACAGATGAAGCACATCATCAGAACTGTCTCGTCAGCTTTCTTCGACCACTGCTACAAGGGTTTCAAGGCAAACGGTGTACATACACACTTAGGGCAGTTTGGTCTATATGCTCGTGGAGCTGTCAGATGTGTTCCACTTACTGCAACTTACTGTCGCCAACGGTTAACCTGGAGTATAGAGCATGAATTGTGGACACCGCAAAAGTGGGCTTGTGTGATGTTTTCCAACCAAATACAGGTTTAGTTTGCAATCTGATCCTCGACGGACATTCATATGGAGAGCGCAAGATACCCGTTGCCTCTAAGAAAATATCGTTGAACGATACCGTTTCGGTGGTGCAGGATTTCTCGCTTAGGAGGAGAATTATTCTGAGTTCCAGAATTGACCTGCATGTTCAAATTGGAACCGTAACAGGCTAAATCTATCAGGACGTCATTCTGGAACAACGTGTGCCTTTGTTTTGGGGTGCCATGGTGCAAAGTTTTTTGTGGATGACAACACCCGTCCTCACCATGCAAACATCTTAAAGGAATGCCTTCAGTTGGAGGATATCAACCGTATGGACTGGCCAATATTCTCACCGAACTCGAATCCAGTGGAGCATGTGGGGGACATACTTGGCCGACAAGCTGCAGCCCATCAACCTCCCCCTACATGTCTACTGGAACTTCGGAGAGCATTGCTTGATGAGTGGTGTAAGATCAAGATCAGATCGATAATTTGATATTAAGCATGCCTAGGTGTTGTAAGGACTGTATTGTGGGAGACATGCTATGTACTTACCATCATACCAAGCTTGTAATATTGTTTCTTGTCAATAGGTTTTTTTTAGTTATTTGCTCCAGGGAGCAAAAATCGTAATTTTTATTAATTATATTAAACATATAGCATCTGTTCGGCTCTTTATCTTTTGTTTAAAAAAAGGCTTTACAAATAAGTCACATTTGTTTTGCTTTTGACTCCTTCTTTGCCTAAACTGGCATTATCCTTGATTTATAGACATGAGTGTAATAAGTGCTGATTGACAAGCAGAAGGTTCAAAATTCCCTTGGGTATCTTACAGAATCGCATTATAGCCTACCCATTCATCGCTAATTTTGAGAAATCAGTTTTTGTCGTCATATTATTGTAGGTTATGTATGATTTCATGAATCTAATAACACTCTGCAGCGCAATTCGTCACTTGGCTTACTCTATATCAAATATATATATATATATATATATATATATATATATATATATATATATATATATATATATATATATATATATATATATACTTCTCTTTATATATATATAAACAGCGCGCGATTTGCACTCCTACACATATTTCAGATAATTATTAATTCGCAGCAAATTTTAAGTATGCTTAGAGAGAGCGATTGTTGAAAATCTATTTAAGTATTCATTTATAAAATAAAGGGGAAACAATCGCAAGTGATTGAAAACAATTACGTGATTGGATGTTTTTAGTAGTCCATTCATCTCGCTAGTTCGAGAGTTCCGTTTTCATTGGGGCAATGAAGACGGATTTTCGTAGACCTAATTAAAATATTATTCTTTCCAAATACTAAATTTGTTTTTGCTACACTTGTAAATTATGGTGACTCGTTACAAAAATAACTGAAGACATCCCATTCCGGGAGAAAGCATGGGTTAATTATAACAAAAAGCCCAGCTTTTAACCCATTCCCGAGTAAAACACTGCCAAAGCCGGATCCCAGTTGAGCTCCCTGATTTAGCGATAAAAATTTAGCTCCAATTATTTTAGGATTTTAAGCGTCAAGTTGGCAAGCCTTTCAAGCAAGATAAGTGCATAGGATTAAGCCCAAGTTGACTCTTTTGAAAAGCGCATTTTTTTTCTTTGAGGAATTTGGTGAAAATTTTGGCACTGAAAAGTCAGGGGGAGAGGCTCTGCTCAGACTTTACCCATTTCCAATATTTAAATATAAATTTTTCCTAAACCTTAAAATCTTCCCAAAATATACGAAGAAATTTCGGGGTGACACCTAACACCCTCCTTTTATTTGTTCGTGGTTCAAAATTCAAAGGACAATACATTGTCAATAGGCCTGGTGAAACTTCTCGTTCGCTTTTATATATCTATAAGCTATTTTAAATGTCTTTTACGGAATTGTTTTTTTATTTCAGGGAGGCAAGTACATCTGCATGGAGCACGTGGGATTTCCTGAGAATACTATCGGCCTGTACTTACAGAAATTAGTTTACCCTATCTGGTACTTGTATTCGAACGGCTGTACTCCTCAAAGGGACATTGCCAAAGTGATCAAGAGGGCTGGATTTTCCGAAGTCATATGCAAGAACTACGACTTTGGTCACTTTATGGCATACTTAGTCAGGCATCATCTCATAGCGTTAGCCACCAAATAAAATGCCATTTCGTGAGACATGTTTTAAGCAGTGTTAGATAAAGACAATCAGTACTTAATCATTGTGAAAACTACTTAAATTATATTTTGAAATAAGACGATGAGGATATTATTGTCGGTTTCATAAAATAAAAAAAAAGTTAATTTAAATTTAATCAGAAACAATCAAACTGTTAAATAAACTTCCTTGTATTTAAGGAAAGATGGAGCTTAACTATTAAGGTAAAGTTCATCAGATAAATTAGGAATAAGGAAGGATGGAAATCGCGCACACACTCTACACAATAAAAATGCATTGAATGCAATAGAAATGTATAGTTTGACGTTAAAACTACTATTCGATTTTAATTACTAACCGTACAAATTGCCAAAATAAGTATTAAATTTTCTATATAATTTTTATATGATAAATATAGTCTCTAGTAATATTACAAAATTGGTTCTTAACTTAGTATTGATACATTAATTATGAAATGCATTGTGCATTACCGATACTACCATCAGAATATTATATCAGTGTAAATGTGTGTTTTATTTTTTTTATGACAGAATGTATTTTTTTTTCTATTTTGGTGTTTTGTTAAAAGATGCTCGAAATTGTATTAAGAATTAAATAAAGTATTTTAACAATTAAATATGAGAATGTTTCTTTTTTCATTCACTTTCATTTGTTACGCTTGCTTAAAAAATTAGTTTGAAAGTTTTAAAATGGGTACATTTCAGTGCTAATTTCTATTTACAAAATATCTATTGCATAGCTTGCTGAATTCATAAAATTGACTCTATTTCATAATACTAATCATTTTACAACTTATATCATACTTATTAATGCAGGGAGAGAGAAACTATTTGGCGAGTCACGTTTTCGTTTCCTGGTGCCATGTAGAGCGACTTATACACGTGAGAAGAATAGAACTTGGGACCTATGGATCCGAAGCCCAATAACATGACCACTAGACAAAAGTGATCACTCACGTCCGGAGGCTGTTACTGGGTGTGTCACGTGTTCGAGTCCTGATGCTGCTGAAGACCCACCTTGTAGAGGCAGTCGATTCCCGTTTAATCTGTTGTTGAGGCTCAATTTCATCCCGTTAGTTTGGTGTGGTAGTTAGGAGAGGGGGCAGAGATCACTTGACTGAGGTTCAAGATTACGAGGTCAGTCGTCAATAGCCCTCATGTTGCTTAAAAAAGTGTGATATTAATACAACTCTTATTTACTCATGCGTTAACCTGATGAGACTCAAAGTCCGAACGTTAGCATCGTATGGAAGTTTGGAGAATAGGGGGGTCCATTACTTGATTGAGTTTTGAAATTACTATACCTGTCACCAAAATAATTCATGTTGAATAAATTCTGTTTTAACTTATGTGTATGAAGAAAAAAAAAATTATACCTTTTAAAAGTTCTTTCAAAATATAACTAAAAAAAAATTAGAAATCAGATATTTGTTATGCCAACAGTATTTTTGTTCGAAAAAATAATTTTCTTTCCCTATTTCAGTGACTGTTTTCATGTGAAGTTTATTAGCATAAAAAAAAAGTAGTTAAAAAACACTTTCAAAGCTTGTAGGTGCATTTTTTCCCTTCGTTATGCCAAAAGTTTTGGAACGTAAAATTTTATTTCCTCCTGCAGCACAATAAACAAAATATTGCAAACAGCATAACACATATTAAAGTGTTAACAGACAAGAGAGCGACTGTCCACAGAACAGAGTTATCTGAAAAGGAGGATATAATTAGTAAGTTTACAAAGTAGAAATTATGATAAGTACAAAATGATTAAGATTTTATAAAATAATATATATATATTTCCAATTTTTCTATATTTTGTAAATAGATATTTGTGAATTACTACAAGATTACTCAAATAGATAAAAATAATAGGGAAAAAATTAATTTTTAATTATTGTTATTATCAAGGTAACAGCGTAAAGTTAGATTAGTACGTTGTCGCCCCTTTCTCGTTATCAAGTGAATCAATTCACACTGACACAATAACCTCAAGGAAGCTCCACTAGCTATCGCATAGGCATTGCAGAGAAAGTAAGAATCAAGACGCTTAGGCCTTTTCACACCAGTCACCTAGTGTCGCACATAACAGGAGCAGGCAGTTTTGAATAGAAATCACATGAGTCCCTTCACACGGGGTCAACTGGCACTCTCTCAAACATTCAGAAACCTCGTCCTCCCTCTCCCACTTCCAGTCTGAACTAAAAGGATACTGTGGAAGTTATGCTCTTCACTCGCGGCTAATTGTGTACTGAAAAGGGAGAAAGCTCAATCATTGTAAAAACAAGTCGGGAACTATTTTTTCAGTCAACATTGTATCTGCGTGAGAAAGGATATTTCTCTCCTCTCTTCACATTAAAAACGTGGTGTCTGGGAACAATTTGAATTGGTAGCAATCATCGCGTTTGAAATCTGTCTTAACACTAAAACGTTCGAGATTTCGATTACCCTTAAATGTCCACTGGTGTTGTTTCGACACCGCGATATAAAATACATAAAATAATTGTAATAACTAAATAACTACCGGACTACTGTTGAGTAGGGTTTAGTTTTAAGACTTTTTAATATTATTTCATGTAATTATCATATATTATGACCCTTCATATCCCATAAAAAACTGACACTGACATTATGTTTCACGAAGCTTGTTGGACCAGTGCTTTGCCGCAAAACATTTCGAGTCGTAAATCTGCCAAGAACATTACTATTATGCGGTGTTCATTCTGTGCCATCCCTAGTGACATATATATCAGAATTTACTGGAATATAATCAATTTCATCTGCACTTTCTTCAAATTCATCGTAGGCACTTATGTCTTTATTGGAATCTAAATTAGAGCAAGACAGCTAACCACCATCCGTTTCATTCTCAGAAAGTTTTAGCAACGAATTAGCAATTTTAGCAGGGTGTAGACCTTTTCTACGAGTCATCGTTTCAGGGTGTCTACTGTGCACAAGGTTCGAAAATTGGACGAATTTTTTTTAAATGAGCAGATGAGGAAATTCTGTGTAACGAAAGACTTAGGCACAACGGTTTTAGTTATAACTCACTGATTTCCACTGTGTACCCACTAACACTGCACTGAAGGTCAAATAAAGATGCGATATTACTTCTGGAAGTTTGTTTTACAATGGTATCTATTTAGTGAACTTTTTTGCTGTACGATACTTATTTATAATTATAAATGGCCTTGATATCGAAACGACTCAGGCGGACGTTCTAGGTATATTTAGTTGTAAAATCTCTCCTAATTAACCTTGTGCTACGAAGCTTTTTCAGTGTAATCACTATAGAAAATGATTAAAAAATTTATTAAAAATTTTCAAAATCCCTGCAAAAATGTGAAAAGGAGAACAAAGCCTCCGCTGTCCAATCCACATCGACGGACGTTCTAGTGTTAAAGACGCTAAAGGTGGAGACGCTACGTGGAGGAGACAAACGTTTTCCTTTGGAGTGGGATATACCCATCCATTTCTTTACACTTTATAAACCGTTACATCAGTGGTTCCCAAAGTGGTCTATATAGATCCCCAGGGGTCGATGACGACCTACAAGGGGTCGATGTCAATGGAAAAATAATTTGGGGGTCCATGAAATGTAAATGGGGGTCTGCGATAGTGGCTTTCATTAAACCAGATTATGACATTAATTTTAAAAGGAAATTTAATCAAGTGAAAACACATACTTACCTCTTTAACAGATTTAAATACTAAATTTAATTAGGTTAATTTGCAGTTACCAGGCAACAACATACATCTTATTAAAACAAGGACCACATTTTAGCCTTTCTCGCCAAAATTAAGCTAAGGGAGTATAATTTTGGACGTCGCAAATTTTCCCAGTTTCTCAATTGTCACAGACAATCTGCTAGGAAAAAGACGTTTCAACCTACGTTCACAACATTTAAATGCCCTTTCTTAGATTTTGGAATTACATTTGAGAATGTTTTGACTATAGTAATACCACAGTTGACAATGCAATCATATGATCACTTTGTAAAAAATGTCAGATTACAAGAATTAGGCATTAGGTATAGGCGCAAATGAAGATCTTCTAGTAGAGTTTAGAAACAAATGTCAACAAGTTTGGCTTTAAAAAGAGATATCTGTTATTTATTCCATATTATGGAGCATCGTAAGGAAGTTTTTAATTGTTTTTCCCATTGAGAAGGAGTTTTAGCGTGCTTGCCAATCTCCAAAATAAAAAAAGAAGTGAAGATAGAAATGACTGGACACGATTAACCTGGAAGAAATTTGGGGTTAAACCTGGCAAGGTTGAGAGAGAGAGAGAGAGAGAGAGATGCCAAATGTTGAAAATTTGTTATTGCATCCTCAGATTTATCCCTCCCACTAAAAGCATTTGTTTGTTGCTCAGTTATTTTATGTAACAATTATTTTATGCATTAATTAAATTTTAATTTAATTACTTAACATATGTTTTCTAAAGTTTTATATATAAACTTTATACTTCACACTTAAAAATTTAAATATTTTAAAGTAAGTAGCTGTATACCTGCTGTCAAAAGCACATTTAATTTGAGGAAATTGTAAAATTGCAATATTAGGTAGGTAGGGGTCTACCCCTAACCGCAAAACCTGTCAAGGGGTTTATGAGGCAAACAAGTTTGGGAACCTCTGCGTTACATTATCTCACTAGATGATTGTAGTAATTTTTCAATAGTATCAATACTAAAATGAATTGTTCTCTCTGTTTCACAAAAATCATTTCCCTTTATATTTTGGTATTCATTTTGTATATTAACTTAATGTTCATATTTTAAGATCCATTATCATGGAACCGTATTTTGTCTGTATGCGTTAGACAAACTCTCACCACTTATTATTTTCTAAAGTTCTTATTTAATAGTTCAATTATTCTGAAGTATTTTCTGAAACATTTCAATTTTTTAAGGCTAAAATATAAAGGAAATTTCAACCCAAATAAGTACATTTTTTTAGAAAAAAATATATCAAATTGACAAATTCCGATTTGTTGGATACATTCAAGTTAAGCTGAAATGTTCCTATTAAAGTCAACAAGTATGTCCAGAAAAAAATTCCATATTTCTTTCTTAATTAATGAATATTTTACTTATTATCGAGATAATTGAGGATCTAAATATATTTCTTTGTATTTGACTCATATTGACAGAAATAAAAATTCAAAACCTGTGAGAATTTAAAAAAAAATAACTTTTCATTTAAACCAGGAGTGGTCAACCCGTGGCATGCGTACCTCAGTGTGACACTGAGGAGTTGTAATAGTGGCATGCGAAGACTTATAGAAAAAATTTGAAAAAAAAAATAATAACAAATACATTTTTTTCACAATTTTATTGCGTGCGGTTATTTCCGACCCCTCCCCCCGGAAGAAAAAACAAATTTGGATCAGCATGTTTGTGAATACAAATTTTCTATTGTGAACATAAAAACAAAATATCTTTCAAAACTAGCTAATATGCACGAAAAAGAACTTAATTTTGTTAACATCTTCAAGAGTTACATGACTGGAGGAAAAAGCACAATCTCAAAAGCCATATTAAGTACTGACGATTTAATAATTATTTAGAAAAAAATGTTTCAAATTACTTATTTTATGCCTATCTTATAACTGATTAAACCTATAAAAAATGTATCAACAATGGAACCTACATAGTATATATATATATTTTTATTATATTATTTTTAAATTACCCACTGCATAGACTTGCATTAAAAATGCGCTATTTACGTGAAAATACCATAATAAGCTAATAAGTAACAGTTTTTTCTCCTTTTTTTGTTTAATATTTGGAAAGATTGGACGTAGGAAGCATAATTTTTTTATCAGATTGTGACACCCTTCCCGAAAAGGTTGGCCACCCCTGATTTAAACTGATTTATATATTTTTATTATGTTTTACCAAATTTCAATATAAAAAAAATAATAACTTGCGCAAATAATTCAGAAAGGAAAAAAACTCTCTGTATTATTTTTTACTAAGAAGTAAAGTGATTACAAGTAAAAGGTGTACTTATGTATTATACCATCGATCAATTTTTCCTAAAGGGAAAAATATCTCAAATGTTAACCTCTGTGTTCGAAGGTGCGCGAGAATGGTTTCTACTATTGGTTGTATGTTTACGGCATTTGGCAACGTCTTTTTGATGTGACGAAATCGGTCAACGGTATAATACTTAAGTACTGTAAAACGTTTACGTCTGTAGCTTGGATCATATTTTATTAAAAAGGCAACTTACTTGGTATAGGTTTGATTACTTTTTCGCAGTGTAAACCAGTATATCCTTCATCACATCTACACAAAAATAGTTTAATAAGTCATCCAAATGAAAAAAATTATTGTAAAAGAAAATAATTTCTTAAAAAATATTTCTAAATTTTTGAATAACTTGTTTCTTAATTAAGTTTTTTTCAGTAATGTAAAGGAAAATAAGTTTGATTAAGGAAAGTGATTTTTGTTATCGTAACTCTAGCGTGTATTACGTAAAATGACGTCACACTCAATATCTCTTTTCCTATCTATAATTTAATCTTCACGTGTTTTCTTTTTAGAGATAGAGCTTATACTATTTTCATTTATTTGCCGTTATCTACAGCAGAGTTATGATTCTTCTCCGAATGATGAGTAAATGAATAATGCAAAAGAAATATTTTTCCAAAAATTAAGTTTTAAACGTGATAATACGGTTGGAGTACTCTGTTCGGTATTGGAATTACTGTTGAGGATCATAGTTAAGCTATTTAGATTTTTTTTAGAAAAACTTAAGTTGGTTTTAATTATATATATATATAATTAATTTATTTTCGAGTCTTAAAAGCTTTTCTTACATACGTTATTTATATATTGTTTATTTATGTCAATATTACCGCTCTTGTCATATTAACGTTATATTCAGAGTCCCAACCAGCAGAAGTGCCCTCTCGAGACTAACGAAGCGGCTTATGCTTTATTTGGGACCAGGTGCTTGATGAGTGTTACAGAAATTCGTCTTTCTTTTTTTGAAATGACGCTTGTTTTCTTTATGTAGCGCATATCAAATGAATACATTTTAAACCTGAAGACAATTTCTTAAGTCCAACACGAAATCTGCTAGAATTGGTTGAATAAAACGTCCAACAAACTAATACAAATGACATTTAACACTACAACAGTACTTTTTGCTCTACACAGCATGTAATGCTTAAGGGCACTACGTATATAATTATACACTGCTCGAAGCAGCGAACCATGAAGGAAAGCAAATGTAAAAAAGGTATTTATTGTACGTAAACAGGATGGCATGAAGACAAAATGGTTACATTTTCTAGTAGCTAGGAGTTTAGTTAGAAATTAGTAGAAACACCTGCCACACCTCAGGCAGCTAAGACGGCCCTTATTCGGTTTGGCATGACGTCAAACTGGACTTCGATGACATAAATGGGCAACTTATTCCATGCTACTTCAAGTCTATGCCACACTTTATCGATTGTATTAGCTAGAGAGATTTGGCAGGCCAGTCTCTCAGCAACCCATCACCAAATGTTTTCAGTTGATGACAAACCTGGAGACCATGCAGGTCAGGGTAGCAATCGAATAACCTGCTCATCGAGGAAGGTCAGAACACTAAGTGCAAAATATGGTCTTGCATTTGGATGGCCTCCATGATAGAGCCTGTAAAGGAATGAAGAACTAGCTAACCCACTCAAGAATGGAAGAACTAGCCCTTTTGGTGAGAGGGTGCAACAGAAACGTCAAGTTCAGTTAGTGCCAAATAGCAACAAGGAGCAGAAGAAGAGAGAAAAAAGGCGAGACGGGAACTTCGTGAGAACGTCGGAATGTATAGTTTTAAAAATTTAAATGTTTCTTTAATGTGTTTTAAATATGTGTACCGTAAACGTGTGAGAAAATAATAAACCAATTCTGGTTTAAAACTGCCTCTTCATTGGGAAGATAACCCTACGCTACCAGCATTGTTACCACCAAGGTACAGATCCAAACACGGGACGTAAGATGTTAGAAATGTACCCATCTGCTTTCAAATTACCGTGAATCCGAACTAGAGACGTATATGTCGCTTACTCAATGGTTTCTCAAACTATCACACCAAATGCAGGGCCCTCCATGCCGATATCGAATGCAAGCAGGGGACGAGAGGTCTCTTCGGAGTCCCTAAACAAATACACACAGCCATCAAAATACTGCAATCAGAACCGGGACTCATCTGAAAGGCAACATTGTGTCATTTCGTTATCTAGTGATGTCATTTGAAGCACCAGAGTCTATGCTGCATTATCAAGAGAAATCGAAGTAATGGTCGTCGTGCTGACAGTCCAAGCTGCCGCAAACCTCGTTGCACGTTATAGTGGATATCGGGCGTGTTTTTTTGTAAATAAATTTCATTAATTGTGGTGTATGATTAATGTATAATAAAACTCTTAATTTATGTATTTTTGACCTCTGTTATCTAACTGCATATACATTGCAGTGGAAATCGAACTGTTTCGAATATTTTTTACTGCGTGGCATCCTGAATTATTTTGGTAGGTTGATTTATAGCCTACCACTGCTATAAGGTTGCGGACTCTTGTTCTTAAACGAAAGTAATTGTAATCTTAAGGACCTTTACAGCCAAAACAGGAAACTACAAATTGTTTCACTAAAACAAAACAAAAAAAATTCTTTTGGAGTTCCTTACTTGCAACTGTAATCCAATTCGACAACTTCACATGTTCCACGCACGCATTTACCTGGATCACATATATCTAAAATAAAATTTTCGAAAAATATTTCTGAAAAATATTTTTTGTATTTATATAATAAATTGCATACAATAAAAATATTTCAACAGTTAGAAATAAATCTATATGTAATAAAAGATAAAACTTATTTTTAATTCATGTAAATAAAAAAAATGCCTTCACAAGAGACGATAGATTTTAAGCGGAAAAAAATAAGACTATAATGAAAAAAAATTATTATTCAAATCTAATTATGGAACGAAAAACATTTCATGTTTGTTTTTAAAAGGGACTTTAGGTGACTACTCGTAATTTTAAATGTGACTGGAGTAATTAAAAATTGTTAGATTTAGAGATGAAATTTCTTGATTAAAATGTTTTCAATAATAATTGTATTAGATGGTTCGCAAAAATAATTGTTATGGGCAACGAAGTTAGGATGTGTGGTCTGGGCTATGGGCTAAATTCATGTGACGTCATAATCACATGATAACTGCACTCATCTGTTTCTATCTTAATCAGTTGATAAATTCGTGTAACATCCGAATCGCATGATATAAGTACAGTTACATGTTTCCAGTCGATCAGTTTCGCTTTGCTAGCTTTTTCTTTTCGCAGAAACTTTCTTAATAAAGTTTCATGCAATATTGACCCACATGCGTAAGCAAAATGCATTTGATTTAAAAGTAGACACACACACACACGATTTTTTTAAATTTTGAAAAACTTTTTAAGGTATTTTAATATATTTTTTGAATACATATTTTTTTATCCAATTAACGAATCTGAAATTGTAGCTTAACTTTACAAGTAGAATAGCAAGTCTAATATCTGTTTGAATTCAATGGTGAACACGTGATTCTATTTATCCCGTGACCGTCATGAATGCAACCCTTTGAAGTAACATCATTACTTTCTTAAGCCTGAGAGAGCTTAACACGTACTGCAATACAAAAATAATATTTATAGCTTCTTACCTGTACACAATCCTGACTGCAAATCCACTTTTTTCCCCGGGGGACATTGGCAGTAAGCTTCAGAATTTTTCAACACGCACACTGCGTCCATGGCCCTACACGTGCGTTCTATCTCCTCGCACAGCACACTGATTTCGCACATCTCCCCCTTAAAATTTCGGGGACATTCACAGAAGTGCTTACCCCCTTCTCCCTTCATGCAGACAGTTCCGTTGGTGCAATCAGTTGGTACGATGCAAATAGCTGTTATTTGGAGAAATTTGCGGACGATAAAGCATTTCTGTGATTAATATATTGATGACCAGAACATATATATACACATTTAAAGATTGGGTAATATGTTGATGCCATAAGTTTGAGATCGCATTGTTCATAAGATTAAGTTGTAAGAGTTTGTTTTAATAGTTGGCATTAGTATTTCGACATGATCAACAATAGTTCAGTGACAAATGGCGCTAGTATTTTAGTAGAGAAAGTGAAATCCTGGAGTTAATACGTCTCATTTTCGAGCAGCAAAAAGCATTTTGAATGGTATTGGAAGTTCGAGAATATCAGTGTAGTGAAGCGACATTGGAGACAAGAATATGGAACGGAACCACCAACACGCTTAAGCATTGCTCGCTTTCGTGATTTGAAACTCATGGAACAATAAAAAAAATGCATAAGGGTCTATCAGGCAAGCCACGAAAATCAACAAGCAAAGAGCTTGTTATTAGATTCATTCACATGATCAACACAAAAATCGACATTCCACTGTGCACATGATGCAGGTTTGAGCAGGGCCAGCGTAGGTTATATTTTTTTCACAGAGCAAAATGGAAAGTTTGCTCACCATAATTGTTACACACACTGAACGAGGACGACCCACATAGAAGAACTCAGTTTTGTGAATGGTATCAGGTTGCAAGTGATGTGGTCTTTTTTATTTACGGGGTTGAATCAAGGGCGTGGTGTACAGCAAGAAACAGGGCACTCTAGAGAAACTGCGCTATGAAATTGAAATGGCTAGCCACACACGTAAATCCCGTAGCTACTGTGAAAGATGTCACCAACATTGTTGCATTGTGATAAAAAATGTTTGGAGACGGGTAGATTACAATTTGAGCACTAATTGTAATTTCGTAATTTTATTCTTTGTAATACTTATGATAATATATACGTTTTTCTGCATCAAAATGTGCATATAGTTTGGGATAACCCCTATTTTTGAAGCATTTAAAGAATTATTTGTTATTAGAACCTAATCTCCTGATAAGAAAAAAGAAAACTATTAATAGACTATGTAACAGTTTATTGTGTGTGTTTTTCTTCAGAGTATAATTAATCCATTTTATACAATCGGACTTAGCGTAGCGTCGGTCCTATCCATACGGATAATTATACAAAATAAGCAGCAAGAATAAGGGAATTATGAATTCAATCGAAAATAAATCCCGTCTCGCAGATCCACGCGACATTTATGTATTAGACCTTAGCTTAAAAAATTCACATTGCGTTCGCATCTGTAGAAAATAGGTCCTAAATTTGACTTATTTTTCACTACAAAGTGAGAAAAGAATAATGCAGAAAAATTTAGAAATTGTAAGCAACTCTATTATTTTCAATCATTTGCAATCTAGACTGTGTTTGAATATGTGTAAAAATGGTATGACCTACAAAAAAAGATTATTTTCGAGCATGCACGAGCAAAAAGTTATTACGTTTAAATATGCGCGGTAACGTATCGGTATCTCAATTATTGGCTGTAATTCACGGCATTTGGCGATTTTTTTAAAAAATTTAATAAAACTGATCGACGATATAGTACGCAAATACGTGTTCTTCTAGTACTCTTAACACCTGGAAATGTACAGATTATAAATGGTTTCTTAAAAATGTTCTTAGGAACAATTGCTTAACTATCTAATATTTTGCAAAAACCAATAGCGCTTGTCAGATAGCGTAGGTCTGCCCCCTCTGGGGCCATACCAGAATGGATGGTGACCCCCTGTTCCAATGTACCCGTCTGACGACACCCCCTGAGTTGGTACAGTGAGGCTCGGCGTCAAATGGTCAAGAAGCCAAGCACGGAGTTAGATAAAAAATAAATAAAATCCGCACATGAAACTAAATGATAAATAATCTTCGTAAAAAAGGAACTTTTTATTTAAATTTAGATACTCATGTATTTTACGAAGTATCTAATTCGATGATATATCTGCTTCACTAATGTTGATTTCCAATTTTTCTTTTTGTACTAAAAATTAGTCTCTTTTATTTGAGCATTACGTAATAAAAACATAAAAAATATGAGTAAGGGTTTGTATATAAACAAAACTCTTTATGTACAGGGTGATTATAATTAAAGTTTTGCTTTCAAAATATTGTGTGTGTAAAAAAGAACCACTAGTAAGAATGACTTCAAATTTGAGCTGAATATAATTGAAGAAAAAGAAAACGGTACGGCGTAAGAAAAAAATCTAAAGCGTATCAATAGATGGCGCTATAAGCGGCAAAACAAAAGTGGATTCGGTTGCAAGTGACGTTTTGAATAGAAATACGTTGACTTTGGAATGAGTTACACGTTGAACCAACTATGTGTTAAAAAATTCGGTTTTCTGATGGAAAAGAATGACTTTCAAGTCATTCATCATTTGTGGTAGGGTTAAGGCCGCATCACACGTACATTTTTGTTGCAACTTTTCCCCGCAATTTTTCCTCCAATCTGAGAGTGAAGGATTGCCGTAAGCAAAGCAACATGCTCTGATGTCAGCCGCGCTCTATCTCCGCATTGAAAAATTACTCACCAATTTTTCTGCTTCGGTTAACGAATATCTCAAGTTATTTCTTTTATTTCGCTCTCGCTTTGGTTGATGGATGTAAACAGAAATGAAGCACCATTCTTTTGAAAATATTATACGCCGTTAAAATAATATATACCATTAAAATATTATACGCCATATCTGATGCCTTTGATGAGACTGAAGTCGCCAGCTTGTTTATGACGTAGGGCACCGAAGAACTCCATTGGCTGGAATTTCAAGCAACTTTTATTTGGAACAACTTTTTCAACTCACTGAGAAAAAGTTGTTCGGAGCCGTTGCTATGGTAACTGAGTAAAAATTGTACGAATTGGACAAAAAATTGCTTGAATCATGTACGTGTGATAAGGCCTTTAGTGAAAAACCCATCCAACACGGCAAAGTCGTACCACATTGGAAGGGAAAAATCTGTTTTAATTGTCCTTGGGCAAAACAGCATAAAAAATCTACAAAGAAAACGCTTGTTAACTATCAACAAGTTTACACAAGGCATGTTCAGTATGCTGTCCATAATTTTTCGCCACAATGTGAAAGTGATAAACAACAGAGATGAGTGTCTCAGGGATCACGTTGTGAATGTGTTGTGTAATCCCTGCCTTCAGATGAGCTAAATTTCCAATCGGTCCACTGAACTCAACATTTTTAAAATACGCCCACAGTCAGAAGTCCTAAGGAAGGAGATTCGGTGATTTTGAAGGCCAGGCTGTAGGAAAATGGCTGATGATCATCAAGGATGCAGCTACCTCCGTATCAACCGTATCAATGATACGGGGTCTCCAAGCTAAAGGGCCCTTAATATGTGCAAGCAAAACAATCCTAAAATGGAAAGGGTCCACCAAATGGCTCTCAGGGAATTTTGATAAAGGGTCCCCTTAGGACTAGCAACGCCAGTGATGATCATTCCATCCCTTCCGAAATGTTTCTTAAGCAGTTACATCACTGGCTTTGCAATGTGTGGCAGAGCGTCAACTTGCACTTTACAGCGTCATCTATTTATACATTTTGGAACTTTTCTTTTATGCCATACTGTTTCCCCTGGTTGTGGTTCTTTACTTAACCCATTTTGTAAGTGAAGCTTATTGATACAGTTTAATAATTATATATTCTTATAAATAATTTAAAAAAAAATTTAAATTTTGAGTATTGTTACAGAAATTTCAAGCTTTGTTTATACAAAGGTATTGTGATCAGAAAGATCGTTTGTAGGATAAAAGAGTAATAATACTGTTAATGAGTAAGAAAGGTAGTTTGTCGAATTTTGTGTACTTTATTCTTTACTGTTCCTATTTTGATATTATATATATTCTGATTAATATTATATATTTTCTGATTATTAAAAATTTCATGTTTTACCATACTACTCATTTCTATCTTAGTATTAATCCTATTTTATTGCATAAATATACATTAAATATTTAATCACTTCCAAATGCAATACGGTTTCGAATTTTAACTTTGAATTTTAGAGTAGAAAAGAGCAATTTTAATGAAATGCCTAAATTTGAAGAACATGATTTGATAAGCAGGTAAATAATTTTAAACTAAGTTGAAGTTTTTAGTAATATGAAGAAATTCTGGTACTTAAGTGTTAAACCGTCGACCAATTTTGTCAAATAAAAATACATCCCCGATTCAAAAAAGGTCGCCAAATACTGTCTTTGTTACTATTACTGAATTTGAACGTGCGCAATAACGGTTGCCATTATTAGCTATATATCGCGGTATTTGGTGACGTCTTTTGATTTGACAAAATTGGAAGGCGGTATGATACGTAAGTATTAAAATTTTTCTAGAGGAAAAGAAGTGTTCTGATTACAGTCCTACTTTTTAACGCCAGGAAAGCGTTTTATTTGGAATAATAATACTACAATTATTTGTCTAAGTGTTAGTATAAAAGAAAATGTATTTTCATAAACCTGCTACGTTAAAAAAGTACGGTATAAATATTTTTGTTAAATCTGAATAAAATTTGGGAAACAAAAGTTTAGTTATCTCACCTGAACATGTACCGTTATTCTGAGCATAATTAGGGCGGCAAGAACACCTCTTGGTTCCATTAGAAAGGAAAGAACATCTACGGGAATTTTCACCACAGTCGCATTCTGCAAAGAAAGATAGCCGATTCGAAATTATTGGTCTTTGTAACAGTGCTAAAAAGTATAAATATTTATACTTGAATACTGATCTTTATATTGTCACGGAGTTCGAAAGAAGTACACAGTTCAATTAAACAAACAATTAGATTTATTCTAACGCTGGGAGCTCGATACAACACTGGACTGAGAACATGCCCAACTGGCGATGAACTCTGCTTTTATACACTTCGGAATATTCGAGAAATAACCAGTATGCACTCTAAAGAATGATCTGGATTCATCTAGAACCTAGAGAAACAGTACATTAAAAACGGAAACAAAATTCCAGCCTTTGGATAAATCTGCCGGGGCCGGGATTCGAACCCGAGACCTGAGGAAGTTCAGTCCAACGCTCTGCCAACTCGGCTATCGGGACTTGTAGCAAATTATGCGTGCGGCATTGCTCCCCTCGAAAAAGAAGACAGCGCCCCGCTGTTACTTTGTTCAAAGGTCTTTATTCTGGAACGAGTGATGGGGGTCCTTTTGTATGATTCTTTGGGAGGAATATCCTCGGTTTCGATTTGCTCGGCGGGATCATGGTGCGGTTTCATACGCAGTACATGGACAACTTCTCTTAGTTTTCTTTTTCGTGAAGCAGGATCAAAATCTTGTACTGCGTAAGTCACGGCTGATAAACGGCGTAGCACCTGATACGGTCGAAATAGCTTCTTAAGAGTTTTTCGGAGAGACCGACTTTTCTCACTGGAGTATAAATCCATACGAGATCTCCGGGAGCGTAGGATACCATTTGGTGTTTGGAATCGTAACGTCGACGATCTTTGTCTTGAGCTCTCAGAGTGTGCACTCGGGCTAGCTGTCGTGATTCTTCGGCTCTGGCTGCTATCTTGGCGATGTTATTGTCATCAAAATCGTTAGGACAGAATGGTAGCATTGTATCTAGTGTCGTTTCCGCTTCACGACCATGAAGTAAATAGAACGGCGTAAAACCTGTGGTCTCTTGTTTAGCGGTATTATAAGCGAAGGTTACAAATGGTAGAATTTCATCCCAATTTTTCTGCTCTACATCCACATACATTGACAACATGTCGGGCAAGGTCTTATTGAAGCGCTCCGTCAGACCATTTGTTTGGGGATGATACGCCATTGTGAAACGATGATCAATGTTACACAAGTCGACGAGAGAGGAAACAAGTCTGGATCGAAAGACGGCTCCACGATCTGTGATAATTTCTCGAGGAGCTCCATGCCTGAGGACAATTTCTTCAAGTAAGAACTTCGCTATTTCGGCGACTTCGGCTGTCGGCAAGGCTTTTGTTATTGCATATCGCGTTGAGTAATCCGTGCAGACTATTATCCATTTGTTTCCATGAGCAGACTTTGGAAATCTCCCAAGGAGATCAATTCCAATGCGATGGAAAGGAGCTATAGCTGGAGGGATGGGAACTAAACGTCCAGGTGGTCGTTGAGGAACGGATTTTCTCCTTTGGCACTCCCGACAATGCATGACATACCGAACGACATTTCGGTACATTCCCGGCCAGTAAAATCTCTTGCGAATCCTGTCATAAGTTTTCGCGAAACCAAGGTGTCCTGCGGTGGGGGCGTCATGAAAGTGCCTTAGTATGTCTGCTCGTAGATGTTTAGGAATGACTGGTAACCACAACTTTCCATCTGGATCAAAATTCTTCCTGCAAAGGATACCGTCGATGAATATGAATTCTTCGTTTTTGGATGAGTTGCTCAAAAGTTTTAATTTCGCAAGGTCTTGATCTTTTTTCTGTTCCATCGCAAGGTTCATACTCGTCGTGACTGCTAAAAATTTGTCTGGTGTTTCCTCTTCCACTGGATTTCTCGAAAGAGCGTCGGCGTCACTATGCTTCTTACCGGTTTTATATTTTACGTCAAAATCATGCTCTTGAAGTCGGAGGGCCCATCTGGCAAGCCTTCCTGAAGGATCCTTTAAATCCATGAGCCAGCACAAGGAATGATGGTCAGTTACAACAGTAAAGTGTTTTCCGAATATGTACGGCCGGAATTTGTTGTTAGCCCATACGATGGCAAGACATTCCCTTTCTGTGGTGGAATAATTCTTTTCGGCTTTTGTCAGAGTTCTAGAAGCGTATGCTATAACTTTCTCGACATTATTCTGAATTTGTACTAGGACAGCTCCGATACCGTACCCGCTTGCATCAGTATGGATTTCTGTAGAAGCTCTTTCGTCGTACATCCCCAATACTGGATCCGAAGTAAGTGCTTTCTTAAGACTGTTAAATGCTTCCACCTCTTCAGGACCCCAATGAAACTCCACGCCACTTTTCAGCAACGACTGCAAAGGTTCGGCGAGATAACAGAAACCTTTAATAAATCTTCTAAAGTATGAACAAAGGCCAAGAAAACTTCGTATGTCATGTATATTCTTTGGAGTGGGAAAATTTCTTACGGCTTTTATTTTGTCGGGATCGGGACGAACGCCATTACTAGATACAAGATGGCCTAGAATCTTTACTTCTTGGGCAGCAAAAAGACACTTCTTTGAATTTAATTTAAGACCAGCTTCCTGAAGACATTTTAGAACAAGTCTTAATCGTATAAGATGGTCTTCAAAAGTTTCTGAGAATACTATTATGTCATCTAGGTAACAAAGACACATAGTCCCTTTAAAATGGCGTAGCAAATTGTCCATCATTCTCTCGAAGGTCGCAGGTGCATTACAGAGACCAAACGGCATGACTTTAAACTCGTATAAGCCTTCGGGGTAATAAATGCCGTCTTTTCACGATCCGCTTCGTCTATTTCTATTTGCCAATAACCAGATCGGAGATCCATGGAAGAAAAGAACTTGGCACCTTTCAGACAGTCGAGCGTATCGTCAATACGAGGCAGAGGATAAACGTCTTTTTCGTGACGCTATTCAGCTTGCGATAATCGACGCAAAAACGCCACAACTACCGTCTTTTTTTTTTTTTTCTTACGAGCACAACGGTTGATGACCAAGGACTTTCAGAGGGTTGGACGATACCTTCATCAAGCATTTTCTGAACCTCTTCATGAATGATGCGTCTTTCAGTCGGCGAGACTCTGTAGGCTCGTTGGTTGATTGGAGCATGATCACCAGTAAAAATCCTGTGTTTCACATTCGTCTTCGCGGCTGTCGACTTGTCGGTCTTCGTGAAAAGCCCAGAAAATTTCGGAGTAGTTCGGATAGCTTGTTTCTCTGTTCGTCACTTAACTCGGGTGACATCATTAACGAACAATTCATCTGTGACTCCGAAGTTTCTTGCTGGTCATCAAGCAACCCGATGTGTCGGAAATAACACATAGATGCCCTTCATTTAGTGGTTCAGCTTGGCCTATGCACATTCCTCTAGGGATGATTTGGTTTCGGAACTGCAGGTTGGTAACCCAGACATCACTTTTCCGTTACGATATGTGGATACCATGGACGGTGTAGCAATATTTTTCTCGAAGAGCAAATGTTTGCTGCCGTCTAGAACTACATTTATGTCTCCTCGGGTTTGATATCCTGATACTGTTATTCTAGTTAAAGAATGCGGCTTAAGTGTATAGTCTCTGGTGGCATACAGATTCCAGGCGTCAGGCGCTGTGGAGTCTCGACAGATGTCTTCTAGAACAAGTTCATTTTGTCCACAGTCTATAACGGCTTGAGACGCCTCTAAAAAGTCCCATCCTAGGATGACGTCATGGCTACAATGGGATAAAACAATAAATTCAAAGGCAGTTCTCGATTGTTTATACGGACAAGTAAAACACATTTCCCTATCGGCCGAACAAAATTTCCATCCGCAACTTTCAGCATAACGCTCTTGGCATCAGCAAACAGAACTTTCTATAAAAATCGGCGATACTTATCGGATATGACAGAAAACGATGCCCCAGAATCTACTAGAGCACGTATCGGCTTCTTATCTATTATTACGTCTAGTTGGTTACCAGTCATCTTGGCGGTCGACGGAGGATTTCCAGTACACGCGGCCTCACCTCCTTGGAAGGTCGCTCTCTTTAGTTTTCCTCGCTCCTACGGCCTGGCGACTGACTGGATCGGCGATATGGCGACGGGGATCTGTTACGACGTATTGGGGATCGGCCTCTCGTGGGACTTGGCGTAAAACGGCGAGAAGAGTTTGGTCGGCGTATTTCTTCTTCAGTGCCAACGTCGTCGAAGTTCCGTCGGCGGTTTCGAGAGTTGTCAAAGACAGCCTTTCTCTCTCGGCAGTAGCGCATTACATGTCCAGGACGTCCGCAGTGGAAACAAACAGGTCTGTTGTCAGCCGTTCTCCACACATCTGTTTTTCTTGGTTCAGGTGGGAATTTCTGAACAGGAGCTCTGTATTTCCTGGTTACAGCGGCGTATGTTGGTCGTGGTCTAGTTTCTGTAGGTTTTGTTGACACTGGGGCCAAAACCCTTTCAACTTCGTCTTGAACGATCTCTTCTAAGGATTGGGGATCGAGTCCAAAGATTCTTGCGTCTGGTTAACTAGTCGATGGACTTCTTCTCGTACGATTGTGCGAATAAGAGAGACCAAATCAGTCTCATCCGTCAGGGATGCAACCGGTACGACGTTTGGAAGCCTTTCAAATCTCGGTCGACCAACTCTCTTCTGCTTCATATCTTCGATATAGTTGCACCATTTGATAAAACTTGCTGTGTCGTTGATTTCTCTCGTCAACAGGGCCTAATAAATATCCTCAGCAACACCTTTCATTAGGTGTGACACTTTTTCGTCTTCTCTCATCAGAAGATTTACCTCTTGGCAAAGTCTAATACACTTTGAATGTAGGACTGTGTACTCTCGCCTGAACGCTGGGCTCGGCATTTTAGTTGTTCTTCTGCCCTTCTGGTATATTTTTGACGGTCACCGAAAAGTCCACTTAGTCCATTTTTAAACACTTCCCAGGAATCTAAGGCGTCTTCGTTGTTGACATACCACTGTCTCACAGTACCGTCAAGAAAGAAATAAACGTTAGCCAGGCACATCATGTCATCCCACTTGTTAAAGTTGGCTACTCGATCGTACTCTTTAAGCCATTTGAGAGGGTCTTCCCCAGGCTCTCCTCGGAAGGTCGATGGGCTCCTCCATTGCTGTAACGAAGGTGTTACTACAGCGGGCTTGGCTTCTTGCTCGGTCGGCATTTTTGTCCTCTTCCTACTATTTTCTTTTAACAGTCCGAATTCGGGGATAATCCTCTTAACCGGAGGCTCCTGCGAAGGTTGTCGCTATTATCCACGTTTGACGTAATAGTACTCCGCGCCTCCACAAACTTGTCACGGAGTTCGAAAGAAGTACACAGTTCAATTAAACAAACAATTAGATTTATTCTAACGCTGGGAGCTCGATACAACACTGGACTGAGAACATGCCCAACTGGCGATGAACTCTGCTTTTATACACTTCGGAATATTCGAGAAATACACAGTATGCACTCTAAAGAATGATCTGGATTCATCTAGAACCTAGAGAAACAATACATTAAAAACGAGAACAAAATTCCAGTCTTTGGATAAATCTGCCGGGGCCGGGATTCGGGCGAGACCTGAGGAAGTTCAGTCCAACGCTCTGCCAACTCAGCTATCAGGACTTGTAGCAAATTATGCGTGCGGCAATATCTCAGCTTGTATAAATAACTAATTTGTTACTCAAAATGATTACTTAAATGAATGAGAACTTTAATGAAATGAAATAGATATACTGAAATGAAAACACTAAAAATTCTTTTGAAATGTTTTCAAGTACGGTAGGCTGTGTGTGTTTCAATCAATACGTATTGCTGTATAGAAGTTGGAAAAAGTTACAAAATTTTGAAGAGAGAGATATCAACCTTAACTAACTAATATATTTTTAAAGTATTACTTTAAAGGTGGAAGTTTTTGGCATATTACAACTTATATTGAGTTCCTTCAGCAGGGATCGAATCCCGCCAAGAAGACCTTTTTGGCGAAGGCATTAAAAACAAGCACTAATAAAAGTTACTTGTTTTTATTTATTACTCATTATAAAGAGTGTTTTTCAGGTATAGAAGTTTAAGTTCGCATTACTTTCCAAGATGGCGACCGATTTAACAGCTGTCAAGGGATTTATTCTCAGTTTGGTTTTGGCAATTCATCAAAACGATCATCAAGCAAGGCGTAGATTCGTCGAATGGGCCCAAAACGAGATTGCCGTTGTTCCCGATTTTCATAAAGGGAATTTTTGTTTTAGCGATGAAGCGCACTTCTGGTTGAATGGCTACGTCAACAAACAAAACTGCCGCATTTGGGTGAAGCTAATCCACAAGTGTATGTCGAAACACCGTTACATCAGAAAAACTGACTGTTTGGGCTGGTGGAATCCTTCTTCAAAAACGATGAAGGCCACAACGTTACAGTGAATGGTGATCGGTATAGAGCCATGATTACTAACTTTTTCATTCCTGAATTGAACAATCATGCTGTCCAGGAGCTGTGGTTCCAACAAGACGGCGCAACATGTCACACAGCTCGTGTCACAATCGATTTATTGAAAGACACGTTTGGTGACTGCCTAATTTCACGTTTTGGACCTGTGAATTGGCCTCCAAGATCTTGTGATTTAACACCGCTAGACTATTTTCTGTGGAGCTATGTAAAGTCACTGGTCTATGCGGATAAGCCACAAACGCTTGACTATTTGGAAGACAACATTCGCCGTGTTATTGCCGATATACGGCCACAAATGTTGGAAAAGTCATCGAAAAGTGGACGTCAGATTGGACTACATCCGAATCAGCCGTGGTAGTCCTATGCCAGAAATCATATTTAAAATGTAATGCCACAAGATTATCTTTCGAATAAAAAAAAATTCATGTCAATCGAATAATACATCGTTGTTTTTATTGCAATTTAAAGTTCTATACCTCTAAAAAACACCCTTTACTACAATGGAACTAAAAATATGGCGAAAACGCTGGAAAATGGTTACAGTTGGCAATAGTTCATTTAGGGCTAATAGCATCATTTGGCGATTTATCGCCTGAGCTTAGCTAGCTGAACAGAGTCGATATTTGTAAGGGCAAATGAACAATAGTACATTAACTTTTAAGATTTAAAGATATATTTTCTTCCAACTTTTTGTGTTTCTATGCAAATGAATAAAATCAAATGAATTTTTCAAAATATTTTGTATTTACTGAATGGATTTTAAATATTTACAAATACTTCAAATGCACTACGAAGTACGATGAAAAAAATTATTTTAGTACATATCTCTTACCTGAGCAGGTTCCGTTTTTGCTCTCATATCCTTTGTCACATTCACATATTTTTCTAAGCCAATTAAATTGGCAACTTTTAGAATGGCTACCACAATCACATTCTAAAAGAAAACAAAGAACTCTTAAAAGAACTATAATCCTTATATAAAGAGCTTATCTTTAAAATTTAATTATACTCTTTTCTTATTGTAGTAATTTATTATGTTTTAAGTAGTAATTCATTATGTTTCTTTAAATTTTTATGGACCTGCTGACTGATGCTGTACTATAGCAGACCTAGTACATTCCCCTGAAGATGGCATCTCTTTTAGTGCGACACCATGCAGGGTGGAATACCAATCGCCTCAAGTTAATTTTGACACCAATTTTCCTCCCCAGAGGGAGGGACCTGAGCTCTGACAATGCGAAATAATCGTATTTGGAGATATAAATTTGCCGAGAAGAGCACACAAGCCTAATAGGCATTCAAGGATTCATTTGCATGCAGCATAATCATACGATGTGGACGTTGTCGATTTTCTGCTTCATGATAATCCACCGACTTGGAACGGGTTTGAGCCCGCAACCTTATGCGTACAGGGCCAGCAACAAACCAATTACGTCACCTAGCCGGTGTAATTCATTATGTAAGAATGCCTATGTCTAACTAAGTTTCTATGTTAATTGAAATCAAAAATATACTATTCATATTATTTTCGAATTTACTCTGAGTTCTCTCTAGTAATCCCCAATCCAATTATCCATCTAAACTATTAAAATTCGTAGGTAAACAAACGTATCTATGTAGCTATGTAGGTATATAGAAAGGGATGTCGCCCCATTTTCTCACGAACCACAAGACGCAGAAACTAGCCGAACGTACCAAAATTTCGGGAATGATTCCAGGAATCCGTTTTGATCATTTATATTCCGATATTCCAATTAGTTAAAAAGACATTAATTAAAAACCTTAAAACGCATTAAAACGCATAATTAGTATTTTATTATGCACGTGGCGAAATCTGCAGAGAATCGGAAAGATCATTTACTTCGCCTTAAATTTAAATTTTTTTAGTGGAATGAAAAAGGTTAAAATTAAAATGAAATAAATTAATTCTTAGTTAATTAAAAAGTACATCGTCTATTATTTTGGATCAAAATACATTTTAGAGACATTTTTAAGCTAACTATATGTAGCGATTGATTGATTCATGAAAATCTGAAATCTATTTTATTATTTTAGATTCTTAGAAACTATTATTAAAATTTTTGATGAACGTGTTTTTGTTTTACTCACCGTTTTCGTTTTTTTTATTGCTTTACATTAATAATTTTTTTTTTTTTTAATTCTAACGCAATATTTTTTTTTTAATAAGTCATACATCGAAATTTGAAGCTATGTCTTATCTGTGAGAAGGAGAGGAAGATAGAACAATAATTTACATTAAAAAAAAACCGTGTTCAGGCTACAGAGGGGAAAACCTGTCTTAAATCAAAAATAAGTGGAATGGAACAAATTTCGAAAAGGGAAATTTTTGACATAATTTTAAATCACTCACATTGTGCGCGTTCAAACACAAACACAGAAATGCTGGTGTCACGAGGAAAAAGAAAGCCCGAGCAACACTGGGCTAAGCGGTGGAGGGTGGGGGAGGGAGTCATTTTGAAAATGAGTATTAGAAGTTCTGATTTTGTGAAGAAAAGGGAAAATTTATAAAAGTAGAGGTAGCCCGTGCAACGCCGGGCCATGCAGCTAGTTCATAAGTATAAAATCCAAATTTTTTGAGAATGGTGAGCGGGATTGTGATCAGGTTCTTTTCAAAGCCGAGTCAAATGCTTTGATAGCTTTGTATTCTGCGGTTGTAGAACAACTGATCTATAATGAAAAAAAGGAGAATTCCTTTAGCTATAGTGAAATATTTACTTTTTGAAAAATTTGTGTAGATGTACATAAAAATTACAAGGTGTGGTCGGAAGATCAGAAACATTCAAACGCCACTAATTCCCCAGCAAATCTATTTCTTTTTAAAATTAAGGATAACCCTGTCTACAATTGTAGACCCCACTTCTTGTTCCACTGCTCCCATTCTAAATATTTTCACGTAATACCCTTATGATAAATAATTATTAAAGTATAAATAATTATTAAGATAATATTAAAGTATTTTTAGTAAATAAAATCTTTTACCTTTACATGTACCCATGTCAGGAGAGTATCCATCCCGACATTCGCATTTTTTGCCCATCGAATCAAATTTGCAACTTCTGGAATACCTCCCACAATCACATTCTAGGAAAATGACATGAATATTTATAAGTACTAAGTTTTAATTAGTTATACTTACCGTAAAATCTGGTGTATAATGCCACTTTGAACAAAACATATCATCAAAATTTCAGGGTGTGCGTTATGAGCCGGGTATAAAAATGAGAGCTTCAAAAAATTAAAAAAAAGAGATGTGTGTGTGTGCATAAAAAATACATCTACATAGAATGAAATATTGTTTATTTAAATGAAATGCCATACCATCTGAACATAGAGGGTTGTTTTTCTAGAAAAAAAATATGTATAATATTATTTCAAAATCCTGGGATAATACCTCAAACAAATGACTTAAAAACACAAAAACATTTCTCACATACATTTGAACGGGGTTCCTTCGTAAGAAAGGGGGTGTGCGTTACACCGGTTTGCGTTATACGCCGGATTTTACGGTAACTTTGTTGTTGCCAATTTTTTTTCATGACAGTAGCTTTCTTTTAAAAAGTACATATTTGTCTACAATAACAACGCATACAGGTAAGCAAAATGCTCTTGATTTAAAAGTGCACGTAGTATAATAGAATAATTTTTTTCATAAATGTTTGAAAAAAGTTTTCGAAGAATCTTAGTGCTTTCTTCCCCAATGGACCGCATTTAAGCCTTTGCAGACGTGGTAAGTCCTTAAATGTGAGAACCATTTCACGGTGGCAGCCTCGTTCCTAAATTCGGAAGCTTGAATTATTTATTTTAATTTAAGCTCTCACCGGATGCTAAATATTGCCGTGGTTTAATTTTGCCGAGAGGAAAATTAAACCACGGATGCTCGAGAAATCTTTTACATGCCACATAATCATAGGACATGCGCGAGTACGACTTTCGTACCCACAGAAAATCTAGGGACTCCAGCCGGAGTCGATCACGCAACCTTGGGTTAACGAAATGACCACGCTACCTCTAGGCCACCGGAGCTGACAAAAATATTAATGTTTGAACATCTTTACACAATTATCAAATTTGAAATTGTTCCAGAATTTGACATTTGATAATTGTAACAATTTAGATTTGATAATTTAATAATTGAATTAGAACCTCAAATACAAATCTAGGATCAGTTTTGAATTAAATGGAGAACATGTGATCGCGTTTATCATGTGATCGTCATGTATTTAGTCCATTGGCAGCAAACCAATTTGAGTGGATCAAATGAAGAACTAATTTCATGTAATAAAAGACGATAATTTCAACTAAAGTTGTAAAAAATAGTACTCTCTAATTTCATTACAATTACACTTCACGACAACAAAAATGCAACTTCAAGATGGAATGCTAAGAAAAAAGGATATAAATTGCCTTATAACAGCAGCGAACGAGTAACGGAAAAGATTCGAAATTGCACCTGTTCCTTCCTTCTGAAGATATACTAGAGAAGTTATGACAATCCGGAAGTTGCACGTGTAGTTTGAGGCATTGAAGAAGCAGACATTGTTATAAAAATAATTACTTTTCATTTATCACTGACTTACTTATGGTTATAATTCAAGTTTAATAGCCGTGTGAGCAATCCTAATTAGTTTTCCAATCTAAGCTTATAATATTATCAAACAGACACTTATCACTTGACTGTAGATCACTTTTCGGCTCTTTCCTAAGCTGCTACAGTGTCCTCTTCAAATCTGCTTCTCTATTATTTCCTTTTTTCCGAACGACATTTCTGGCTTGAATGGTAGCGTAATGACTAACGAGACTCACTACTAATGATAAACAACTAACTTTAACACACCCATTGCCAGTGTTTAAAGGACACTTACATTAGCATAAAATCAGGTTATCTCAACGGAAATCGATTTTAAACTCAAACCGCAGTTAAAGAAGAATTTTTCCAACCAGATTAGTTAAAGGATCTCGGATAGAACCCATCACAAAGCAACTGGTGGATTCCACAATAATCCTAATTCTCCGTAAGCCTATGGAGTTGTTAATTTTTGCAGATGAAATATGTTCTAGCACAATGATGCTAATTTGATCTTTCAGAAGAACGTATATTTAACGAGGGTGTAAGTGGTCTAATTTAGATGGGCAGGTTGACCCGACTGTCGATTTACTAAAATTTCAAGTTCAGCTTCATGTGTGGAAGACTATGCGACAATGCGGGATCAAAATTTTAGATGCTATCTCTTACTATAGGCACTCACCACTGTTCTGTATTGGTGACAAAATGACGGCTCAACCATGCTTGAATTATACGACGTGATCAAGAATTCACTGTCTTTTCTTCAGAGACACCATTTATCAATAAACGACAGCCAATATCAAATCATTAAACAGCAGGATAATGTCCGAATACAAATGACATCCAACAAGCTTTGAAAAGTGCCCAGATTACGTCCTGGTCACCAGTACCTTCAGATCTTGCCCTTATTGAGTAGATTAAGACGGGAATGCTTATCACTTGAGTAAGCTACCAACTTTTTGTAATAGGTGAATCACAACAAATGGTTAAGAGCGATTAATCGTCCATTCCTCAGGTTATATAATTCACCCATTCATCAACTATGTGCCTCGATGTATCATCATGTACGGTTTGACTATAAGCTTATGATCAACTGATGTTATCGCCAACTGTTGTGCATTATTATTAAAATAAACACGACTTATTATTCATTATTGTTAATCTGTTTGCCAATTTTCATTAATTTATACCCATGTGTTTATGGTGTAACATTTTAATCGCATACAAAGCAGTTAACAGTTCCCACACAGGGTCCTTAAAATTATTTCTATTAACAAGAGATTTTATCTTTTATTTGGTAAAGTTCCAAGTCTATAAGGAGTTAATATTGTTGAGATGTTTTCTTAATAAGAAAACTATGATCAACGCATTTTTTCCCAACAATATTTGCTGTAATCAGAAACAGCAGTCATCAGGAACGTTTTAAGGCAAGGGCTAACTGGGCTCGACCTCAGGGCCTAGACTTAGTCTCAATAAGATCATGATCCAAATAATTTTAATTATCGATTCAAAAATCTGGGAATTTTGAATTATATGACAACTGACAACAATGGCAAAACTGAATTAGTATGCCCTGTCCGTCATCCATGCCCAGGTACAGGCTTACCATCATACATCATCATTACTGATTTAATCAAAAAGTGGCATTCAGTCGAGTGGTTTGTGCTTAGGTATATGCGAGATTGTAAGTCACGCACATTTATTTGTTACGGACTGTCATTTGTACGTATTTGACCCCATATGCTACATACTGTTTACTTTAAAGGTAGGTTTATAGGGTAACAGGACCTCTAGAATACTTATTGCGTCATTGATACTTCTGTTGTTGTTGCTAATGCCACTTGTCTGACGCGGTCAGATCGAGGCCAACAATATTCATCACGGCAAGGGGCTTTGTCGTAGCCTTGGGCCCCATACAGGTGAAAGTACGATTTAGCTCGGTTCCATCTCAATTTTGAGGAAGAACACGTTGGGGGAGGCTCAGGAGCTTCCACCTCTCATCCCCTGCCACCAACATCACGAGAGGACTTGCTATTCGATGGCTGTTTAAAGTACCTTCATGCCACGAAGGAACTATACATTTACAAACATCCATGTCTTCTTTGGGATTAACCCAGGCCCTACGGCATATCAATCAGCGTCGCTAACTACAACACCGGTAGGCGACATTGATAGCCCTTCTTGTTTCTAAAAAGTTAATCTAAAATCTGAAGCTAAAAACACGCCTCATTCGAATCGTTTTTAAAACGCATGTGTCATAGCTTTGTGGATAACTCGTGTAAATAGTGGCTTACTTTAAATATTGTAAGAAAATATTAAATAGCTATTGTTAATCATGTTTTCCAATGAAATAAATAAAGCTATAAACAAATTTTAAAATATTGAAAATGCCTTACCCACACATGATCCAAATCTCTCATAATAATCTTCTTTACAAATACATTCTTTTTTATAAGTAGTAGAGTTAAATTTGCACCCCTTGGAATACTTTCCACAATCACATTCTAAAGGAAAGAAAAGCGAATTATTGCATTATTTATAATAACTATATTTTAATTTGATAATTTAAGCAAAAGAACATAAACAAAGGTAATAGACACTGTTTCTTAAAGTTTTTTTTTAAAACAAACTCATCTTTAATACTTAAATTATATTCTACTAATTTCATATTGTTGCATGATTTCTTCCGCTTTACTTAATGATTCCGAAGGAAATATCTGAATCAACATTTAATTAAATTATACAGGGAAAGTTTTTTTTTTAAACTGACTTCACTCAAAGCCTCCTGCGGCTCGATCCAACGAAAGAAATGACACCAAACTTGGTATGAAGACAAAAGGTGATATGAGATTAAATTTTGCATAAAAATAAATTAGTTCGTAAAATCACAGATAAGGTTTTTATAACTTTGCACAACTCAGAAAGTGTTACGAAAATAAAAATTGTGTGTGGTTATGACCACACGATAGAAGTGAAAAGAAGTGATTTATTCTGGACAAGAGTATCCAATTGTTCGGATGTTCTATGCTTTATTTTACATTTTCGCAGTTCACTTTTTCGTGTCATTCATTGGGGGATTTGTTTATTTTATCCATTTTCTGTAAAAAGCAATGTTTAAATAATTAAGCATTCTTATATATTTTTATATGAGCGTATACGATTAATAAATTTCAGTTATTTTAATTATTTAAAAATATTTATATGCAAATTACTTTTGTAGATTATATTAATACAACTCCTGACAATAAAGTTCGGTGAATGAAGTCAGAACGGCCGATCTGGCGGCACTGGCGAAACAAAACTTTGCACATGCGTAGCTGCAGGTGTTGACCATCTGCCCCCATCACTGTTCAATTGAGCGCCATTTGTGCTTCGTGTATGACTTATTTTACAAAGTGCTTGTTTAGTGCGTTGGTTTTTAATTGAGAACAGGAAAATGAACGAAGAAACGATCAGTTTAAAGTCTTCTGTTAAGGTTGGCAAGACACCGACTGAAACTTATTCGATGCTAGTACTTGTTTATGAAGGTCAATGATAGTCCATGAAGTGTGTGTTACGAGTAGTTCGCTCGTTTTCGAGAAGGCAGGGAAAGTGTTTCTGACAATCCCCGTAGCGAAAGACCGACAACCTCTGTCAGAAAACGAAAACATAGAGAAAGTGAATATATTAATCACAACAGATTGTCTATTAACTGTGAGCATGTTAGCTGGACGATGAATGCTGCAAAGTATATTAAAAGTTTGATCCGTCTCATGAAACGTCTACCCAAGGTACGATCCCAATATGTACAGGGTTCATGACTTTTGTTCACGACAATGTACGCCCTCACACAGCCAATATCGTCAAACAGTTCCTGGCAAAAAAGGAGATGGTGCAAATTGAACATCCCTCATTCTCGCCAGATGTCAATCCTCCAGACTTCTTCCTATTCCCACCACTCAAACTCGCTTGGAAAGGAAAAACATCCAATGAAATGGGACGAGGCTTTTGTCCACCCCAAAAGAAGACTGCCAAAGTTTCAGGACATGTATAGCAGATCTCAGTAGAGCATATTTATGGGAGGTGACTATTTCGATGGACAGTAAGATAATTTTTGTTAATAATTCATCTACGTTAATGTTACAGGACTATCCCCTGAACTTTATTGTCAGAGGTTGTATAATATATATGTTTATATGGTACTTATGTACTATCGCTCAAAATAACTTGTCATGGTGACAACACTGATTTCCTATGTGTCGTACGTGCTGAATTGGCAAGCGTGCGTTTTTTCAAATAATGTCGCCAATAGCGTTGTGATATATATATAATACGTAAGTACCGTTCATATAACTTACATAACGCCGTATAACATGTAGGACTAAGAAAACTTATGCTCTGATAGCCGCTTGCAGTTGTTAAAATTCTTTAAGGATATAGAAAGAGAGGGTTTGCACTTTTTCACAGTTAATACTTTTACTATCACTTGATCTCTTAAAAGGTCACCACGAATATAAACCAAAATATGAGCAACTTTCTCGCCAATTAGATTCACTAAAATTTTGGATTTTAATTCATTTGGCATATTTTTGTGCTTAAATGTTCTTTCTGCTTTATCAAAAAATAGATTCTATCTTTCGTGCCTTCTGGACACAGTGCGTATCATTATTTGCACAGTTTAAAAGAGCTTATCTAATGATGGAACAATCCGCTTTTTTGTTGCAAATGTAACCAACTCTTCTTCCTTTTTATGTTGCACTGCTGTGGTCGCCCTTATCTTTTATAAATTCTGAGGATTTCAAAAGTATTACTTTTCTTTCAACTATTTTTAACGATTCATGTAATGTTTCACCGATTTCTTCTGATACAGCTGGAAAGTCAAATTTTGTAACATTTTTAAACCTTATTGATCTTCAGCAAATCCCACTCTCAACTTTACTAGATACTCCATTAAGACCTGTAGTTCTCATCGGAGAGTGGTAGCTTGATAATCTAACTACCAGAATCCTCTTCCAATTTTAAGAAGACTTGGTACCTAAAAATCACAAACCTATCGTTTTTTTATTTTAATTTAATCTTATTCTTTGCATTATTATCTTTCGATTGATATATCCGTTGTGTATGTCGGAAAGTTAGAAGTTGAATAAAACTTCATTTGAAAACAAATTAGGCAATTCAGCCACACCCCTTTTTAGAAAAAAGGCTAAAAATGCGTTATGATAAAAAAAAATCTATTTTATAAATAGAAATAATAACTATAAAAAAGAATGTGTAGTATTAAAAGCAGAATATTTCCGAGGCAATACAATAATGTAATTTTTCTTCCTTGTGAAATGTGTGCATGTAAAATTTTTAAATTAAGGCATTTTATATTAATAATTTAATAATTTCAGTTCTTATTCTGATATATTTTTCATACAAATGTAATACTTTAATATTATAAGAAGAAAAACAGCTAAAATTTCTGTCGTGACAGAAAAATTTTTTTTAAAGTTTTTCTTGAGTTTTCTTGTGCAATTAGTACTCTCTAAAAGTTGATCATTTATAAAAATGTGTGGGTTGAAAACATATGAAAATGCAATTATTTTAAAGAAAACGTATAAGTAATATCTTAAAGTGGTATTTTAAGTTTAATTAAGCTTATAATAATTATTTTTTCAGAATTATAAACTTTAAAGTGGTTTTTCTCAGTTTGTGTTTTTCGAAACCTTAGTGCATTCAAAATGCTACTCCTTCGACAACTATTTACCAATCACTTCAATTTTTTCCTGAGTGTTAAAAATAAAGCATGTAATAAAATTAGGATCCATTTTGCTATAAACTGAATATTTTAAAAAAAAAATAAAATGTAAGACATGTTGGCTTTTTCGTTGATATTTAGCCTGTATATCAACATTTTATTTTTTTTTCTCGAAAACAAATGAAGTTATTCTAAAATCGATCCCTAAAGTTGTTAAGAACATCCATAAGAATATTATTAAAAATTTCAGGTCAAAAAATTAATTTTTACAAAGGAGTAGGATTTTAAAATTTTCCCAATTTTCTTCAAAAAATTTAAATTTTTAAAATTGTGTGAATAATATATGAAAATTTTCATCTGGTAACATTTTCTTGAATAGAAACATTGTATAAAATGTTAAAATATAATTTTTAAATACGTAAATAAAGAAGTTTGCTCAAAGGGTGCCAAGTCCCCTTAAACATAAGAATACTTTGTTTCAATTATTTTCGTTTGCGCTCTCTCTTTTCTCCTTCATTCGCTGAAGTTGAGTGGAAGTGGTGCTGCATGACAGTAATATTTTAAAGAAAAAAATAATGAAACTCAACGGGAAAAAGTATGCATGAAATTTTTACTTACAAAGACACGTGCCTAAAAGGTTTTCAATTCAAAACTAAGGCACATGAGCATGAATTCTGACCTGAGCCGAAAAAATATAATAAACTGAGCAGCGCAACAGACCCAGTGCTGACGCTTCATTTAAATCCACTCTTCACCCAAAACGCAACTAAAAGATATAACTTCAAAAAAAATACAACACATGCAAAATAACAGTGAAATGTTGTTTTATTTACAGCATTCACTTCTCGTGGAGGAATTCGACCACATTCAATATATCAGACGTTCTTAGAGAACTACACAATGCAATTCCTGCATAATATTGTACACCCTGTGAGCATAATAATTCCTGCGTTCCCTCTATAATTACTGCTGCAACTTATGTTAACACCTCATCAATGATGGGTTTACGTACTCAACCTGGCAGAAATGTCATTGACTTTGTTTTTTCGAATTTCTTAATTGTTCCATTCAAAAAAATAAACGATAAAGCTTTCTAACGTAGCTTCTGTCAAATTCTAAGCTCTTGAGGAGCTGTGGATGGTTAAGATAATACTGCGAGTTCTGGTAATGTGCGCCGCATATTCACTTGATCTGGCACACTTCAACTGAGAATACTATTAGGAGCTGTCTGCATGCTTTTTTGCCCAAATTACTAGTGTAGTTATTGCATACGAAAGCATAAATTAGGACTTCGCTTTTATAACTCTTACTCTAGGTTTGTAAGCTACAGCAGCGCCATAAATACGCCTATCAATGATTTTTAGAACTATATTTTTAATTTTTTTTACAGAAACTTTCTTCCCATGTCATAATTACCAAGTCATGATCAATATACCAAGTTTGGTGCCATTACGGTCGTTAGATCGAACTACATGTGGGTCTGATTAGATTGATTGAATATTAACGTCGCACTGTTCAGCTACACGAGGACTTTTGGCGACGGTCCACGTAATTTTGAACCATGGTAAAGTGACGTGGACGACACCTGAGCTGGCACCCCTCTCCTAACTACCACTCCCCACCAACGGGTGGACGTTTCAGCTGTCGACAGATTTAACGTGCATCGCTGCCCTCCCTACACGGCGTGTCTTTAGTGGTACTGGGCTCGAACTCGTGACTAGTGGCTCTGAACAGAGTGAGATTAAAAAATTCACTCTGTACATTACACGTTAACAAACGATAGGAACTATATGTCGTACATACTGACCTACACTTGATTTCCCACCTGTATTAGGTGAAAAGGTTAACCCTTTCAAGGGCCATTTATTTCTCTTTTGAATTTCTCATAGTATTTTATGTTTTATTAACAATTAAACAATAGCGTTTAAGGAAATATATTTTATTTTGCCGATATTTATGTTTACACTTAAATTTTAGGGGTGGGAAGCAGGAAGAAATCCCACCTCCTAAGGAACCACTCCCCCTCATAAAGAAAATTTTATTTAATGGTGATTATTTGCCGTGAAAAGATGAAAAGCGTGTGGCATTGCACATGGGGACATCACATTCTGCACACATACAGCGGATCCTCTTTTCTTGTGCCTTTGCTACATTTCCAACATCGTGAGTACTTGGAAACTCTCTTTGGTATGTGATTTCCCACACTGGTTAAGTGCACAACATCCAGGACTTTACTCTTCTTTGCTTGGAAGCTAGCAGGATATCCTTTTCTTTTTCTTGAGGAATATCTGTGTATTTGCTGACGAGCTAATGCTATATGGATTGTTAGCTGGTGTAAATTTCTGTATCTTTTGTCCACATGCCACAGTATGAAACTATTTATGATAGCAAGGTCATTAAGGAAAGATTAGTTTGGGAATTATATATATAGTCTTCCCATCGTTATATTAGCAAAGCCAATACATTGTAATGGGTTTGCGCTTTTCTCAGGTGTATTTTCTTAAGATCATGTAGATAGGAAACAATCTTCCCAAGATCCACGAAAGGATTAAATAACAAGCCCTCTGAGGAGAAACCTATAAGAATGGGCTATCCGCGAGGACTGTCTTTTCTAATTTGGACTTTCTTACGTCCAGTCAAATTGGCATTCTAAGGTAGAACAACTCCTCTATCTGCAATTAAACGTCACTACCGAATAGTATATAAATAGTAAGTGGGATAGATCAAATAGTAACAGATGATTATAGAGAATAGCAGGTGTTTATTGCATCCACCGTAAATGGGTTAAAGATCAGATACTCAACAACTTTGCAACTTGTTCGACTAATAAAATTATGTATGAAACATCGTAGTCACATGTTTTATACACTGCTGTTTGTAAATAATACAACGCCATGAAGGAATCATCTGAATTAAATGAACTTTGCAGCAAATATCAATTATAAGATGTTACTTAAAATAGTAAAATTTCAGAGTCACCGTGCATGCGTGGTGTGCTCAGAGCCCTCTGAACTGATGCTGAAAGCGTAAAAATAGAGGGCTGTAGAGAGACTGAAGTTTGCCTCCACGACGAAGAAAAGAGAAATTCCAACAATTTACGGAGTTTGAACGGATGATTATCGGCCTGATATACAGGAAATGCATAGATATAATTGATTAAAAATTAATTAAGAAAGTAGGTTATTTGAATTTTTTTAGTGATGTCTCGAGTGTGAAACTGATCAGGAAATTTAGAATTTTCTCAATTTTCTGAATCAGTAGTAAAACTTACTAACCTAATCTTTGTTGGGTCGTAGAGACCCTAATATAAATCTCATCTTCTTCCGGGGTAACTGGTCTATCTGCGAACCTCTCACTAATCATCTTGGGGCAATTTACTTCTTTTAAATGTTGTTCTATTGAAAACTTTCTGACGAAGAAGAAGACATGGTTTATGTAAATGAATGCTTGTATTTAAGCATTAACTTTTAGGTACGAGAGAGAGGTTAGGAGTTAGATGATAGTGGTTTGTGTAAAGTAGTGGAAAGCTAGTCGAGAGTGGCTCGGCTATTAATTAATTAATGTTTAAGATTGTTAATTGACAATTTAGCTACTAAGCTATATTTGAATAATATCGATTAGAAGTCGAATAGCTGAGAAAGGAATTACGGTAATTCAGACCGTGAGTAATCAAAGAGTTTTAAGCGTAAGTTAATTGAATCATTATAAATTATTACGTATCTTCTCTGCAGTGTAGTTGCGCCTATACTTTATAGTAGTGTGCAATCCTACCTGGGGTGGTGAAATTTAGTAAGAAATACAAAACTAGAATTGTTTGACTATGGCTGATCTTTATTCTAACTCCCAAACACCAATAAACGTGGCGACCCATTCATTACTCACTTAGCTTGATCATTTATTCGGTTAATTATAAACCATTTATTTTTAATTCCTTAACTGCCGATTAAAAGTTAAGCTTCCCAATGTCAAATCCTTTGAATAAGATCCTTTGAAATAAGTAAATTCTTCGCTTCAATGTCAAGGTCCATTTATTACATTCCAAAGCCTTTGGAATAATTTTATGGATATCATTGAGCGGAAAAGATCGTACTTCGAAAAGACGTATATATAACTAACGTTTTGTCTGAGAGAGATGTTTATATAGGCAGGTGGTATTTAAAAAAAAGTCGTATTGCAGCTTTAGTGTCATTGAATTCAATATATTGTTATTTATATGGAGCGGGAGAGCGCAATGAAAATTAGGATTGAATATTAGGTCTCAAATATTGAACGTTTGAGAAGCACTGATCTAGAATTTTAGAATGTGTCTTGAGTTCATTACAATATATACTAATGCAAATTATTTTTTATCAGAATATTCATTCAATTGAAACTAGCATAGAAGAAATCTAAGTAAAAATCGTGGAGACAAAAAACTAAAAAAAAAACAGAGACAGAAAAAAACCCCAGAGAAATACTTCTTACTTGCGCAAGTCCCATTTCTATCGGCATATCCATCCAAGCAATCGCAATAATTTCGATACCAGCTTGAAGTGCAATTTTTAGAATATCTTCCGCAATCACATGCTAGAAAACAATTAAGACAAATGTCTAAAATTAGGTATAATTGATTAAAAAATAATTAATGAGAGTCATGTATTATAAATGAGACTTTCACTACGAGAAAAGAATTTTGTATTATTATTTAACTGCTGTTTCTCGCTTCTAGAATTAAGGAAAAGGATGAATTTGACATTTCATAAAGAATTTTTAACTTTTATTATATAATACGATCATAAGATTGAGTCTAGTTTTCATCAAATACCTTCGAGGTGAGCAATGGAAGGGCTCAACGCTATTTATTGGAGACTTCAAACATCAATGGTGAGAAGGGAAAAAAAACAAGGAGAAAGATACATAGTCCTACCTCTAAGAGTGAGTTCATTTTCTCACAGGGAGAAACGAGAAAATTAATTAAATTAATTTTATAATGAACACGCATTAACTAATTCTAATAGATGAAGTACTTTTTCTTTACTTCATAAATGAAAAATATTCATTTTTATTTTTAAGGTAAAGGATAAAGAGTTTCGTTGGAAATGAACTAAATTTATGTGACGTCATAGTCACCTATGCATTTATCTATTTTTGAGTGCGTGGAAGTTGATAATTTTAAAATGTGAGCTCATCGAGCTAACAATTTCAGAGTTGTGGAAAGTAAAATGCACGGAATTACGAAAAAATATGAAAGATGCCTCTAACGATAAATGGACAGCTATTTTAAGTTCGTGCTGGAAAGCTGCTGTTGTTGAATTGCTTAATTGCTTCAAAAAAATTGTATATACTTTGCTTTCTTCTACTTTTGGTTCTACATATTAAACCTTTCACATGAAAAATATTGGAGCCCGTGTGTGAAGAAATTATCTAACTGAACGTTCATAATCTTATGTTAAATAGAAAGTCACAAATTATACAGATGATATTGAAATATAAAGAACAGAGGCGTAGGAAAAATTGTGTATTAAAACATTTATTCAATCCCTACTATTAGCTCATACTCTCTCTATTTTTATTTATTTATTTATCTTGGTGGAATTTTTAATCGTTAATAAAATACATTTTAAAGCACTCAATTGAGCTGAAATTTTATATACACGATTATTTCGGATGACAATACAATAATTTAACTACAATTAATAAAAATTGATTGATTAAAACTAATTATTTAAAGAACTACTAATACAGCCACGTTGGCATACTTTTTGGCGACTTGTGTCAAATCTTGAAAGGGTTATTTTCTCACGTTTTAAAGCATAACTGAAATTTTTTATGCATGATTGTTTTGGGTGTCAATACGATACTTTAATGATAATTAATAAAAATTAATGACCACTTAATGTTGTGATTCTGTCCTATGTATGCACGTATTTATATTAACTGTAACTATTTTATAAAAAATAGCTAAATTAAAATTTTTCATTGTTGATCTAAGTAGGAATTGACTTCAATTTTTTTTATATTATTTGTGTGTTTTGCATTTAATTATATTGAGGGAATGCTTATATCATATGTTATTCATTTTTGTCAAAATAGATATATTTAATCGATGCATAATTAATATAACATATGACCCTAAACTGTATTCTTGATCAATATTCCCTGATTTGCATGCATTGCGCAGGGAAATTCAAATGCTTTCGAATATTTCTAATTGTCATGTTTGTAGATTGGTTTGACACATCACAACTGGAAGGTTGTTATCCCTCGGTATAGACCAGGGGCGTCAAACTCGCGGCCCACAGCAAACATTTTTGCGGCCCGGCCAATATATCGGCAAACAAAAATATATAATAAAATAAAATAAAAATTTCTCGAAACAGGAAAGATAGTAGCAGAAAGCAAGTGTCATAACATTAACATAAACTTTGCTTGTTCTTTTATTTATGTATATTATAATGTATTATTCGAAATAAACCTTCGTTTCTATGAATATTCATATTTTTTGTGGCCACCTAAAGTTAAACCTTGTTTGCTTGCACCAAGTTAGCCTTTGAGTTTGACACTCTTGATCGTAGCTAACAACATTTTGAGGCATATTAAGTTTGATATTGTCAGAAGAAAATTTAATCTTCCGGTTAATTTTTTTAAAAAAGTTGACAGCATTGAAACATCTTTCAAGGATTGACAAAAATTGCTTTTTGAATAAAACTAGTATCAATTTATGAATTAGTATCTATTTAATTCAATAGAAACCTACGTTTCTATGAATATTGATTTTGTTTTTTGCGGCCCACCTATAGCTAAACCTTCTTTGTTTGGCCTAAGTTAACTTTCGAGTTTGGTAGTGGCTCTTCAGACTTCTGTCTATATGTAGGGATGTCTTAAGGTATGGGTCGACTGGGCCAGGCCCAGGGCCTTGGCCCCAATGGGGGCCCTCGTCTCTTTCTCGACTTAGCTTTAATAAGATCAAAATTTGAATAATTTCAACGGTCAAATGTTATTTCCGGTTGTATTCTACGAAAAACTGGGAACTTTGGGCCATAGGTCAGATGGTTACATGTGATGACCATCGTCCACATAGGTGGTGACCTAGGCCTACCACCATACACCATCATTATTCATTAAGTCAAAAGACGACAGGCCACCTGGTTTGAGCTATTGTAAGTCATGCATATTCATTTGTTTCGGGTTATTGCTTCTGTTGTTGTTGTTGTTACACGCCCCCATTGGTCAGCAGTGTTTGACCAGGTCCATAGCATCGTACACTTTCAGAAAGTCCAACACCAGCAAGGGAACGTCTGCTAAATCCTGCTTGGTGAGCCTAGGCACTCGAGGATGTAAGCAGACGTTGTTTCTAAGAGTATTTGACAACGTATGCTATGGGCTGTCCACTTTTAAGGTTCAAAGGTGGAGTCTACATTTGTGTAGGGGCCCAAGGCCTACTTTTGAGCAGGGGCTCAGAAATTCAAGAAGTCTTAAGACGTCTCTGTCTATATTTATTAAAAATGTCTACTAAAATTTATTGTCTATTAAAAAATTTCTCTTTTTCCTTTATAATTATCAATTGAAAAAATTTACCTGCATATAAATATGGAGTTAAATATTTAACTGACTTAAGGCAGCTCTTCTGTATTATTCCTCGTGATCTTTGAAACGTGACGTGACAAAAACAAGAAGTCAACTCTTCATTTACTACATAATGTCACAAATAAATTCACTTTTTTTAATGAAACTTTACAATATTTATTTGGTTATATACATTTTAAAATATCTATTGAACTACCAGTAACAATAGTTTCGCAAAGGTATAGAACTGATCATTTTGCTAAAAACTGCACTTTCACCGAGGGGTATAAATGTTAAATTATGCATAAAATTAGAAAAATTTATATCTATCTATCTATCTATCTATCTATCTATCTATCTATCTATCTATCTATCTATCTATCTATCTATCTATCTATCTATCTATCTATCTATCTATCTATCTATCTATCTATCTATCTATCTATCTATCTATCTATCTATATAATTTAAAATGTAACTCCTTCTAGCATTCATAAACTTAAAATGCCGTAGACATATTAAAATTGAACTAACATAATACGTTTAATTCATTAAAATATTATGGTTAGGGGCAAATAAAACATCATTTTAAACGGTTCAGTTTTTTTCGAGTATGCGTGTGTTTAAAATTATAAATACTAGCGAAAGTTTTGAAAGAATATTTATGCTAGGCAACACTTACTTTCATTAGCGTGTTGAGTCTGTAATTCATGTGATCCCATGTTGTTGTTTAGCACTTTCTCAATTTCTTCAAAATTTAATTTATTTGTTTGTATTACATTTGCATTCAATCCATTTTGTATAATAAATTCTGAACAAAGAATCAAAATCAAACACAAAATCCTCATCTTTAAGCCAATTATAAGAACCCAATGCCTTCACAATATGCTTAGAACTCAATTCGTACGCAAAGAAGTCCGATATCTTTGAAATTGTTCCTGATATTCTCTATCGCTTATCTACCATATTCTTTTCTTAAGCGTCCATGAATTTAGGTTTTTCCCCACCTGTTGATTCCCCTCAGACATTCTCACTATCAAATAGAACGTCATGAATAATGTTTTGAGAGATGCAACTCATTTACCGGATCCCAAATGATTTTCTTCTCTTTTTTAAATGCTGCTTTGATTTTGTATATTTTAAATAAGAAAAAAGATTCCATATTTTAACGCTGTCTTCGCTAAAAGTACGAGAGCTTGAACTAAACTCGAAGCACATTTTCAAACAGAACAAATGTCTCAATTTCAATGGAAATTTTCAATGTTATAACTTGTACCTCTGTTAATAATATAGTGTTTAAAAGATGCCAAAATATTCCATGAGTACTTTTTTTTTGTTATAATACGTGAAGGCATAGCCCATTTAACATTACGGTATAGGAGAAAATACACGAAACACATTTTACACCAGAAAAAAATTAATAAACTCGGTTAAAAACGGGAGGTATGATAAATAATTCTGCTAAGGAAGTCAGAATATCGTATTAATGTTTCATTTCTTTTATATCTGAAAAAAAATGCTCCAAATTCTGTTCCTATTCTTTAACGTTAACAGAAGACAGCTTAAAGGTATTTTATCAACATTTTATTGCAAAAATATTGCATCTCTTGTTCGTCTCGAGATTTTTGAAATACACGCGTCATCATGGTCTAGCGGTTAGAGTAGCCAAATTCAAATGAATTAACCCGTGCGTGGGTTCGATTCTCCTGTGCTCGCTATTCAACATTTACTTTAAAACTATTTAATTTTCCTCGGAAAAATATTTCTCCAAATCATTTTTAATTTTTCATGTTCTTCTCTATTTTCTCTATAGGCATTTTATTTTTTATTAGCTTTTAAAAAAGCTGTTTCTGTTTTTTAAAATCATTGAATATTTTTCTCATTTTTCAATAACTGAGATCTAAGCTGCATTCCCATTGGTCAGGCCTCACCCCCGTCCACTCAAAAATCGAAATTTTGCTTTCCTTTTCGGTGCTTTCACTGTTTTTGAAGCTATTGTTCTTGCACTTAATGCATTTTAATATTTTTAATTTTTAATTCATCTTATTCTCCTTTAAGTATATTTAAACTTTTAAATATTTTAAGTTAACAAAGGGCGAGTGTAAATACGTCACAGTCACTCAAAGTCCTAATGATGTGAGGTTACAGCTCGGAAGAGCTAGGTACTCAGTTCATCCACCCAACGATATTTTTTTTAAATATCTGTGTGCTTGAAACGTTAAAACTATATTGGTCCTTTTTTAATTACATTATATTGTGGTTGCAAAATCCCTAAGTGATAAAGTGATCGTGTAACGGGTACTATTCGGGTTCTATTACTAATCCCCTTGCAGCAGTGGTTCTCAAACTTTCATTACTTGCGACCCAAAATTCACTTATAATTTTTATCGCACCCCTGTTCATACAATATTAATGCATTGAATTTGATAAAATGATACTTTGACTCTAAAGCTACAAGACGACTTTAACCTCTCAAGTGCCGCCAGCGTATATAAACCTCACGCTCAGCCAAAGCATTAATTGCCCCAGACGTATATATACGTCTTTCAAAAATACGATCTTTTCTGTCTATTGCTATCCATTACATTATTTAGAAGGCTTTGGAATACAATAAAAGGACTTTGACAGTGTTTGCGAAAGATTTACCTATTTCTGAGGAATTGCATAGTTATTCCCCTTCTCCCCCCCAAAACACTACATATACGTGCATACGTGCAAAATGGAGGCATTAGGTAGCAAATTGCTTAACACTTAAACAGCAGTCAAATGATTAATTATAAACCGTATACATTATCAAGATAAGGGGTAATTTTTGAATATAATTTTATATATGACAAGCCCATGGGGTCACTGGTAATTATTAAATATGTTCTTAATTTAGCTTTGTTAAATTAATTACAAAGTACATTGTGCAGCACTGATACATTTATAGCAGTGTTTCCCAAACTTTCAATACTGGCGACCCAATTTTCTATCATAATTTTTGTCGCCCCCTTGTTCAACAATAATTTATTTACTGCAATAAAAATGCACTTGGACGCTAAAGTTACAATGTAATCTCAATTATAAACGGTATAAGTATTGAATTTTGTATATGTTAATTTTAAGTAATATATATCTTAAGAAAATTACTTAAAATGTATATTACTTACTTATTATTATGTTATTTTTCTTTCTCTAATTTTTAAATTGGAACAGATCGCAAAATCATACATTTAATTAAAGATTTATTTCCTTCAGCATTCATTTCTCAAAGTACAAATGTCATTAGAAAACTTGTCTAGTCTATGTTGCTCTCTATCATATCCATCACATCTGGCATTATCGGGTACGTTTGCGTGAGTCTGGGCAACCTATCGGACGTCTGCGCAAAACATGTAAAAATGCTTTTCCTCGTACAATTCCAGTCAGTTTTGGTCGATTCGATTCTTCTATAGATATCGAATCGAGCTTGAAAGCACATTTTATAATTTGCACGTTGATTGTAATTCACGGTAATTAAGTATTTACTGCAGTAGATTAAAACAAAATCATACATACATATATTTTTAAGTCGTAAGCAAGCATCCGACGATAATAAAGGATCAACAAGTACACAGACGAGCATGGTTCCGAAAATTAAATCAAGGAAATATTTTCAAAAATACTTAAATTTTGGATTTACCGCTACTGAAGTAAATGATGGGGAAAAAAGCCCCATAACTTTGTGTTAAAACTTACAAATCTGAAGAACAACATGTGAAAGTTGTTTTTAAAACCAAGTAAAATCACTTAGCCCTGTTGGAAAAGAATTTAAGAAGTATTTTCTTGATGAGGACAACTTAGCAAGTTACGAGTGGATTAGGGATCTCTTTCAAGATACTCCCCAGAAGGGCTCTCAACTTCCGAAGAAGAAATCTTCATAGATTTCACATCCAGTGTAAAATTAAAAGGCAAATTTGTAATTAATCGGTCTTTTAATTTTGGGTAGAGGTGAATGATGAATTTTCTGCACTGAAAACAAAAGCACTTCATTACCATTTTCAACATCCTACCTTTGTTAAACCGAATTTTCTGCGGTGGCTGCTTTGAAGACAAAATATAGATCTCAGCTAAATATAGAAAAGTAACTCGGAATGTCAATTTCTGATATTAAACATTCCTTTGAAAAACTTTGCTCTACAAGACAAGCCCATGGAAGTCCCTAATAATTATTAAACTTGTTCTTAATTTAGTATTAAGAAATTATTTGTGAAATAAATTCTTCAGTACTGATACATTAAACGTATACTGGCTGAAACACCGGCTCTTCGCACGAGTTCATTTTTGAAAAATAAAGCATTATTCTTGATATAATAGCTGAACTGTAAAGAGAGTAAAACTGCGTGTACGACAATGAATACAAAAATGGAAAATGATTTTTTTAGATGAATGCTTATATTGTACATAGTTTTAAAAGAACTAATTTTAAACTTCACATAATTAGCATTTCGAATTAATGTTAAATAATGAAAAAGAATATAAAATTCCGATGAAGAATAATTGTGTTACTTTTTAATATTTAAAGCGAGAAGACTTCAAAATGTTTTAACCCAGGAGCAGGCACGCACTTGATACTAGCACTAATGGTAGTGTGGGGGGGGACTCAGCCACTTCAATCATTTGTTTATAATTATTTTTCCTGTACACAATACAAATCGTAATTCCAGTGAATAATTTAACTAAGAGAAAGTATACTTGCCGGCTTTCAAGGACTATTCAATTTTTTTTTGATGATTTGAGAAAAAATCCAATAAGACTGAGTGAGTGAGTGAGTGAAGATTAACGTCGCGCTGTTCAGCTACACGAGGGCTTTTGGCGACGGACCACGTAATTTTGAACCATGGTCAAGTGACGTGGACGACACCTGAGCTGGCACCCCCCTCTCCTAACTACCACACCACACCAACGGGAGGACGTTTCAGCTCTCGACAGATTTAGCGTGCATCGCTGCCCTACACGGCGGGTCTTTAGTGGTACTGGGCTCGAACTCGTGACAAAGCCAGCCACGATCCGATGCCTATACCACTCGGTTACCGCGGCCACCCAATAAGACTGAACTAAAATGATTCAAAAGTGCAAGACCTTAATAAAGGATGCAAATCAGAGACATTCTCACTAAAATTACAGAAATGTTATTTGCTGGTAAAGCTGTCATATTTTGTTCAAGTTATTTTAGTTGTAATGAGTTTTCATGATCGAGAGAGGAAATATTAACGTCGCACTGTTCAGCTACACAAGGGCTTTTGGAGACGGACCTCGTAATTTTGAACTATGGGCAAGTGACGAGGACGATACTTGAGCTGGCCTCTTTTAACTACCGTACCACTCCAACAAGAGAACGTTTGAACTCTCGACAGATTTAACGTTCATCTCTCCCCTACTCGGTGGGTCTTTAGTGGTTCTGGGCTCGAATTTGTGACACCTTTGGTGATCAACAAATAGCAAGTTGACCTTTTTTTTCTTTTGTCTTTTGACAGGGCTAACTGAACCTTGTGGTGCACTTATGGCTTCATATTTTAGTTGATAGAGTTCTTTTGGAAGCATTTGAAAAATTTCCTTTCGTTTCATGTTCATCGCGTTTCTCAATCATGAATAATATGCATTCTTTCAGCAGGTTCTCCTTTTGCTTGATCAGTTTCAATTTCGTTCAGTAGAGATCACAGATGCCCCGTGCCGCCGCTCCCGGGTTAAAAGTATATTCAGAAAAAAAATACGGCTATTCTAAAAAAGGATTATGACGCTTTTCACTGTGCTTTATATGGTTAAGAATACTCATAAAAATAAATCTTAGCCAAATAATCCTTCAAATCAATTGATTCTTTTCCAAATATTGTAAAACTCTTTATTATTTACAATTTCCCTAAGCGAAAAACAAACACATAAAAGATGGGAAGGAACTAATGTAGAACTAACCATACCAGCAAATTTGAAGGTCAATAAAATGATCAACAAATGTAATATGCTGCCTGGCTGAAAAGTGAGACAAGTTTTTCTTTTCTTTCTACAACTAATGTACATTATTTCAATAATAATTACAGTGATGAATTGTTTATCTTCTTAGAAGTTTTCTCAGGTTCTGGGTTTCGTTTTTTCTTTTACATAGTAATATTTTATGTTCAAAAAGAAAAAGTAATAAAAAATCTCTCATTGAGGAAATACAGCAAATTAAACAAAATGTTTTTTTCTTCTTTAATTTGGTTTTGGAATCAAAGATAGCTATTTGATGACGGAAAAACGCCAGATGATAAACATAAATTATATCAGTGTTGTTGTATTCTTTTTTATTATGGAAGGAAGTATTTTGTTTTACTTCTTTCCGGTTATTTTTTAAAAATCTTTAAATTTTCAATATGTTCGCGTCCCCCAGGGGAGCGTGCCCCACACTTTGAGAAACACTGATTTATAGGTGTATTATATCAGTGTAAATGTTTTATTTTTACATCAGATGTGTGTTTTTTTGTTTGCTTTCAATAAATTAATAATTTTTTAATAATTTTTTTTCCGACTTTTCGATATGTCCGCGCCCCCTTCTATGGTTATCATAGAATCATATATCATATCATCCCCACAGTTTGAGAAGCACTGCCTTGGAGAAACTATTCCTTAACAGATTTTAATTTAAAAACCGCTTTCTGTGGAGGATTTGAATTCATGCAAATTTAACTACTATTTAAACCCTGTCCTTGAGTATGTGAAGTTAATGGTTATTCGATGAAATCATTAAGTATGTAATCCAAGAATTTGAAAAGGGGAATAGCGACTGGGTGGTCGCGCGTCCTGAGATTATTCGTTGTCGTAGAATCCACCAGGACGTGTGGAAGTAAATAACCTTGGAGCTGACAGAGCTACTGGGATTCGCGAAGGGTTGTAACAAGGAGCTCCTACTGGAACTAATTGAATTTCAATAAGCTAGTATATCCTATCAAGGGTTAGGATTTCAGATTGTTCTCAGCATCAGGCAATAAAGTTTTATATTTCATAAAGTGTTAAAGAAAGTGTTTTATAAAATGTCCCCGACCCTCTTACACTCACGGCCTTCGGCCCGCGATAATCTGAAGTGGGATCGTGGTGTAATTCTGAGGAATGTTTTTGCAGTTTTAAGTGTAAATAATGTCTTTAACTATTTGTTATTAGAAATGACGAAGTATATTAAAACTTGCGGAGGTTGTGTGAGTGTTTCTTGTGATTTACAAGATTTGAAACCTGCACGGCTGTTATTCAGATCTTCATGTAATGTTAAGTGAATCTTTATTATTACGTTTATCTCGCTTTTAAGATATTTATATATTAGGTTATTAGACTGAATGAAAGTGTGTTGCTGAGTTTTACAATGTTCCTGGATTTATATCTTCATCACACTAACAGGTACTCCGTAGGTAAAGTCCTAGTTAAATTGCTTGATTTTTTTGGATTATACGAGGCATGTCCAGAAATTAAGTACCACCACTTCGTTCCACTGCAACCGCAGTGGTAGTATCGCAGTGCAATGTTAGCTCACTCGTATCTTCGTTTGATTGTCAGTCCAGTGACGCCATTATAGATGGATCATGCTGTTTTTACACGTTCTAGAGAGCGTTTAAAATGTTTAAGACGATTTACAATCGTGCTGATTATGAAGTGCACGATAGCGACCACGTTGTGTAATCTGTTTTTTTTTTTTTTGAATGCACGGAAAGTGAGGGCAGTTGAAATTCATCATCAACTTGTAGAGATGTATGGAGAAAACATAATGAGTGAGGAAATTTTGAGAAGGGGGGGCAACAATTCTATGATGGACGCACCAATGCTCATGGTGAAGCTCGGAGTGAGCGGCTTTCTGTTGTCAATGATGGTTTGGTTGAAAAAGTGAATGAGAAAATTCGTTGAAACACACAGGTGGTTCAAAACAAGATTGGTTTGCGAGCAGTTTCCACCAACTCTGCAGTTCAACAGTGGCTCTCTTTTCTGGCGACATCTTTCTTTAAAGAAGGTATAGTCTCGACAAGATGATGTAAAAACTTTGAAGATAATATTGACAAATGTCTAAACAATGGGGGTAAATATAGAGCAAAAAAATCCGACATGCTCTTTTATGCAAAAATAAATTTTGTTTTCAAAAAAGAAAGAGTTTTTATACAAATTTCTCCAAAACAGGATTTTGATTCCGGACAAGCTTCTTAATATATATATTATATATATATATATATATATATATATATATATATATATATATATATATATATATATATATAAATACGAAATTCTCTTCTCACAATGAAAATATCGTTTAATAAATTATCCCTTCTGCCCTTTTTTTAACACTGATTTTAATTAATTATACCTTCTTTTACACATCAACCTTATTTTTTCAAAAATATAATTGGGGAAGTTGTGGAAGATTGTTATTAGTGTTTGGATAACCTCGTAGCAAATGTAAAGGGTGTTTTTTTAGAGGTATAGAACTTTAAATTGCAATAAAACAACGATGTATTATTCGATTGATATGAATTTTTTTTATTCGAAAGATAATCTTGTGGCATTACATTCTAAATATGATTTCTGGCTTATGACTGCCACGGCTGGCTCGGATGTAGTCCAATCTGGACGTCCGATTTTCGATGACTTTTTCCAACATTTGTGGCCGTATATCGGCAATAACACGGCGAATGTTGTCTTCCAAATTGTCAAGCATTTGTGGCTTATCCGCATAGACCAATGACTTTACATAGGTCCACAGAAAATAGTCTAGCGGTGTTAAATCACAAGATCTTGGAGGCCAATTCACAGGTCCAAAACGTGAAATTAGGCGGTCACCAAACGTGTCTTTCAATAAATCGATTGTGGCACGAGCTGTGTGACGTGTTGCGCCATTTTGTTGGAACCACAGCTCCTGGACATCATGATTGTTCAATTCAGGAATGAAAAGTTAGTAATCATGGTTCTATACCGATCACCATTGACTGTAACGTCGTGGCCTTCATCGTTTTTGAAGGATTCCACCAGCCCACAAAGCGCACCAAACAGTCAGTTTTTCTGGATGTAACGGTGTTTCGACATACACTTGTGGATTAGCTTCACTCAAATACGGCAGTTTTGTTTGTTGACGTAGCCATTCAACCAGAAGTGCGCTTCATCGCTAAACAAAATTCACTGATGAAAATCGGGAACAACGGCAATCTCGTTTTGGGCCCATTCGACGAATCTACGCTTTGCTTGATGATCGTTTTGATGAATTGCCAAACCAAACTGAGAATAAATCACTTGACAGCTGTTAAATCGGTCGCCATCTTGGAAAGTAGTGCCAACTTAAACTTCTATACCTGGAAAAAAACACTCTTTACAAGCATGAAAGGAAAAAAAGCAAGAAAAGAGAGAATATAAAATGGCTAATTAGTCACTACATCCAATATAACTGCATTGTAGGCAATTATTTTTATAATATGTTGAATTTTTGAATTCTGGCGAGGGTTTGTTGTGAATGGATTTGCATATCCTTTGAAGATACAACACGTTCTGGGAAATATATGGTCATCCTGTACAATTCAAACTATAGACTATAAATCATTATTTATCAAAAGAAGGGAGGGAACAAACAAAAATTGTTCTGCAAAAAAGATTAGTTTTTGTGTGTGTTTTCGTTCTCTTCTTTCATAATTTACAGTGCTGACTGGTTTGGTTACATGCAATAATAGTAATAATAATAATTTCAAAACTTCAAAGACTATAAAAATAGAAGGTTCTTCTGGATGCCCTGTATTAGACCCGATCGTAAAAATAATTTTTCTGATCATTTCAATTGCGTCGGTTGTGAGAGTTTTCAGATATCTAATAAATGTTTACCAATACGGTACTTCTACGTACTATACGGTCAACAAATTTCATCGATTTAAAAGATAGCTCCAAATGCCGCGATATGCAGAAAATAGTGGAAATACCGCTCCCTTGCATGATCGAATAGAAAACTGATAATGATAGCTACACATCACTTGGCTACATTTTTTAGTCGATGTCATCTTGGCATCATCATTGGCATCGACGGTATAATAAGTAGCCTTCTTGAAGAAAGCCTTATTGTCGAATAAATGTATTTGAATTTGGTGACTATGGTGCTAATGATAGAAAGGCAACAAGTGCTGTACCATTTTGGAATCTTAACTAATTGGGTGATCTTCTGAAATAACTTGGCTAGGGTAGTAGGCGACATTTTTCTTTTTATGGAGAGTCAAAATTAGGTGACGTCATTTTCTCAAATCGTCAAACTTCGTTAATTTTAACTAAATCTGAAAACTTTTTCCTCTGTTTGTGAACAATTGCACGTTTATGTAAAATCACGTTTGTGAAATAATCGCTGTAAAATTGTTGAATTTGTGGTCACAGTACATAATGATATGATGGTGGGTGTGTTAGCAAATGTGTTTTTTAAATAAAGATGTGTTGCAAATAAAAAAGTTCCCCATGAAAGTGAAAGGAACAAGTGTTATGCCATTTTGATTTTACTAAATGAGCCATGTTTCGAACAACTTGACTGGGGTTTAACGCAATATCTTTCTTTTTTTTTATGGAGAGTTCGGTGACATCATTTTGTCACACGCCGACTCAAACGAACTGCGCTGATTTTAACAAAATCAGGCGAATGCTTTTGCCCGTCCTGTGACTGTGATGAATAACACGACTATGTAAAATGGCGTTAGTGAAAAAAATCGCTACCGAATTGTGAAATTTGTGGTCACAGTACTTAATGATGTGATGAAAGGTGTCAATTTTCCGCATTTTCAAAAATATGCTAATCTATAGGACTTAGTGTTTTTCTTTATTTTTCGCAGAACAGATTTGATCCCCTTCCCTCTTTCACCCCGTGCATGCCTTACGTCGGGTTTCGAGAAAAGGCTTATAGACTTTTTTTTAATATAAACCTGTCATTTAGTACTACAAGTGTGTAGCTGTATGTTAGACCGTTTGTTCCTGAATGAAAAGAAATGCATTATCCATTTCTTTTTGCTCGTTGATTCAAAGTTTACGCAACTCAGCTGAAAACATATAAATTCCTCGGATTGCGGTAGATGGGATATGTGACATCACATCAATGATCTAAACCAGAGTTCCAAAACTTTTTTGTCTCCCAGACACCTTGACATGTCTTTCGTCTTTGAGTAGACCCCTGATTACCTAATATTAAATTTTTGCACATTTATCAACGTAAATGTCTTTTTGACACCTGGTACAGAGCCACTTACTTTAAAAGATTTAAATTTTCAACTATAGGGTATGGTGTTTAAAATTTAAGAATCACATGTTAATTAATTTTAAATTTCAATTTAATAATACATAAAATAACTGAGCAGAAACGAAAAGTGTTTTTAATGGAAGGGGTGAATCTGAGGCTTCAAAAACAAGTTTTCAACATTTGGCATCAATCTTGTCGAGTTTAACGCTAAATGTTTTCAATTAATAATGTTTGGTCTCTCTCTCTCTTTTTGAGATTGTCAACCGTGATGAAATTTGTGCTCACCAGAAAAAAACAGTAGAAAAGTTTCTCTCGATATTTCATACTTCAGGGAAAATAATAGGAATAATATAAGGAAACAGGATTAATAACAGAATAATTTATAGGTAAAATTGTTGACATCCGTTTCTAAACATCATAATCTTCATTAGTGTCTATTCCGATTGTATATGGCATTTATTCTTTTCATTGTGATCATATGATTTCTTATTCTACAGTGGTATTACCATAGTCTAAGCATTCTCTCACACTCAAACCTAGTGTTAAAATCTAAATAGAGGGCATTTAAATGTTGAACATAGGTTAAAACGTCATCTTCCTGGCAGGATTGTCTGTGACAAAATGAGAAACTGGGAAAATTGGTGATGTCCAATACTATACTGCTTTAGCTTTATTCTGGAAAGAAAAGATGAAATGATGGTCTTTGTTTTAATAAAATATATGCTGTCAGGTTATAACTGTGCAAATTAACCTCATTAAATTTTGTAAAAAAATCTGTAAAATAGATAAAATCTGGTTTCCCCTTGATTAAATTTTCTATTAAAATTAAAGTCACAATCTGGTTTAATTAATGAGAGCTTATATCGTAGACCCCCATTTACATCTCATGGACCCCTTAATTATTTTTTCACTGATGTGGACCCCTTGCAAATTGTCATTGACCCCTGGGGCTCCATATAGCCTACTTTGGGAATCACTGATCTAATTGTTAAGATTGTTGCAAATTATAAAAGCTCCTCAACAATGATGTTTCCCAATCTTGCCTTTGAACAGAAGCATAACACTATTACAGCAACAAGTATTGTTTCAACTTACACATTATCTTCCCTGCAACAATATTTAGCATTCAGAATGTATTTTACATTTGATTACTGCGCATCTAAAAAATATTTGCTCTTATTTTTGCTCTATACTGTCCCTCTTCTCGATCCCTGATTCTCAAAAAATCTCCCGCTATTTTCTAAATTTCACTACTTCACCTATTTATTTTTCGGCCCTTTTAAATTTCTGATCATCCCACCTCCGTACAAAAAATGGATCCCAAAATAGTAGAAAGAACCATACTGCTCGTTTGGCTATATTTTACCATTAGGATTCTTTTCGTGACGTATTGGGATGTCCTACTTCTACCACCAATTTTATTAGCCCTGGACAGACTTTTCAAAAAGCCAAAATCCGATAGCGCAACACAGACAGAAGACCAATATTAGGACAGGAAAAAGAATTCAGAAAAGAATCAGGAAGAGCTTCAAAATTTAACAACAAAAGAAGTTACAATTACAGCAATAGAAAAAATTCACCAGCAGCTTAAAGGTCAATAGCATAAAAGACAGTGAGAAAAGTAAAAGCACCAATTCAGAAACAGAAATCTATTTGGATCAAAAAGTCAACAAAATTCAAGAACTTTCGCCCGGTGTTGCTAAATTTATGGACTTGAAAAATTCATCAGAAAGTAAATATTATCCAGCTCACCCAAATTCCAGCACTTTAGCAGTAAAATTAGACAATCCAATCAAAAAACGTATTCCTACAGTAGAAGAAATTTCAACTACTTCAGAAGAAAATAATATGAAGCTCAATAAAAAGAGCATGAAGGATATATGTTTGGACCAAAAAGTGATCAAAATTCAAGAACCTTCTACTTGCTTAACGAAATTAATGGACATGAAAAACCCACTCTGCTCAAAAAATGAAATTAGTCTCAAGCTCAGCTCAATCCCAGTACGTCTCAGCCACACGAGCAGGGACTGCAAAAGAGAATGAAGAAGAAAAAGAATCCTAACCATTTAAAAAAAAGGAGAGAAAAAATGTGTTTTTTATGTGTTGTTTTTAATTTTTTTTTTTTTTTTAATATTATTATTTTTTTGTAATTTTTTTTTATTTTATTTCATTATTTTTTTGTAGTTTTTTCATGTTTTTGTTAAAATCAATTTATTTTTTTTTAGTAATTTTTTCTGTTTTTATTTTTTTTTATTTATTTATTTTCGTAATTTTTGTTATTTTATTAATGTTTTTTGTAAATTTTTGTGTGTTTTACTATAACTCTTTGTAATTTTTGTGTGTTTTTGGTTTTTTTTTTGCTCTTTTTTTATTTATTTTTTTAATTTTGCTTACGTGTATTTTTTTTGTTTTTCATTTTATTTGTTTCTTTTTTTTTCTTTGTTTTTGTAATGTATATATTGTACACAATAATGTGTAGTTTTTCTGTTTGTATTTGTTTTGTGTTTTAAGATATATAATAAATATATATCGTCTAACTGTTGTGTTATTTCTTAGTTTATAATGATTCAACCAATCTTAAGATAATTTCACAACTTGAAAGGTTACAAGGCTTTTCTCTATATACTTTGAACTCAGCACTTTAGAGTCGTAGTGAAATACATATTTCTATTTAAGTAAGGTGAATTTCGTATTCTATTTTTATTTTACATTTCTGATTTTTTTAAAAACAAATATGTATATATTTGAGAGTTTATGTGACACACACACACAAAATTTAGATCTCAGAAAAAATTCACTAAGTAAAAAATGTAACTAAGTGAGATGAAGTTACAAGCCAACTAATTTTTATCGTATGTTCAATTTTTTTAATAATTATTTTTTTAAATTTGGATGATATACATATATTTTCATTTTCTACATCCCCCTTCCTCTACATATACATAATTCTTTTACGTGAGACACTCATATGGCCCTATTCATAATTTGTCTTTCGCTGTAAGGTGCTAAGTCTTTGCTAAGTTAAGTGTATGGTGAATCTACATAGCGAGATCCAGGGTTTACGGATGGCATAGCGTTTTAAAGAGGGCCGATAATCCCTCGAAGACAATGAACACGTTGGACGACCGACTTCACGGAACGTGAAAAATGATGCTTTGGTGTCTGATGATCGTTGTCAAACACTTGCACAAATCAGTGAAGATACACACTTCTCGAAGATTTCGTTTGAGGAACTCTATTTGTCGTAAACGGCTTCAGTTCTGGCTGAGTGACGACTAGTACCTTCTGCATGACAACGTTCCAGCACATTGATCCCAATTGGTAAAAGAGTTCCTAGCCAAAACTCACACTGACGGGCTTCCACATCCCCCTATTCACCAGACTTAGCCTGTCATACCCCGCGGCTCGGGGGTACCATCTCTTCATCCACGCGACCTAGATTTGTAGGAAGAAATGATTGATCACCTAAATTCGTCATAATAAATCTAATTTATTATTGTCTAAATATATTGATCAACACAACACAAGTTTTACTTATAGGGATGTAATCAGGAGTGATACAACGTGATTCTAAATTCTAAGCAAATAGCGCCAGGAATCCTAATCACTATCTTTATGAAAAGTTATCCTAAGAATCTTTATCTGCCTTAGATTCCTTAACACACTAATATCCGTTCTATAATTATACTTCTACTATAATTAATATCTTACCAATATCTCACAACGATCAGCCTCTCAGCTTTCTGTGTGTGTGTGTGTGTCTCCTTCTCTCTTCTATTCTATTCTACTATTCTACTTCTATTCTACTAACACGCGAATGTTAAAGCTCCATTATATATCTATTAACTAATCTGTATATCGAGGTTTCTTCTTGAGAGAATTGGATTGAAATAATGCCATTCTGGCCCCAAAGATTCCCCAAGAGGATTAAAAAGAAAATCCGATAAAGCCCCGTCACAAGTCCCGTGTGACTTTTGCCTGTTCTCATCAATGAAAAATCCTTTTCGTGTACACCGTTGAGTATCATCAGATGAAGTGAACGGAGCATCGCAGAAGGCCTTACGGGAGGTTGTGAAAAAGGACTTCTTGGTGTGCTTCCAGAATTTATGCAAATGCTGACAGGAGTGAATCGTCGCCCAAGGGGACTACTTAGAACAGAATTTCTGCTGGGTCGCATACATATGTCAGCTATTTCCCGCGGACCGCATATATATGTTGGTTATTTCACGCAGGCCGAAACATGAGGATAAATGGGGGGGAGAAATGCTTTAAGACCAAGATAACATTGGAAATTAAAATGTGGTAAATTGATTAAAATATTATATCTCCTGTTTTGCTTTTTTTATTTATTGTTTTTTTAATATTTTTTTGTCACTAACACTAAATTAGAACAGTTTCATATGATTACCAATAATGTAACAAACTTCACAGGATGTCTTTATTACCGCTGTGATATTACCCCCGACAAAACACTTTGTTGCTGTTGCCAACATTATATAAGAAAGCCTATTTATCACCACTTGAAAGACATCTTCGAGGAAAAGTGTCATTGGATGATTCCTGTTTATTGGTATTTTTTAAATACTGCACTTTCGTGACAAATCATACAATTACTAAACCATTTTTATTTTTCACTACAAAATAGTCAACTTCCAAACGTCTTAAAACGATATATTTTCTTCGAATGATTTTTGCTTGCAAGGTATGAAAGAGCAAAATTGATATATTGGATTTCTTAACAAAGAATTTCCCACCAAACTCTTAATGCAATGTTCTTAAATAAGTGGATTTCTCAGAGCAGTGGGCCATGACTGGGCCACTTTAAAAGGCTCAGTAGGCTACAGGTTGAGTATCACTGACTTAGAAGGTGGATGAGGCTCGATTTTGTGAAGTCTTTAGGGTAAGGTTTTCTACACCATGTTAACAAATTTTTGGATCATACTTTGTATATACACTTATAAGTAAACATCAATCACGAAACGAAAAATAAAACTTTTTCAATAAAAAGTTTTAAAACTTTTTAACAAGATCTGCTATATGCAGGGGGATATACTTCCATGATTGTAGTCTCAAGTCAAAATACTTTGAGCTTATTTTTAATGAAACTTTTGACAGCGAAAAAAGACACCTAAATATTAAACCAAGTTTTTATAACTGAAACTATAAATTAAGACTAAAGGTATAAAATTATTTATTTTCAGAATAAATTGAAATTACGCATCACAGAGTGTGCAGTTGAAAGATTTTATATTGAATAATATTGTAAATAAATATCAAGCGCAGTTGTGGAATTCTATACTAAGAGAACTTAAGAATATGGCTGGCCAGGAATTCAGCATAGCAAAAAAGATATTTGAGAAAAAAACACACAAATATTTCGTGAACATAAACGTATAATAAACTAAAATAAAAATAAAAATATTAAATACTTTTAGGGAAATTTATAATAACTTTTTTATTGTAATCTATAGTAAACTATTTTGTTTTAGTTTTTAAATTTAGAAAATGAAATTTAATTGAGGGGGGTATAAAAGAACATATCAAGAAGAGAAATAATATACGTAAATGTATATCTATTTTAAACCATTTCGTAATTTAAATGTGCAGTCTTAAAAAAAATCTTAATCTGAAAAAAGATCTCTTAAAACCCAAATCTGAAAAAAATTATAAAGCTAAATACACCTAAAATCTCTTTACATCAAAAGAATAACCCTTTTTAAACACATAACTCTATTATATATTTATTTCAAATATTATTTTTTTTATTTTTGTATCATACTTAAAGAGTCAGAAAAGTTTTTCTTAATGTCTAAATACGTAGTTTGTTGAAATACAAATTAGAGATATAAAAAGCACTCGAGAAAAACTTCAGTGCATTAAAAAATAACGATTTTACAAATATAAATAAATAAATAAAAGTGGAATATATATTTTCTCCTAGTATCATAGAACTTAAAAAATATGCAATATAAAATATATTAGTGTGTATTATTTTATCAGTAAAAATATTTACGAAAAAAAGTCCCTTTTTAAAAAAAAATATTGTTTATCACAAATGTTATCATAAATTATAATTAAAATCATATAAAGAAGTGCTTTTCAACCCTCCATATGAATACACACTTTGCCCTTTTTTCATCATTAGTAATTTTTTTTCTGTGCAGCTTTTCTTTTCATTCGAGACAATTTTTTAAATTATAAGGGTTGTTTCGTAAAAGTTAAAATGCGTTCCTGAACAAATTTTACAAATCCTTGCAAAAGACTTTTAGAACGGGAAGTACAGTCGAACCTCTATATTGTGAATTTTTCTATATAGCGAACTTTTTTCTGGAACCTTGAACATTTCACGATTTTCTTCGTAAAATAACCTTTCTATAGCGAAGTGCATTTGCTATATAACGAACATTTTTCTTTTGTGATTCAATTTTTGTTCTTCCTTTTTTTAGAGTATTTCTGAAAAAAATTTAAGTTATTCTCTCTTTAACACATAAATCTTGAACTGGTTTTATTAGATCCTAACTCGCCGAGAGCAATAGAGTTCTGGCCGTTTCACCCAAGCAGTGCAACCCTTAACCTCCATTGCCCAGTTCACTAGAAACATGTTCGATGTCCTCTTTCACCCTCAGTGGAGTTGTCAAGTGTCCCCGTGTTCTAATTGGAAAATAATATATGTTTAATATTACTTGTATGCTTTAAATTATAAAATGTACTTAAAATTCAAAAATTTTTACTATATTATTTCCTTAATATTGAAAATACAGTGAATTGTTCGACATTCTTTTTTTCTTGTTTTCCTTGCAGTTTTTCTTTCTTTCTTTTTTGATAGGTATGATATATAAAATAAACATATATTAATTTAAAAAAAGTGTGAAAAATTACATTTTAATGTATAATGTTTATGAATTTAAAATTTATTATGTGTTTTATAATGTATATTAAAAGATGAACCTCTATATAACGAATTTTTTCAATAATGAACTTTTTTCCAGGATTTAGTGACTTCGTTATATAGAGGTCCAACTGTATTTACATTTTTAATTATGTATATAATGATAATAAACCAGTATATCCCAAATTAAAAGGAATTAACGTAAACAAGGCACCTAAGCGAAATGTTTCAAGTCCAATAATTGTATCTTTAGGTAAAATACTTCATAAAATGTGATTGAAAAATGCTTTCTGAGTAAATTTCCTAATCTTTATGGATAGATTTCAACTTCTTGGCACTAGCTGAATCAGAATTATTGGGATTATCTGTTTCAACATTCTCATTACCGGAAGCACCAACGATGAAGCGGCTCTTCTCAGACTCCCTAGATTTTGTTTTAGGCACTATTAATTAATATTTTGTCTTTAAAAAGACAGTTTTCTCTCAAATATATCAAGATAGGAAGCTATATATGAAACGAAAAATCGAGACGTAAGGCCATAAGAAAATTTGAAAAATGACAACAAATGTGCGATGTTATTGCCAAATTTTAGTAAAAACATATAAACTATTTTTGAAAAAAATTACACCATGTCTTAGCAAAATTAATATTTTTAAAGTAAACTCAATAAAACTCCAATAAATAAATAAATAATCTATTAAATGCAAACACTTCCGGTGTCGATATCTAACTTCCTTTGGTTCAATTTGTTGCTCTCACTTACACAAAAACTGCTGTAACTTCGTATATAATTGGAGTACAAACAAAAGTAAGATATTTTTGGAAAGCAGAAAATTCAACTGTTTAAAATTTGAAATAGAACATAATTTCGTCATTTTCATCAAAATTCACGTGTTTGCACTTGTCAGATACTTTCAATGTGCCCATATTACCTTAGCGCAGTGCTTCTCAAAGTTTCAGTATTCACGACCCAATATTTAATCATAATTTTCATCGCGCCCCCTCATACCGAAACAATGTATTGAAATCAATAAAACTATACATTGGTGCTAAAACTACGACAGGACTTTAACCTCTTAAGTGCCACCGACCTATATAAATGTCTCGCTCAGCCAAAGCATTAATTTCCCCTGACGTAAATATACGTCTTTCTGAAGTACGATCTTTTCTGTGCACTGTTTTTCATAAAATTTCTCTGAAGGTTTTGGATTGCAATAAAAGGACCATGATAATGTTCGCGAAGGATTTACTTATTTCAGATTATTTCCTTTTTTGTTCCACCTCCCCAACCCCCAATATATATTTTGTACGCGTGCCTACGTGGAAAACAATTGACTTTGGGAAGCTAATAGCATACTTTTTATTTGGCAATGGTGGGATTTATTATAAACTGTGCAAATCATCGAGAGAAGTGTTACTTTTTGTCAATAATTTTATGTATGTCACTGGTAATTATTTTAAGCGTGTTCTTAATATTGTTAAATTAATTATAAAATACATTGTGTAGCACTGATACATTTATAAGTGTAATATATCAGTGTGAATGTGTATTTTATTTTTTATTATGTTTACTTTCAGTAAATTATTTTTTTAAAATAATCTTCTGTTTTCGACTTTTCAAAAAGCTCGCGCCTCCCTCGTAGAGTTGTCACACTCCCCAAGGGGGTGGCACTTCACAGTTTGAGAAACCCTACCTTAGTGCTCACATTTGTCAAGTTTATGCTATCAATATCTCATAGCATACATAATGTGTAGTGTATTGTTGTGTGCATGATGACATATATACATTCCACATAGAATTAAATAACCAAACACACATGCAGAAATCAGTGGTGTAATAGAGAATAACAGCCAACCCCCCGAAAAGTCAGGTTTTGAGCCCATCATGATCTTACAAATATATACAACTTGGCGTCAATCAGGCTTTGGGTCCCATAGAATCCTGGGACACCCTTGAATACGGGGGTGTTCAATACGCCACTGACTGAGATATACAAGGCGACTTTTTTTTTTAAAACTCAGATTGTTCAGAGCCACCTATGAATCTTTCTAACAACCACAATGGACCAAACTTGGTATAAAGACTAACAATGACATGAAAAAAAAATTTAGTTCCAGAAACTACTGATAGGAGTATTTATGGTGCTGTACAATTCAAAAATGTTACAAAAAAGAATTAATAATATTATACGCGATTTAATAGTGAAATGTTAAGTTTTGTTTACTTCATTCAATTCTCCAGAGAGGAGTTCGACTGCATTTATCGAGACCACCGTTCTTAGAGACTTAACAGTGTATTCTCTGCACAAAATTCTCTACGACCGTATGCAACATGCTAAAAAGAATACTCCACGCTGTTTGTGATATGAGTACCCCAACTATAGTTCCTTATAAACCATCAACGATTACAGTTTCAACATATGTAATCACCTCTTCTGACCAGGGACGTCTTAAGGCACTTTGAGGCTCTGGGCCCTTACACAAAAGTAGGCTCTGGGCACGTAAACAAATGTAGCTCCCACGTAAGACCCTTAAAAATAGACAGTACATATAGCATACGTTGCCAAATACTTTTACAAACAATAGCCAAAACAAATAAATGTGATTTACAATCACACAAACCGACTCGACCAACTGGCGCTTTTTGACAGAAAGAATAATGATTGTGTATGGTGGTAGGCCTAGGCCTCTACACATGGACGACGGTCCTCACCTGTAGTCAGTTAACATATCACCCAAACTTGCCGATTTTTTGGAGAACACAACCGGAAATAACATTTGACTGTTGAAAATATTCGAATCGTGATCTTGAGTCGAGAGCGAGACGAGGCTTTCATTGTGACTGAGGCCCAGGGCCCAGTCGGCCCCTACCTTAAGACATCCTTGCTTCTGACACAGGTCTATGTCCTCTCCCTGGACAAATTGTCTTTTTAATAGGTTCAACTCGTGTGACGTCATAGTTACAGGAGAATGACAGCCACGTGTTTCTAGCCGATCAGTGTAAAAACTCATGTGACGTCATAGTCACTAGATAAAAGCAATCATAAGTTTGCTGCTAATCAATTCAAAAACATTTTTGTTGTCAACTTTTTCCCTTTGCAGAAACATTCTCTTAAATTATAACCGATAATTACGCAAATAATATACAAAATGATTTTTTTAAAAAGTGGATGTCTAAAATAAAATTATTTTTAAAATATTTTATTTAAAATGTTTTTGATGAAACCTTTTTTTTCATAACATTTAAACATCTTTAACCTATTAAAGTGTGTTTTTTTAGAGGTATAGAACTTTAAATTGCAATAAAACAACGATGTATTATTCGATTGACATGATTTTTTTTTATTCGAAAGATAATCTTGTGGTATTACATTTTAAATATGATTTCTGGCATAGGACTGCCACGGCTGGCTCGGATGTAGTCCAATCTGGACGTCCAATTTTCGATGACTTTTTCCAACATTTGTGGCCGTATATCGGCAATAACACGGCGAATGTTGTCTTCCAAATGGTCAAGCGTTTGTGGCTTATCCGCATAGACCAATGACTTTACATAGCCCCACAGAAAATAGTCTAGCAGTGTTAAATCACAACATCTTGGAGGCCAATTCACAGGTCCAAAACGTGAAATTAGGCGGTCACCAAACGTGTCTTTCAATAAATCGATTGTGGCACGAGCTGTGTGACATGTTGCGTCGTCTTGTTGGAACCACAGCTCCTGGACATCATGATTGTTCAATTCAGGAATGAAAAAGTTAGTAATCATGGCTCTATACCGATCACCATTAACTGTAACGTTGTGGCTTTAATCGTTTTTGAAGAAGTACGGACCAATGATTCCACCAGCCCATAAAGCACCAAACAGTCAGTTTTTCTGGATGTAACGGTGTTTCGACATACACTTGTGGATCAGCTTCACTCCAAATACGGCAGTTTTGTTTGTTGACGTAGCCATTCAACCAGAAGTGCGCTTCATCGCTAAACAAAATTCGCTTATGAAAATCGGGAACAACGGCAATCTCGGTTTGGGCCCATTCGACGTATCTACGCCTTGCTTGATCATATTTAAAATGTAATGCCACAAGATTATCTTTCGAATAAAAAAGAAATTCATGTCAATCGAATAATACATCATTGTTTTATTGCAATTTAAAGTTCTATACCTCTAAAAAAACACCCTTTATAAAACTTGGAATTTTTCTAATAGAGCAACTTGTACAAATAGTTTAATGTCTATTTTGAGTTCAATGGAAAACAAGTGTTTGTCTTTATCATGTGATCGTCATGAAATGACCCCATTTTTTTAATGCACCAAGCGATAAGCCTTCTTACACATAACTTTTGTTTGATTCAAAACTCACGAGGAGGTAATGCAACTATACCAATAATACGCGTTTAGGCATTGAGAGTCATATATTCGCTTGCGTTGTCTCACTTCAGCTATGAATTTCCTTCGGAGCTGTCTACAAATTTTTGCAGCCCGAATTACTGGGACAGTTGCGGGATATAAAGCATAAATTTAAGTTTTGCTTCGATACCTGTGATTTATGCTGATTCTCGATTTGATCAGCTACAACAGCGCCACTGGAGTTTTTGGAACTATTTTGTTTCGCAGATTCTTACTTTCCATGTCATTATTTGTCTCTATTCTTAGTTTGGTGCCGTTGCGGTTGTTACATCGAGATCTATTAGGCTCTGAACAGCGTCAGTTAAAAAAAAACAACTTTGTATCACTTAAAGTATCCGACTACTTGCAACAAATTTTTTAAAAAAAGGGCGATATGGATATTTTTTTGTGGTTTTTAGATTTACTTAGTACATTTTAAGAAAATAAAGGCTAAAATTAAGAAGAGAAAAATTAATTATTACTACTAAAATGGGAAATAAAGGGTAAAAATTGACAAAAAATTGCATAAACGGAGCCCGCTCTGTACAAATAGTAAATGAACAAACTCTCAATTTTTCCATTTTGATGTATTAATTTGCTATTCCTTTTTGAAATGATCGTCAGGATAAAAGATATTTCAATTTTTACAAAAACTTATCTTAGTTTAACTCATGTGACGTTTTAAACTTATTTATCTTAGTTATTATATGAAATTACTTAAAAATACAGTACTTATATTCACACAAAGAATTGTAAATTTTGTAATAAAACAGTGATTGATAAATTTGAAGGTTAAAACACTTCTACTGTAATACAGAATATACACACAAAATTTCAGCGCATTCAAAACTTCTTAAGCAATCGCTGTCCCCGTTTGAGCTTCTATAAAAAAAACGCATTTTAGAGTATGACATCTTGTGTAAAGTTATGGTGTCTGTGTGCTTTTACTAAAACGCTTGTAGTTTTTATTCTATTGACTGTCAACTAATCTAATAAGATTGGCTATAAAATAAAATCACAAAAAAATGCTATTTTTTTTTTAAAAAATCATGATTTTAGGATAGTCGGATACCTTAAATAAAAAGCATATTTATACTATAGCAAATCACTAGAAAACCTATATTTTTCTTACAAATGTATTTTAATTATTTTTCCAAAGACATTCGTAATTGTATTACAAATGCACTTGATCAGTTAATTCTTGAGCAGTTCTCGATAGGTGAAGGGAACGAACTATAATAAAAATCTTATTTAATGGAGATAAATCTTCCGGATTAATTCTTCATCTGTTGACTCCTGTTAGTACAAAGGAAACAGAACATGGCATATATATTAAAATGAATAAGACAATATTGATGAAGACTAAAATAGCAAATCTTATAAACTCACCTTAAAGAGAAGACTTCTTGGATCAATGACGAATATCTAAAAAGAAATAACTACTGTGAGTAAATAAAATATGCCGATTTTGCATTTCCAATGCGGCTAAAGATTACATTAAAGTAAATACTAAAGAAATATTTACAATGGTATTCTTCCATATACATCCAACTTTTATTTAACGTGTTAGATACGTTCCTCAGAAAACCGTGCAAAAAAAATTCCACAGTTTTAAAAAATAGTGTAAAATGAAAAATCTTTAAATATTTTCCCAAAAAAAAACCGTGCAAAAAAATAATAACATCCATGTTGCATATTGATAAAAAAAACAATTCATTTTTATTGCAAAAGAAATAAAATTAGTGCAAAAGAATTAAAATTACAACATATAAAAATTCAAATTGAAATTAGACAAAAAACTACAAATAATTATACTTTGCTGCTTGATATCAAGTGTGCATGTTTATTACGGATAATAATTACATCCTCAGTAGATATGTCTGATATATATCTAGTACAACTGTCGGTTTTGATTCAAATAAAGAATTTCGTTATTATTAATGACCTTTGTTGGTTTTTGTTGTTGTTCTTAGAAAGCCTGTTATTAACGATTTTTTTTTGTTTCTCAAGTTGCTTATATAAAACAAGTAGATAATTAATATATTACCCTGCTACATGAAACTTACAGTTGTATTGAAACTTTAATGCAAATTACACTCTGTGAAACCTGTCATAGGAGCGAGGCCTGTGAAGGGCTGAAGTCAAATTGGATCGTCTTCGCATTGGCCATATTTGATATACACCCAGGCATTTGTTATTTTGAGAAAATGCCCTTGAATGTCCTTCATGCAAGATTTCGTACATTGTGCGTCTCGTTTGAGTAGATTGTCCCGTTTTGGGCCATCATCGCATCACCTTTTTTTCATACATCTTTTTTTAACCTTATCCGACTTAGTGGAGGAAACTCTCCACCAAAATTCATTTCATTATAATTGGCTATTTTATTTAATTCAAATGGCTTTTAATGCAATTTTTAGTGTTTTAATTTGGACTGTTACATATTGTTGTTGTTTCTAATGCCACCTGCCTGACGTAGTCAGATCGAGGCCCACGAAATTCATCATGGCAAGGGGCTAGAAGTACGCCTGTCGTTGGCCTTGAGCGCCATACAGGTGACAGTACGATTTAACTCGGCGAAATTCCCCGAAGGGAAGATAGATGGCGACACCACCTATCTCCACCTCCACAATTTTTGCATGGAACTGAAGGGGAGAGAAATATTTTCCAGTCCCATGCGCTCGTAACTCAGCCTACAAGACTCCGGACCCACTGATTTAACGAGCACCTGCTCCGTGTGTACTCGGATGGTATTTGGTGTCATCGGGCATCGAACCCAGGCCTTTCGGTCTGGAGTCCGATGCTCTAAGCACTAGGCTACCCACGACATATATGAGGCAGACATGCATATATATATATAAACGTATATTACATATATACGTATATTTATATTTATTTTTACAGTTTTAATATTTTAACAAACCTTTGGCACAGAATAACCAAAATTGGCTTTTACACCATAAAAGTACACAATCAACTAATCAAACCTGTTTCCGTAGAATTGCAGATCTTTGTCGAAAGTAGATGCCTAAGATAATAGTTTTAATTAATGGTCACACAGCTCAATAAAAAACTACTTCTTCCATATCATACCAAATGTAAAGCAATGCTCTAGATTATACTCTGCCTCTTGCCCTATATTGCTTTAGTCTTAACCATTGTCTTTTTTGAATGAGTGAGAGTAATATTAACGCCTCACCATAAAGCGACGCAAAGGATATGATGACATACCTCGAAATTTTGAACCAAGGTCAAATGTCGAGGACGATAACTGAGCTGGTACTGCCTCTCCGAACTACGCCGGTGGAAGGAGTTTGAGCCTCGAAAAATTTAAAATGAATCAAGCCAAGGCCAGTCTTGAGTGGTACTAGGGTTCAAACTCATGACACACCGGACATAAGTTCATGACCATAATCATTAGGTTACCGTGGTCACTTTGACTTTCCCGAATAGCGTTTACATAAAGTATTCAATGTTCATCTCCAATCATTCTGTACTTTAAAAATGGACCAGTTTTCATTTCTCGTGAGTGTTGGTGTGGAAACATTTTCACGTTGCTGACAGATTTGAGCTAGTGTTTGTTTTCCATTTGAAAAACAAACTCTAGCTCAAGAAAACGTTCCAATGCTTTAGCAGTTTCAATACAGTAGTTTGTGCGCAATGGAATGTACCAACTAATTCATTACCTTTTACATGGGGATTTGATTTCACAACTGCGGTCGAATCATCATTATACATTAGCAATGGCTGACAATTTATCTGTTCATCGCAAGAATAACATTCGATTTACTGGGCATTTCTAAAACCAATCATGAACTCCTTGCTACCTATAGTTCCACCAAACACGGAACAAATCTTTCGAATTGCAGTTTAGAATTCCTTAACTGTAAACGTCGGAAGTTGTCCGAATGCTTATTTAAGTGGAAAACTGCTTTTTGTTGTTGTTACCATCCTACCGAGTGTAGCGCTACTTGTTTGAAATCTTTCATGTCTTATAAATACTGGCTTTAAATAAATCTTTTATCTCCATTCTTAATTAACTTGCTTTCATCCTTCAGGTTACACCTTCACGAAACAATGTTTGTGAGATCGATGGTAAATTTTAACCGACAAAAGAATTGTTTTTGTAGTATCTCTATGGGACTTAAATCTCTAAAAGAAATGATATGGCGAATATACAGCTTGACATATTTCATCACTGCTGCTGAAAAATAAAAATTAAATTAAAGCTCTAATACATTGGTTCTCAAACTTTCAATACTTGTGACACAATATTCAATCTTAAGTTTTCATCACGCCCCCTCCATACAAAAATATTATACCCCTGGCGTATACAAACGTCTCGCTCAGCCAGTGCGTAAATTGTCCACGACGTATGTAAACGTCTTTCAAAAATGCGTTCTTTTCTGTTAACTGTTATCCATTAAATTATTCCGAAGGCTTTGGAATGCAATAAAATGACCTTGACAGTGTTTTCAAAGGATTTATAATATTTTAGAGGATTTGCTTATTTATTCCCTCCCCCTCTAATACCCCACATACGCGTGCATACGTGCAAAACGGGGGCATTGAAAGGGAATCGCGAAACTTTTTATTGACAGTCAAGGGATTAATTATAAACCGTACCAATGATCAAGATAAGTGCTAAATTTTTGCATATAATTTCATATATGACAAACCCGTTGGATCACTGGTGTTTATTAAACTTGTTCTTAACTTGGTTTTTTTTTTAATTATAAAATGCATTGGGAAGTACTAATACATTTATAGATGTATTATATCAGTGTAAATGTTTTTTTTATCATGACAGAATGCATTTTTTGTTTGTTTGCTTTCAATAAATTGATATTTTTTAAATAATATTTGTTTTCGATTTTTCAATATGTTTGAGCCCTCTCCTTCGGTTATCACGCCCCCCTAGAGGGCGCGCCCGACAGTTTGCGAAGCACTGGTCTATTAGAGTTTTGAACAAATAGTGCGGTACTAAGTTAAAAATAATTTTTTAAAATGTGGCATCGAAATTGAATTTGGGCATTTACATCTATTTGAATTTAGATAAATTTCAAATCCCACATTCTTTTCTGTTAACGTTACATCTCTGAGAAGAGAAATTTTAAAATGTATAGCCAAACTAGTTCTTTGTTATTTTAACAGTAGAAATATGTTTTGATAGATAGGTGCAACGAATTTTTTTCAGATGAAAATAATTTAATCTGCATTTCATTGGTATTTTAAACAAATTAACAAATAATAATAATAATAATTACCTGAATTCTCTACAATTTTGGTTTCACATCGCAAACCGGTATATCCTGCATCACATCTGAAATAACAAAATATTGTTTTAAAAACATAAATGGCCGTCGTAAGGAAGGATTGATTCATGAAAAATGGTTTCATTTTTGGTTTTAAACTATCTGTAAGACTTAAGGCCTTACCACACGCAAACCTAATTGGAGCAATTTTCTTTTCAAGCAACCTTTTGGAACGATTTTTGAGCAGTTTCTATCATAACGGCTTCGAACAACTTTTTCCCAGTGAGCTGAAAGAATTTCTCGAAATTAAAATTGTTCGAAACTCCAACCAAGAGGGTTCTTCGGCTCTCAACGTCATAAACAAGATTGCAGTCTCGGCTTCGTCAAACGCATCAGACATGGTGTATAATAATTTAATGGCATATAATCTTTTAAATAGAATGGAGATTCATTTCTGTTTATGACCTGTCAATAAATGCGCGGGTGGAATAAAGAAACAATATTGGATGTTCGTTTTCCGAAGCAGAAAAATCGGCGAGTAACTTTTTTTTTTGTGAACATAGTGCGTGCCTGACGTCAGAGCTTATCGTTTTGCTTACGACAACCCATCACCCTCGAACGGCTGTTCTAAAGAGACTCGAGTTCTTCCGAGACATGCGTGTGTGATAAGGCCTTTAGACTTAATTCCTGACAATCCATTTTAGAATTTTTTTAAAAATTCATAAATAAAATACATAACAGTAGAATAAACTACGTGGAACTGAAAGTGCAATATTAAGAAAGAGTGAATAAAAAAGTGGGAATAAACTCACCAAAGAGATAGAGAAATAATGGACACTTATGTTTATAAGTTGGACTCATGATAATGGACACATAAGTTGTTATTTATACAAGTTATGTTTATTTTAAAATGATACTTGTTGGGCAGAACGAGAACAGTCCTAGGACCACCCTCAATACTCGAAGCGACACGCCAAGGTACTGAGTCAATGAGAGTACAGATAACCTCTTTAAGGAAGGGTCTCCTTCATACTGAACTCTTTGTCCCCGTTCCTCTGCTGGACGCGAAGGTGACAGAGCATGCATTTGTCCAATCATTTCCGAGATGTCTTAGAATGGCGAGAGATGCGAAAAATATGAGAGACAGGGAAATAGATCTAAACCTCACGAATACGTTAAAAGATGCACTTAGTTTGCATTTGGGCGTTATTCTTCTGGTGATTCCGCTGAAAAAGAAAAGTTTCACCAACTCCAGCTGTCGCAGCTTGAAAGTTGGAGGTGTAAGAGGGTTCGGGGAAGAAGCAGACATGGTCTTAAAAAGAGCTACTTTTTTTTCTATTTTCCACACTTTATGGACTGTACAACTTTATAGCTTAACTCTGGGTGCGATTCAAAACCCTAAAACTTAATTCGACAATTAAATTTATTGACAATCACTTAGCTTCAGTGAGAGCTCCTTGTGCAATCCTTCTCGAATCCCAATAGCTCGGTCAGCTCCAATGTTATTTTCATCAACACTCCTGGTGGATTCTACGTCGAATATTAATTTCAGGATGCTCGACCTCTCAAACGCAATTCACTTTTTCTTATTCTTAGATTCTCGATTAACGATCATTGATTAACCATTCAATTTAAATATCCAACGACAAGGTTTAAATAGTAGTTACACTTGCATATAATCAAATAATCTCTATGGAAAGAGGATTTTAAACTAACAGCTAAAGCATGGTTTTACCGAGAGAGGGTTAGTAGAACAACCCTATTAGTACCCATTGCAAATTTACGAGTCAGATTAAAATTGGTAGAGTTTGACTTTTTTTTGTGATATACTAGGTTTGGAACCTGCATGACTATAAATCATCCATCGTTGGAATGTCATAGTAGCCTGAATACAAGCAATTAGAGACTTGTCATCTAATGCAACAGCACTCTAAACCCTGATGCCGAATCGTCATGCAGTTATGGGCGAAATGGAGCTGTCACCACGTCGAGCTTCACGCTCATGCACGGTGAATATGATTCTGCAAACAAAAACATGACTCCTCTGAGTACACACAATTCTTAGAAATTCCATCATTCCCTTTACTCTAAATTAGCATAATTACAAACTAACTCGTATACGTTGTGGCGTTAATCACGATCTTTAAAAAAGGTTTGAGGCCATGCCAACAGAAACAATCGAAGAATAATGATTTGGAGTAATATGAGAACATCAAAGGTCTTTAACAAATTCTGTAAAAGGACAACAGGAGTGACTTGTGTGACCATCACCCACACTTTTCATAAAATTGTCTGTTTAAAGGAATTACCAACATTGTTGTAGACTTGGTAATTTCTGCAATTAACACGTGTCCTCTGAGCCAAGGACAGAATATCCACAATGATTTCCCCTGCAGAGGTAGTGGGATGAACGTTGTCCATTCAGCAGATACCTACCATTATATCCTATTCGACATGAACCGGGTATATATCGCTGCACCATGATATCCATTTCCAGTGGATCCCATCTCATGTTGAACTTTACGGCAATGAAATGGCAGACAAACTAGCGAAGAAGGGCTGTAATCTTTCAACTCCCTCCCTTTCCGCCCTTACCTATCTGGATTCATACTTGTTAAAAAAATCTCAAAATTTGGTGGAGTGAAGGGGGCCTTCCACTTATGGTATGTGGGTAATAGACACAGCCCTACTCTAGCCCTAAAGTGTGACAGATGCTCCCAGACTACACTCTTTCGTCTTGTCAGTGGTCAGTTCAAGTGCCTCTTATTCTCAGTGAACAAAAAGATCTTCTCCATCTGTGAAAGTTGTCATGATCACTAGGTGTCCCCGAACATATGATGCATTGCATGGATCTCACAAGAAAAGTTATCTACAATGATCCCCTGCTTGTGCTGAACTTTTTGAAATTCAACGATTTAATTGATTTTGTCTGACTTCGTCAGACCCTGGAGGATTAGCAATGACAACATGAACCCAAGAATTCTGCACAAAACATATATTTTGTATTTTTTTGATGAGGTGTGCCTATGTCGATAGTTTGTAAGGGCGCCCGCCCTCGGGTGCCCTTCTCATTGATTATCAGCATGAGCTAGAGGTGCAGGAATAATGGAAGAACTAGAAGCTGCCACGATCTTAATTTGACTTTATTAAGATCTTAAAACTAAAACTTATTAGATTAGATAATATTAATATATCTGAGAGAATCTACGGGGGCTAAACTCACAACATACACTGATGGACAATTGCTAAGGACGGATCACAAATTGCTATGTAGCATAACATTAAGTGAGACATGAGGCCTAGTAGGATAAAATATAGTTGCCACACTGTTCAGACATTAGAATAAAGAATATTTATTGTTCTGGAAAGTACAAAAGCTGTGAAACATCTGAAAGAAATAAATGTTCATTTGATCTGCGTACGGAAAAATGGAATAATGCATCTAAAAGTCAGCAGGCACTTTAAAGAAAGGTTTTAGTACGGGATATGTCCACCGTGGAGTGTGATGCAACATTCCACACGTCGTACCATACTTTGCCCAACATTATCCAGCAGCTGTTGAGGCAATTTATCCCATTCCTCTGTGAGTGCACGGATGAGGGTGTTCTTGTTTGTCGGAGGATAGTTTCGACCAGCAACTTGCCTCCCCAAAGCATCCCACACATTTTCAGTGGGGTTTAGATCCGGAGAACGCGCTGGCCATACGAGACGTTGAATACCCTCGCTGTCTAGGCAATCCTGAACAGCGAGTGTTCGATAACATGTTGCGTTTTCGTCCATAAAAACAAATTTATCACCGACAGCACCACGGAAAAGACGAACATGAGGAAGTAGAACTTCATCAATGTATCTTTGGCCCGTCATAGTCCCATTCACAACCACATGTAGGCGCGTGCGGCCATTGATCATGATGCCGGCCCACACCATGATACTGCATGTCGGATATCGGTCCTTTTCCTGGATATTTTCTGGACGATAGCAGTACCACTCGAGCGTCAGATCAGTTGGCTTCTACAATCCGATGACAGACTGAACCTACTCTCATCTGAAAATAGTACGCATGCCCAGTCCTGTTCAGTCCAATTGTGATGCTCACGACTTCATTGCAAACGGGCAGTACGGTGCTGTCTAGTCAATGGGACACACACAACAGGTCTGCGTGTGTATAGTCCTCCTCTCCTCAAACGTCTGGTAACAGTTTTTCGGGAGATCTGCTTTCCTGAGGCAGCAAGAAACTGATTTGCCACCTGCTGAGCTGTGGTGCGCCTGCTCCTTTTTGCTGATAGGACGATATATCTGTCTTCTGCAGGCGTCGTACTTCTAACATGACCTCTCCCGTGCCGTCTACTACACACTCCAGTAGTTTTAAATGACTTCCACAGACGTGAAACAACGCTGTGAGCGATGTCGAACTCCCTGGCAACATCTGTTATTTTTCGCCCTTCTTCGATCTTTGCAATAATTCGGCCACGCATAAAATCATCTATGTGATGTCGGGAAAACATGCCAAAAATTTAAAGTTCGTCTATTAAATCTTTCCTGTAAAACTTTGAAACAACAACTGTCCACACGCGTCAAAACCTTTAAAGCTCTTATGAACGCTATCACGTGATGAACAGACGTGGAAAAAAATTTTGCATACTCATACTTCTTCTTACTAATATCCCGCACTTATTCTAATTTTCCACATTTTGCTTCCTGTCATTTTGTGGTTACTATGGATGATAGTGTTATCCGTCCTTAGCAATTGTCCAGTAGTGTATATCACACCGAGATAACGTAATCCGGACCACTATCAATACTAACACGCCTAAACTCAATTCCAATACTGTCACTGATCATAATATTAAATAGTCCCTCCTACCTTAATGTTGATCGATCAATCCAATCTTACTGGAAGTTACGGCTTTACAGGAGTGCAATGTTATGCACCTTGACCTAAGGCCTCACTATCACGAATAACTTCGGTTGGCTGCCACCTAACCTTTCCAAAACCTCTTCACGCTTGAATTACGCAGATTATTTTAACTCCCCCCGAATTGCCACCCTGCTTACTTTAACCTCTAATATTTAAAAGCTTTCTAATTTGCATCTTTCCTTCACGCTTCAATTCTTGGGTTTGGGTGAAAAAGAGTTGCCATTAATTCTGGTTCCAAAGTACTCAAAGGACATGTTAATGAAAAGACGCGTGAGAGCGTCACAAGTTGTATAATATTATGGTCACTCGGGGGGGGGGGGTTCATTTTCATTTTCATATAGTGCATGGAGAAATTTGTACATGCTCAAAGTACTTACATGCATCTGTAGTTTCGTTCAGCCTTAGAATTTGTAAGATACTCGCATTCACCATGAAAACATGTTTCAGGATTACATACATCTAAAATAAAACATGTAGATTTAGTTTTAAAAATAAGATGGAAATTTGTCAGTAAAAAAACAAATTTAACTTAACCATACACTAATTAATAAGTCTTCGAAGAGGTTCCATTTAATATTAAATCAATTATATAATGTTTGAAGATAGCTGAATGTCATTTGATAAAAGTTATACAAGTTTATGTGTGTTCAAGTAGGTTTTACTATCACAAAACATTTGCATGTATATATGTATACTTTAGTATTAACTCAATTAATGCTAAATGAGAAGAGAAGTGTGAAAATTTTATCGCATGTGCAGCATCAAACGCGTACTTCTATCTGTTTAAATTGCGTCGTTGTAAAGAGCAACAGGTATAAAAATTCTTTAGTAAATACAAATAAATTAGTAATACAATTTAGTGAAAAACAAGAATGCAATAAGTGAAATATTACAGACGTTATTGGTGATGCTTTTTTAAATTTGTAGTTTTAGACTGCTATCGATTTTCTACTTTCAGTATAGATATTGTCTCATGAAGAAAGAAAACTCTAAATTTTTATCAACTCTAAGACAGTGAAGGAAAACTTTTGATGGTTTTGCATCCCTATTTAGAATATTTTATATTTTATCTCAAACCAAATTACAGTTTCTTTTTACTTTCCTTATGTGTTTTAGTACAACAATGGTTACTTCTTACCTTCACAAATTCCAGACGGCAATCCGACAGTTTGTCCCCAGGGGCATCTGCAGATGGCTTCCGAATTTTCAATTATACATTCAGCTCCCATATCTCGGCACATGGGCTGAAATTTTTTACACAGCAAGTTTAATGTGTCTAAAAAATCAATATTCATCGATTCAAAAATAATGTAATCTGAGTTTTATTGGTCTTTTAAACAAATTTACAGTAATAATAATAATAATATTAATAAGTACCTGAATTGTCTACAATTTTGTTTTCACATCGCAAACCGGTATAACCTGCATCACATCTGAAATAACAAAATATTGCTTAAGACAGATAAATGGCCATCAAAATGAATAATTTTTTTGTGAATTTTGTTTTTATATTTGGTTTTACACTATCTTTAAGACTTATCACACTGAAATCTATTTGGAGCAATTTTTCTTCGGCGTAACCCTTTGGAGCGAATTTTGCTCATTTGCCACAGCAACGGCTTCGAACAACTTTTTCCTAAGGAACTGAAATAATTACTCGAAATATCAGCCAATGGGGTTTTTGTTCTCCACATCGAAAAAGAAGATGGCGTTAAAGATGGCATCCCCGGTATCGTCAAATGCATCGGAAATTACTTATAATATTTTAATAGATTATAATCTTTTAAATAGATTGGGGATCCATTTATGTTTACGACATGAAACAACAGCGCGAGCGGAATAAAAGAAATAATATAGGATATTTGTTTTCCGAAGCAAGAAGATCGGCGAATAATTTTTTAATGCGTAGATAGGGCGCTGCTGATGTAGAGCGCATCGCTTTGTTTACGGTAACCTTGCATCCTCATAGCTGTTTGAAATGGTTGCTCTAGAGACTCGAGTTGTTGTGAGATATGCGTGTGAGATAAGGCCTTTAGACTAGCCATTTTGCCGATCCATTAAAAATTTTTTTTTATAGTTCCTTAACCCAAATACATAACAGCAAAATAAACCATGTGACACTGAAAGTGCAATACTAAGAAAGGGTGACCAAAATATAAAAAAATAAAACAAACTCGCCAAACAAAGAATGAGAGAAGCAACGGACAGCTTTTTATGTTTATTTTCAAATGATACTCTTGGCGCAGAACTAGAGGAACTCCATTTCAGTGAGACCTAGGATCACCTTGGATACACGAAGCATCACGTCTACGTACTGAGTCAGTGAAAGGAAGGGAATTCTTTTGAAGTAGGGATGTTCGTTTCTAGTGAGCTACTGTGTTTATTTGAATCTAACCCAAGATTTAGAAAAACAAAATAGAGGAAAGAAGTGTGTGTGACTTTTGTTTCTCTTTGCAGTTTTATTAATGTTTTACATGTTACTCTTATACAGATAGATAAGTTTATAACGTCAACGTTAAGTATTAATCAAAATAAGAAAAAAAATTTTAGGCCAGTGGCACATTAAGTCTTTGAACGCGGGTGGCCGATACCCTAGGATTTGTCCTGGCTGAATGTTGCTATCACCACGTCAAGCTTCACGCTCGTGAACGGAGAATATGACTACCCATAAGAATAAGATAGAAGAGAATAAGACTCGCCTGGGAACACAACTACTTTGCTCTAAAATAGTATAATTACAAACAAACTCGTATACGTTGTGGCGTCAATCACAATGTTTAAGAACGGTTTGTGGTCAGGCCAACACCAACAACCGATGAATAATGATTTGGGGGTATATGAGAACATTAAAGGTATCTTACACATGCTGTAAAATGGCGGAAGGAGTAACTTGTAGGACCTTCAGCCAACCTCTCGTAAAATTGTTTGTTTGCAGGAATTGCTTCCATTGGAGTAGGTTTGGCAATTTCTGCTATCAATACGTATCCTCTGAGAATAGGACAGAAGATCCACAATGGTTTCTCCTTAAAAAATAATGGGTTGAATGTTGCCCATTCTGCTGTTACCTAGCCTTATATCCTATTTAACACGAACCAGGAATATATCTCTGCAGCATGATAACCATTTTCAATGGATGGGGGGGGACAAATTAGCGAAGGATGGCTGTAATCTTCCAACTTGGTCCACTTCCGATCTTAACTATTTGGAATCATACTCGTTAAAAAAATCTCAAAATATGGTGGAGTGGAGGGGTCCTCCCACTTATCATTGGCATGCTGTTAATAGACCCGGTCTGGCTCTAACCCTAAAGTGTGACAGAGATGCTCCCAGACTACACTCTCTCATCTTGCCAGAGGTCCCATGAAGTGATTCTTATTCTCAGTGAACAAAAAGATCTTCTCCATCTGTGCAAAGTGTCAAGAACACCAGCCTTCTCCTTAACACATAATGCATTGCTAGCAAAGATATCTACTCTGATCCTCTTCTTGTCCTATGCTTTTTGAAAGTCAACTATTTAATTGATCTTGTCTGACTTCGTCAGACCCTGGAGGAATAGCAACGACAATATGGTTCGGGGAGTGCTGCGCAAATTACATAACTCGAGTTTTTTCGATCAAGTGGGCCTATCTTGAAAGTTGCATAATATTATAGCCACTTGGAAGTTTTTCATTTTCATTGTCTCATAGTGCATGGGAAAAAGTGTATATGTTCAAAGTACTTACATGCATCTGTAGTTTCGTTCCGTTCTAGAATTAGTGAGAAACTCGCATTCACCATGAGGACATGTTTCAGGATTACATACATCTAAAATAAAACATGCAGATTTAGTTTTTTAAAAAAACATGGAAATTTTTTGTCAGTGAAAACTCAAAATTTAATTTAACAACATTATAATTAATTAGAACATGAAATATTTTATCTTCAATTGTTCCATTCTGTATTTAATCAATTATATAATGTTTGAAGAGAGCTTAATGTCATTTGATTAAAGTTATACAAGTTTATGTTTGTTCAAATAGGTTTTACTATCACAAAACATTTGCACGTATATGTGTATACTTTAGGATTAACTCAATCAATGCAAAATGAGACTAGTAATATCAAAATATTTTTTTAATGTGAATTCCTACTTAGGTAATCAAAGAAAATTTTATTTTAATTAATTAAATTTAATTAATGAATTAATATTTGAAAAACCTGTATTGATTTCAAGTATCATACACAACAAGTTTTAAAAAATATATTTGAGCTTGAGGGAATGAATAAAAAAATTAGCATTTGTAGCCAAGAAAAACGTTTTGGAAAAACCTACTGGCGCCATTTGTTGCAGCTAGTTCTAACTTCATCAGGAATAACGCAAAATAAATTTAAAATTAAAAAATAAATTTTAATAATGAATGAATATTTGAAAATAGTTGCAGTAACAACAAGTGTTTTCCATTAAAAATTGAAAAAAAATGTATTTGGACTTGAGTGAATAAATAAAAAAGAATTTTATTAGCGATTGAAAATTTAAACAAGATATATATATATATATATATATATATATATATATATATATATATATAAGGTGTGTGTGAACTAATAGTAGGAATTGAAAAAAGAAATGTGAAAAAATCGTTGTGGTGCATGCAGTATCAAACGCGAACTACTGCTTGTTTAAAATGCATCGTTGTAAAGTTCAACAGGTATCTAAATTCTTTATTAGAGAAATATTGTAAATACACAAGGTTGCAATAGTTGAAATATTGCGTTACAGACATTATTGGTGGTGCTTCTTTAAATTTGCGATTTTAGTCTGCGATCGATTTTCTACATTCAATATTGATTTTATCTTACAAACAAAAGGCTTTGTTAAAGTAAAGGTGTTTGTTAAGGAAAATTCTAAACTTTTACCAACTCAACTTTTGCTGCTTTTGCATCCCTATTTAGAATGTTTTGTATTTTATCTGAAACAAAATTAAAGTTTCTTTTTACTTTCCTTATACAGTAGAAACTGTTTTTGTGCGGTCCTTTTTTATGCAATTTTATTTTTGTGCGATTTTATTTTTGTGCGGTCTATTTTTTATGCGATATATGAATTTCAACGATTTTGGTACAACTATAATTTTTCCTATCAGTGTACATATATTCACTTAAAGAAGCTCTGTTAATTGGTTATAAACATTCTATAGACAATGCACGTCCCATTGCTTTCACGCAAGGAAATAGCAGCCCGCACTAGATTGAAGACGAAACTTCAATGACAGTGACATTATCAATAATTTAATAGATTATGAAGATGGACATGAGAAGAACCGGAATCTTTGGAAACGGATACAACACATGCTGGGATTCAGCTTTCCAACAAATTGGAAAAGTATTTTCGTAAAATAGATCCCTATGCCGAAAGAAGATTGAAATTTCAAAAAGAGCTTTGATCATGCATATCTGGGTATCCTGACGCTCACAAGCACCTGACCAACTGATCATTGTCCCAAAAACCCATCACTTACTTTATGGTGCCAAAAAATAAATCAATTGCAAGTGTATCTTTAATTGACGAAAGCAATTTTGAACTAATTCATCACGGAAAGATGCTCGCCTTGGATAATGAGGAGCAGCAGTGAATTGTATGAGCATTTGGCATTTAGCAAGTATGAGCATTTGGAGAATTTTACCACTGTGATAAACAATCTGTCACATTTATTGGTGTTTGGGGGTTAGAATAAAGATCAGCCACAGTGAATACAATTCTAATTTATTGTTCTTTCACTTAATTTAACAACCCAGGGTAAGAAATACAGAATTCTATTTATAGAAGCAATTACACAGCAGAAAGGATATATACTTAATATTTAACTATAATTCAACTAACTTACTCTTGAAACGCTTTGGGTTACGCTTTGGCCTCCGGTCGTTATTATTCAGTTCTAACTTTATTGACTAAATTGCCAATTAACAATCTTGGATTATTCAGCAATTAATCGTCGAGTAACTCTCAGCTACTTTCCCTAACCACTAACTTCGCGTACCTAAAAGTTAATGCTTAAATATTACCATTTACATAAACCGGGTCTTCTTCTTCGGGAGAAAGTTTTCAATAGAACAATATTCAAAAGAAAACAATTTACCCCAGGAGGATTAATGAAAGCTCAGGGATAGACCCGTTACAGTACAATGAGAAATTAAATGATTTTAAAACGTTTCCATGTGAAATTCAATTATTTATTGTGTTTGGAAGTAATTTCCCATAAATTTCTTAAATTATTGACATATTTTTAAGTGGGCATTTTTTTTATGCGGTCCCTTTCCACCGCATAAAAAGTTTTTTTGTAGTATGATGACAAAACTGTTTGTTTTATGCAAGTGTTTATGAAATTTTCGAATATTTTTTGTGCGATTTCTTTCATGTGGTCCCTATCTACCTCACAAAAACAGGTTTAACTGTATGTTTTAGTAACAATAGTTACTTCTTACCTTCACATATTCCAGATGGCAATCCGACAGTTTGTCCCCAGGGGCATCTACAGATGGCTTCCGAATTTTCAATTATACATTCAGCTCCCATACCTCGGCACATGGGCTCCAATTTTTCACACATCTTGTCTAAAACATCAACATTCATAGAAACGTTAACTTATTTCAAATAATTTACTATAATGAACATAAATAAAATAACAGAAAAAGTGTAATGTATACACCCTGACACTTGATATGTCTACTCTGCTACTATCGTTCCCATTTCGGGAGAAATTTTGACATTTTATTATATATTGTTCCGAATTTTCTGTGAAGAATACTTATAATAGTGTAAATAATTAATATCTCGATGTGTAATACGTTAGCATTACTTTCTGTTGCATTTGTTTCATACTAAAATTGTAATATTTGTAAGCAACGCCATTTCTTACATTATAATGGCAATTCAATGTAAACGTGGAGAAATCTTGGAGATAGATCCCAGTTGGTATCATTTTTGTGAGCCATGTTGGTGACCATTTTTGGCAAGTTCGTGTCCACATGAATTCTTCTGGAAATTATTGGAGAAATGTAGAAAGTTCATGATCTATGACGTAAGCGGATCTTTCTCGAAAGATCCTTGAAGCCTATAAATAGGGAGTCGCTCGCCGAAAGTGAGTTGGTATTGTTTTGACTAGCAACTAGTGGTATTGTCTGAACCTCTGAATAGTCGACCAACGATTAGTGATTACTTCGGCTGTTGAGTAGGACGAGCGAGTGCTTGCGAATAATCTTTAACATACTTGTATTCTAGACACTGATAGTTGTGTCTGAACGTCGTAGAAGGTGAGATGGCCTTCTGAGATTTATTCAGGGAATATTGCTGCTGTATCCTGTATTTCAAGGATTATTTTTCGACAATCAATTCCCATGGCTCCTTTTGCTCATTGAGACTGACTGCATAAAATCCTCGAATCCCGATATACGGAACAACATTATTGTGTGCCGATATACTGGATGAGCCTCAAAAATAATCGTTGCGGGCTGCGAGCTTGACACTCCTGCTCTAAGCCCTTTTGGTTGAGCAAGTGCACTTTGGGGATATCGTCAACTTTTAAATACGACGTTAATTAACTCTCAATTAGTCAATTATTAATTTACTATCTAGTGCCACAAATAAACTCGCTTTTTTGAATGAAACTAAACAAAATTTCTTCTGTTACATAAATTTTTCAACATCTACATGACCATTCTTAACATTAATGATAGATTGGATCATTTTACAAAAGTTTCCACTTACAGCGAGGGGTCTAACAATATTAAATAGTGCCCAAAATAATAAAAATATAAATTATTATGTTATCAAAAGTTGTTTGAAATGTAATTAATCTCAATATAAATGATGCTAAACGTTATATACATATGAAAATTTTTACGTTTAATATTTACGTTTATACTTTTAATTCTTCAAAATATTATGGTTAATGGCAAAATGAAATATTGTTTTTAAACCTTAAAAATTTTTTGTCTTTAAAATTATAAATAAGATCAATAAGTTTTGATAATCATTTATGATATGCAACACACTTACCTTCATTTGATTGTTTAGCTAGTAAATGTGCATTTAATCCATTTTGCATTATAAGTTCTGAACAAAGAATCAAAATAAAACAGAAAATCGCCATCTTTAAGCTAATTATTACGATCCAAAGAAATCGCGAATTGCTTAGAATTGAATTCGTATGCAAAAGTGTTCATTATCAATGAAATTTTTCTCCTTATATTCCTTTTCCCTTATCAATCTTATCATTTTCTTAAGCGTACATGAATTAAATTTTTTTATCACTTGCTGTTTCCTCTAAGACTTTAGTCTCGATATCAAATAGTAGGTGAAGAATAATGTTTTTAGAGATACAACTCATTTATCGACCCTAAAATGTGGTTTTCTTTTTGAAATGCTGATTTGATGTTGAATGTTCCAAAGGAGAAATACTAACTACATTTTTAAAGGTGTTTTATTACTATAAAATATTAAATATTCACTTCACATAAGTATTTTTTTAAATGCTTTTTCATTGCATGAAACATTAAAATTACACAATGTGTTACAAAAATGTGTTAATACACAATGTGTTAAAATTACTCTATGTTCAATTACAATATGTTGTACTTGCACCCCCCCGGCCCAAAATGATAAAGTGATCTGAAGTGGGAAAGTGGGTGTAATTCTAAGAAAAGCTTTTGCAGTTTCAAGTGTAAACAATATCTTTAAGAAGACTTGGTACCCTAAAAATCACAAACCTATCGTTTTTTTATTTTCATTTAATCTTATTCTTTGCATTATTATCTTTCGATTGATATATCACTTGTGCATGTCGGAAAGTTAGAAGTTGAATAAAACTTCATTTGAAAACAAATTAGGCAATTCAGCCACACCCCTTTTTAGAAAAAAAAAAAAAAGCTAAAAAATGCGTTATGATAAAAAAATCTATTTTATAAATAGAAATAATAACTATAAAAAGAATGTGTAGTATTAAAAGCAGAATATTTCCGAGGCAATACAATAATGTAATTTTTCTTCCTTGTGAAATATGTGCATGTAAAATTTTTAAATTAAGGCATTTTATATTAATAATTTTATAATTTCAGTTCTTATTCCTGATATATCTTTCATACAAATGTAATACTTTAATATTATAAGAAGAAAAACAGCTAAAATTTCTGTCTTGACAGAAAAAAAAAATTTTTAACATTTTTCTTGAATTTTCATGGGCAATTAGTACTCTCTAAAAGTTGATCATTTATAAAAATGTGTGGGTTGAAAAAATATGAAAATGCAATTGTTTTAAAGAAAAACGTATAACTAATATCTTAAAATGATATTTTAAGTTTAATTAAGCTTATAATAATTATTTTTTAACAATTATAAACTTTAAACCTGTTTTTCTCAGTTTGTGTTTTTCGAAACCTTAGTGCATTCAAAATGCTACTCCTTCGACAATTATTTACCAATCACTTCAATTTTTTTCCTGCGTGTTAAAAATAAAGCATGTAATAAAAATTAGGAATCCGTTTTGCTATAAACTGAATACTTTTTTTAAAAAAAAATAAAATGTAAGACATGTTGGCTTTTTCGTTGATTTTTAGCCTGTATATCAACATTTTATTTTTTTCTCGAAAACGAATGAAGTTATTCCAAAATCGATCCCTAAAGTTGTTTAGAACATCCATAAGAATATTATAAAAAATTTCAGGTCAAAAAATTAATTTTTACTAAAGGAGTAAGATTTTAAAATTTTCCCAATTTTCTTCAAAAAATTTAAATTTTTAAAATTGTGTGAATAATATATGATAATTTCCATCTGGTAACATTTTCTTGAATAAAAACATTGCATAAAATGCTAAAACATAATTTTTAAATAAGTAAATAAAGAAGTTTGCTCAAAGGGTACCAAGAAGGGTAAGGTATCCGACTACGTTCGGAACCGGGATTTTGCAAAAGCGTTTAAATGGATAATATTTAGGATATTTAGTGTCACTTAGATTAGAAAATGTATATAAAATTGTTTTAAGAATAGTATTACAATAAAAAATTATTTAAGTACAATAGTTTGACAAAAAATGAACATAGAATGACACATTTTCAAAATATTCTCCTTTGTGAAAAATACTTCTTTTATAATAATATTTTGCCTGTATATAGCTCAGACCTATGTACAGAGGCTCAACTAGAATTTTTGAAATATATAACTTAGAGGTGGGTTTATCCACGTTTTACGACAACAGAGGGAAGAAATTTTAAGAAAAAAACGCCGATAATTATTCCTCTCTGAAAATTCTAACTCTGAAAATAATGTGAATTTTTTAAAAATTCTAGTTGAGCCTCTGTATAGAGGTCAGAGCTATATACAGGCAAAATATTATTATAATAGAACAATTTTTCACAAAAGGAGAACATTTGGAAAAAAGATTATTCTAAGTTTATTTTTTGCCAAAATATTATATTTAAATATTTTTTTATCAAAATGTTCTTAAAACTATTTTATGAATGTATTCTTATCTGCGTGACACTATATATCATGAAAATTTTCCATTTATGCGCTTTTTAAAATCACAGTTCCGAACGTAGTCGGATACCTTAACTATTTGTAATTAGAATTTTGTGTGTGTGGTGAGTTATATTAAAACTTCTGGAGCTTGACTTCTTTAATTGATTATAAAGGGTGTTTTTTTAGAGGTATAGAACTTTAAATTGCAATAAAACAACGATGTATTATTCACCTGACATGAATTTTTTTATTCGAAAGATAATCTTGTGGCATTACATTTTAAATATGATTTCTGGCATAGGACTGCTACGGCTGGCTCGGATGTAGTCCAATCTGGACGTCCAATTTTCGATGACTTTTCCCAACATTTGAGGCCGTATATCGGCAATAACACGGTGAATGTTGTCTTCCAAACGGTCAAGCGTTTGTGGCTTATCCGCATAGACCAATGACATTACATAGCCCTGCAGAAAATAGTCTAGTGGTGTTAAATCACAAGATCTTGGAGGCCAATTCACAGGTCCAAAACGTGAAATTAGGCGGTCACCCAACGTGTCTTTCAATAAATCGATTGTGGCACGAGCTGTGTGACATGTTGCGCCGTCTTGTTGGAACCACATCTCCTGGACATCATGATTGTTCAATTCGGGAATGAAAAAGTTAGTAATCATGGCTCTATACCGATCATCATTGACTGTAACGTTGTGGCCTTCATCGTTTTTGAAGAAGGATTCCACCAGCCCATAAAGCGCACCAAACAGTCAGCTTTTCTGGATGTAACGGTGTTTCGACATACACTTGTGGATTAGCTTCACTCCAAATGCGGCAGTTTTGTTTGTTGACGTAGCCATTCAACCAGAAGTGCGCTTCATCGCTAAACAAAATTCGCTTATGAAAATCAGGAACAACGGCAATCTCGTTTTGGGCCCACTCGACGAATCTACGCCTTGCTGGATCATATTTAAAATGTAATGCCACAAGATTATCTTTCGAATAAAAAAAAATTCATGTCAATCGAATAATACATCGTTGTTTTATTGCAATTTAAATTTGGAGGAACCATTGAACTGTCGTACAGAAGGAACCAATGACCATTGACTGTCGTGCAGAAAATTAAATTCAATTGAGATTATTTGCTATGAAAAGAGGAGAAGAATGTTGCAATGGACAAGGGGACATCACATTCAGCACACTTCCTAACTTGTCCTTTTTTGTGACATTCCCTACATCGTCTATAGAAAACCATCTTTGGCATATAATCTCCCACACAGGCTAAGCGTACATCATCCGGAACTACGCACTTATTTGTTGGGAAGCTAGCAGAACCAAAGCTTTCTAGAAAGACTAAGCTCTTGACAGTCCAATGACCTGAAAGTAGTCACGTGATCAAAGGAGGGACAGATTTGGCGGGAGAAAATGATTGTATTAACACTTTCATCTTGTATGCTAAGTAGTTGATAGATTTTCTCACGTGTATTTATATTCATTACTCAGGATAAATTGGCTAGTTTTTCTGGGAAAAGGATTACTCAGGATTTCTTTATTAACCATAAAATAAAAGGTACGATATTTATATTACTGTATAACTTTATTCTTGTCATTGAATTTTTTTCTTTTGAGTCTTGAAAACACGATATAATAAACTGACGCATATATGCCAACATCCTTGATTATTTGTAAAAAAAGATATTTTGTTTTATAAGAGAAATTAGTGTTTAAGTGTAAAATTAGTGTTTTGTTTATTCTGTCACAAATCTTAATTAACTAAAAATTATTATTAATAACTTAACCTAAAGCTGCACACATTTCATAATAATGCCTCGTTACTGCTGTGTACCAAATTGTTCCTCTAATAAACCGGGGCAGCCGTACGTTTCTGTGTTTCGTTTCCCAAAAGATGAACAGTTGCTACAAACTTGGAAAAAGAAAATTCCTAGGGATTTTAAAAATACTAACAATAGTGTAGTGTGTATTAAACATTTCCCTGAATCTTTCATTGTGAGAAAAGATAAAATTACAGAGAAGACTGGTACTGTTATCGAAATACCTAGAGTGTATCCAAAATTATCAGAAAATGCATATCCTTGCATTTTCCCTCGTTGTCCATTCTACTTGAATGAAACAATTAAAGAACGCTCGGTGACAATTCAATGAAAGGAAAAAAAATGAAACAATTAGTCGAACAACTGTTTACCAATTTCATTAAGAAAGACGCAATTACCAGTTTTGAATGTTTAAAAGAAAATCTGCTAATGCGAGAAAATCCCATATCTGATTTCTTATCTAAAAATAATGTTCTAAAACATGATTGTGAAAGTTGAATAACATTTCTTTTTATGAATTGCGAAAATTGTCCTTCTTAAAATTCCTGAAAATAAATACAGATCTCTCTATTGTTATATTTAATAATAATCGTGAATTAAATATATACCTTCTGTTGGAAAAATTCTTAATAATCCTCCTAGGTTAACATATTTCAGCGAATTGCTGCATATCCTTAATACAGTAAATGTTTTTGAAGAAATCTGTTCCATTAATTCTGTTCCTCATCATGTTATGGCTATTAAATCGTGGGAAAAGTATTTTGAAAACTGTAATGCTCAAAATTTCGAGGCAAAATTATTAAATTTGAATAAACATGGCCGTAAATATAGCAGTAATTTAATAGTTTTTTCTTTCTGCATGTACATTAAATCTACCACATGTTATTCTTATGTAAGAGATAAGGGAAATATAATTCTTCCTAGTGTGTGACAATTGCAGAGAGTTGCATCTGGATTATTATATATATATATATATATATATATATATATATATATATATATATATATATAAATGTTACTCCAGGTTTGTCAACTCTGGCTAATGAAAATTATCTATAAGGTAGGTGTAAAGAACTGAAAGACCATGAGAAACAGGTAATATTGAAAATTGATGAAATTTTCATCAAATCAGCGATTACATATAAATGTAATAAAATGATTGGATTTACCGAGAAAGGAGAAGCAGCTACTACGATTCAATGTTTTCTATACTCTTCTTTATTGAGTAAAAATAAAGAAATAGTATCATTGAACCCTGTAAAGAACATGAATACTGAAGACCTGTATTCTATGACTTTAGAAATTTTTTCACTAATGGAAAAGGTAGGTTTTTCAGTTGTTTGCATTGTAAGTGATAATAACAGAGTAAGTAGAAATTGTTTTTCTAAATTGTGTAATGGTACCATAAAGAGTGTTATTCAGAATCCAGGTAATAATGCAAAAAAATTGCATCTTATTTTTGATTCAGTACATGTTATCAAATCTATACGAAATAATTAGTTAAATCAGAAAGATGCTGATTCTTCTTTAATGTATCCTGATCCTTCAGAATTTTCTCAAATCTGAAAAGCATCTTTTTCATCATTATTTAAAATTTATAACGAAGAAATGAACATTATTGTGAAATTAGCTCCTAAATTATGTTTAAAAGCTTTAAAACCAACACATTTTGAGAAACAAATGTTAAATTAGTTTAAAAAATTTTTGAAGAAAGCAATGTGACAGCACTTAATATATTAAAAGATAAATTAGGCTACCCAGAAATATTTAGGGGCACTGCAATATTCATCAAATATATTTTAGATTTCTGGCAAATAATGAATATTAAAAATCCAACTAAGGGTCAAAATCTTAAATTGAAAAACAGTGTTCCTTTTTCATCAATAGATGATGATAGATTCACTTTTTTTTCAAAATTTGTTCAATGGCTGGACTGCTGGAAAAATTTAAAACAAAGTAAACGAGAAGGTTGTTTAAGCGAGGAAACATTTTTTGCTTTGAGGCATACGGTAAATACCATCCCAGAACTAATAAAGTATCTTTTGACGGAGCAGAATTTCAAATATGTTTTAACTGGGAAGTTCCAAACTGATAATTTAGAAGCCAGATTTGGGCAATACAGACAAATGTCTGGAGAAAATTATCAAGTCACTGTGCAGGAAATTTTGCAAGCTGAAAAAAAGTTACGCATTAAAAGTGTGTTAACTTTGCACTCAGATAAATATGATACTATCTCACTAAAAAAGTTAATTTCAAATCATTCAGGTGAGATATTTCATGTTAAAGTAGATATTACAGATTTCAACGAAATATTAAACACTAGAAATAAATCAGATGATATTTCAATCGAAGAGTATCAAGCTTTAATGTATATAGCGGGATATTGTGTGCATAATATAAAATTTGAATGCTCCGATTGCAAGCATACATTTCTTTTAGATAAGCAGATTAATTCCGACTCGGAAAATATCAAAGGGACAAAATATTTGAGACTTCTGGATAGAGGAGGTTTAAAAATGCCCACAGATATTGTTATGAAAGTCATTTCAACGCAATATTTCATTTTTAATCTGTTAATATCGAAAACATTCGAATCAAAGTTTCTTAAAGTTGATTGCCAATTATCTTGCTTTACAAGCATAACTGAAGCGTATCTGGAACTACACGAGTTGTGGAATGTCTTTCATTCGTTTCATTCACCTTGTGCAAATTGTAACATTCCCCCCTGCATTTTCATATTTTAAAAAGTATTCGTTACGTTTGGGAATATATGCTTAAATAATTATTCAAAAAAGCGCAGTGAAGAAATTTTAACCATGAAGGATAACCGAAAAATGAAGAAATTTAAGGCCAATTAAATTAATGTTTGCTTTTTTATATATTTTTCTGTTTTATTTATTTAAATATTTAATTATCGATTCGTATGTTATTCATTGTGCATGTATATATCCTTGTAATTTTTTTTATACTACATACATTTTATGAACATGTTTAATTGTTCATATGACTATTATTTGAAGAAAAATTATTTATTTACATTATTCATTTAAATTATTTTCATAAAGATTTTAGCATTCCAAGTATGTAAAATGTTTGTTTTTTTAAATTTCAAAACTTTTGTTTGAATTTAGATATTTTTGCCATAGCATAATATTGAATTTTAATGCATATGCATAAAAATAATGTAATTAATAATTTAAATAACATTGTCACAAATGCAAATGATTCAAAATTTGAAACAAATCAGTACGTTGCCTCATTAATGATATATTCCGTGAAAAGATTTTTTTCTGATTATTTATAGGTAAGTGTATTTATATATATATACTCTAATGTATATACATTTTTAACGTCCTATATTTGCTATATAATTATTGTGGTGTTTAAACTGTTCTTGTCATATGCATTTTTTATGTAATAATATGCCTCAAATACTTTACTTTTCCTATTTTCTTACAAGTAAATGTTTCTTTTATTTTATTGGATTGAAATTATTTTATATTTTTGAATATTGAATGAATGAATTATTCTAATTAGATATTTTAACGTATAATCTAAAATCTATTTTTACTATATAATTACTGTGGTGTCTAAAACTGTTTGTCATTTCTATATTTGTATATATTTTTGCATGTATTTTTTTATAATATGCCTCAAATACTTTACTTTCCCTATTTTCTTTACAAGTAAATGTTTCTTTTTAATTTTATTGGATTGAAATTATTTTATATTTTTGAATATTGAATGAATGAATTATTTTAATTGGATATTTTTAACGTATAATCTAGAGAATCTATTTTTACTATATAAGTACTGTGGTGTCTAAAACTGTTTGTCATTTCTATATTTGTATACATTTTTACATGCATTTTTTTTTATAATTCTTTCTTTTGTTATGATTCATTGATTCTATGAGCATAAAAAATGTCATTTCACAGGAAAAAGGAACCCCAGTAAAATGTTTCTAAATTCACTTGATTTTTTTATTAATATGCCTCTAATGCTCTACTTTTCAAATTTTCTTTGCAAAAAAAAATGTTTTTTTTTTATTTTATGTTCGAAGTTATTTTACATTGAGTCAGTTTTTTCTTAGATTTTTCTTATAATGTTAGGAGCCTTTCATGAATGATTTTGTCCCTTTATCCGGGAAAATATTATGCATCTTTCTAGTGTGTTAAAACATAACTTTCAACAGAAAATATTCGAAGTGAGAATTAAAAAGAAAAAATCAATATAAATGCGGAAAAGAAATAAATGTTCAAAGCTTTATATTCCTCACAGAGCGAATGCGCGTAGAAAAGCTTTCCCTCCTCTCGTGACGTCATCAACACTCTGTCTCGGCCTGTTCTTCAAGACGGCCTTGGCAGAACGTCCTTTCCTTCTTCTTGAGGAATATCCGTCTGTTATAGTCGACGGAATGTTAGCTGGTATAAACCTCTCTTTCTTTTGCGCACTTGCCACAGTATGAAACTATTTGGGACGGCAAGGTCACCGCCATTTTACAGATCTTCTTTTGTTTTTTTCCCTTTGATTGAAGCGACCTACCCCTTCGATGACATCGTTATATACAGCGACAGTTTTTGGACAAGGTACTTCTTCTTTAGTATCTTCTTTTTTTGTCCGATTTACGGATGTCATAATCACTGGATTATGTGCGGTAGCACAAAACTTGAGTGAGAATTAGTCTTTTCATCGTTATAATATATTGTCACGAGTTTTGCGCTTCTCCCAGGTGTATTTTATAAGATCATGTAGAGGGAAAGTAACCTTCTGGCAGACGTAAGAGGGAAAAGGCCCCGAGAAATGGTGAGTACGTGCTTTTTAAAGCTGACAGTAACCACTTCGAAAAGAATCCGCTACGGATTCATTACCGTCAAATCTACCACCCTGATTGGACTCAACAGTTCGCACAAGAACACAACCTTGCCGGCCATAAGGTCCGTTGAACCTGAACGCACCCACATTCCTGTGTAATCCCTATTTCCTATAAACAGGGCAAATGCAAAAATTAAAGCTGTATCTCAGGGACCGGCGGCCTCCCATCACTCCTCCCCTCTTTCAGAATAACAAAACTAAAAATAAAAGAAACAAAAGATCATTGAGGAAAGTATAAATATAAATCCAACACAAGAAAAATTAATTGAAGAAAATGTTTATATGAAATTGAAAAATTAATTGAAGAAAATGTCCATATATAAAATTGCAATAGTGTCAGCAGTTCCAACAGTCCCGTCGTCCTTTCACCGAGCACTCGCAGACTCCCGGTCATGAACGACTGTCCACGTCTTGAAGAGAAGAAAGACGATAATAGTCCCGTCGTCCTTTCGACGGGCACTCACAGACTCCCGGTCACGAACGGCTGTCCACGTCTCGACGGGAAAGAAGAAAAACGATGTCTGGAGCGTCCTAATCTTGGTGAAACTTTAGCGTAACAGTTCATCGGCCTTATAGTAGTAACCCGGTGCTGTTTGAATCTTGTAGGGGTGCAAGGGGATACATCCAGAGATCTGACTCTCGTCGGGGTTCATCTCGTGATGCAAACAAGACCCAATGCACCTGAAACAACCATGTCATGATGTCCTGAAAGAGAGAGAGAAAACACGAACACTCTCGTAGGAGAGCCAGCATCAGTAGAGTATATAAAACAGGGAGAACAAAATTTCCCAATCTTTTACAGGGCTTCAAACACCCGAGGTCTCCATCCCGTCCACCAATCACTCAAACGTAAGAAAATCAAGAATGCTCGGTTAAAAAAAATTTTTTTTTAATTTGCACACACAAAAAAAAAAACCGACTACAAGATGGCTGCATGCTAAAGTCTTACTTCCCTAAACGTTGCGAGAGAAAGAAAAAAAATTAAGTAGAATTAAATTCATCTTCAGTGAACAAAATAATTGAGATGAGACATGGGTCACCAAACAATTCATAAGGACAACATATATAAAATAAAAAATAGAAATAATCGAATAATCACAAAGAAACATGTGCCACTAAGTAATAAAAAAAAAATAAGACGAGTAACGCATAGTAAATTCAAAATTGCATATATAACAGCATCGATACTCACAATAACCACACATACGAGCATCGAACAAAATACTTTGTGATAAGAAATAAGTACAAGTGAAAACATATATAATCAATACAACCGTGGCACAAAGAAACAGACACCTCATAATTGTATAACATCGAAATCTTGACACGACTAATATGATGTGCATGTATCAGACCACCAAAAAAAATTATTATTTTAACCTTTAACAGTACTCAAAGCATAATAAATTGCAATGATTCACTAAGAGCACTGATTACTATCTTTTGTTAAAAAAAATTTATTTCAAGTTAAAAGTTAGAAATTGAAGCGATGGGTGCGCATAGGTAAAATAAAAATTATATAACCTCCGAGAATGCTTAATAGCCTAAGAAATTTAAAAAATCACTACAAGCATTGGTTACAATTTAAAAATAAAAAAAATTAATGTAATTAAATTCAGATTCACAATTAAAATCTATAAATTGAAGCGAATAATGTGTGTACATGGTAAAAAAAAATTTATAACCACTGAGAATGTTTAATAGCCTGAGAAATTTAAAAAAATTCACTACAAGCATTGGTTATAATTTGAAATTAATAAAAAAAATTAATGTGATTAAATTTAGAATTGCAAACTATGAGTATGCATTTGATCAGGATGCATCCCCAATGTTTAAAAAGGCAGAAGGGAAGAAAAAAAAGAACATACTATCTTTTGCGATATGACGATTGCTAGCCACCGTCAACACAAGAGACAGAATGTACAATTAAGATAAAAAAATCATGCAAATCCGAATATTTTTAAAAAAAGTAACTATATCGATTAATACTTTTAAAAAAAATTGAGAGAAAAAAAAAACAATTTCTTCTACATTCAAACACATGCGAATTTCCATTTTGAGAAATGAATTCCAGAAATCACAAATGCAATTGAAAATTTCAGAAAAAAAAATTTATAAACATAAAATTGATAATGCAACCCACGACATATGAGGCGACACATACAGAGTAAAGTAATTTTAACTAAAACAAAAAAAGCAAAAAAAATTATTACAAGTGCTACACATAATTAAACATGATCCCCCAAAAAAAATATCACTTCACTAATCAACATAACTTTTTAACATTCCATGTAATACAATGTATCAATTCTAAATAATTTTAAAAAAAGAACTCGTCACAAATGTTCGTATCCACGTCTCAACACTACCTAATTCTACGTTTTCGGCTACTATTCAGAGTTCAGCAAAGTTGAAAAGTAAAAACATCCTCTTACCTACTTCGCAAATTAATATCGATCCACAAACAAATGACACCCTTCTAAAAATTAGAAACGATTCTGATAGCATAATCACCCTTAACAGAAACATGAAAATAATTACTGTCAATAATTACGAAGAATTTTATTCCGATTTTCCCGTTTCTCAAGATATTCTACCCCCACTCACAGAGAAGGATTTTAACCTTTCAGGTTTGGACAGCAAAATAAAAAATAGATTATTTCAACTTTTAATTTCGCACAAAAGTGCTTTCGCTCGCTCTACAGTAGAATTATCTGTGGCCTCTACTGAGCATCATGGAATTAATCTGCAACATAACTATCCCATTAAATGTTCGATTTACAAGATTCCTTTTAATTTAAGAAACGAATTTCGACGTCAGATAGCAGATTTAGAGAAGGCAGGGATTATTTCAAAATCTAATTCCCAGTACAATACTCCGCCCTTGTTCGTTAAATAAAAAGAAAAATGGCGCCTTGTTATAGATTTTCGGAAACTGAACGAAATAACTTTGACTCAAGACTTCGTTATTCCAACATTGGACGACATTTTGCACGAAATTTCGGGTTCAAACTATTTTTCGACTTTAGACATGAAGTCAGCATTTAATCAAATTCTACTTCACTTTGCAGACAGGTATAAGACGGCATTCTCTACTCCCGACGGTGACAAATACGAATTTAATAGACTTTGTTTCGGTTTAAAAAACTCTCTCACCTAAAGCATTTCAGTCCATTGCAGAAGAGGTTTTGGGAGATTTATTACACAACGGAGCTTTGGTTTATATAGACGACGTTATTTTATTTACTAAAACTATAGATGAACATTTCGACTTATTGGGTAAGGTTTTTGAATGGTTTGAAAGAATTCACTTAAAATTTAATCCGAGTAAATGTCAATTTTTAACAAAGAGTTGTAAATTTTTGGAGTTTGTAGTAACACTGGAAGGTATCCTTATAGATAAAGATAAGTCCGTTTCAATCAACGAATTTCCAGTTCCAACGGACCAAAAGCAAATTAAATCTTTCTTAGGGTGTAGTAATTTTTATAGAAGATATATTAAAAATTTCGCAAATCGAGCACTTCCATTAAAGAATCTTTTAAGAAAAGACACTCCATTTGAGTGGACATCTGAGACGCAGGAGGCATTCGATGATATTAAGAAAGCCATATTAAACCCACCTGTCTTAGCACTACCCGATCCAAACGCAGAATTACAAATCACGACGGACGCTTCATCTCGCGGCATCGGGGCAGTTTTAGAACAAAGATATCCTAACTCTGAAGTCACACCTTTATATTTTTTTTCAAAGAAATTAAATCCCTTGCAATCTAAATATAACGCAACGGTTTTGGAGTTCTTTGCAATTTATACAGCATTAAATTTTGTAGACCTTTCTTGTTGGGAAGAAAATTTAAAGTTTTCACTGATCATAAACCTCTCGCAGGATTTCTTTCAAATAAAAATCCTTCTTCCAGAATTTTGGGTTGGAAATTGTGGCTCTGGAAGAATTTAATTACGACATACACTACATCAGGGGTTCCTTAAATTTAGTCGCAGATCATCTTTCTCGTTGTATTAATAACATCACAATAGCTTTACCTGAGTCTAAAGATCTTATTAAAATGCAGCATGAGGATCCTGTTTTAAGTACTATTATACAAAAAATTGATCAAAATGACGTTAGCCCACAAGTCAGCAACTGTTTTATTAATGGGGAAGGTTTGTTATGTCATTTGTCCAAGCGCCCGTCCAGATCACCCAGGTCTAGCACCACTAGAAAACAAGTTTGCATTCCACGTTGCCTTAAAGCTAGAATTCTTGAATCTATCTATTCAGAATATGGAGGGCATCTTAAATTTTTTAAGACATATCATCGACTCAGCGAAAACTTCTTTTGGCGAATATGTACAAAGATACTAAAAATTTTGTCCGTTCTTGCACCGTATGTTTATCTCGAAAAAATGCTTTCAAAATTTCACCAGCACCTCATCAGCTAGTAGAACAAAGTCAAGAACCGGGAGAAACGTGTCATGTTGATATTTTCGGTCCTTTAAAGACCACGCCTAAAGGTAATATATATAGCTATGTTTTATCTATGATAGATGCATTCACACAAAATACATTCATATCGTGCCACTTCCTGATATTGTCACGGAGTTCGAAAGAAGTACACAGTTCAATTAAACAAACAATTAGATTTATTCTAACGCTGGGAGCTCGATACAACACTGGACTGAGAACATCCCCAACTGGTGATGAACTCTGCTTTTATACACTTCGGAATATTCGAGAAATACCCAGTATGCACTCTAAAGAATGATCTGGATTCATTTAGAACCTAGAGAAACAATACATTAAAAACGAGAACAAAATTCCAGTCTTTGGATAAATCTGCCGGGGCCGGGATTCGAACCCGAGACCTGAGGAAGTTCAGTCCAACGCTCTGCCAACTCGGCTATCGGGACTTGTAGCAAATTATGCGTGCGGCATTGCTCCCCTCGAAAAAGAAGACAGCGCCCCGCTGTCATTTTGTTCAAGGGTCTTTATTCTGGAACGAGTGATGGGTCCTTTGTATGATTCTTTGGGAGGAATATCCTCGGTTTCGATTTGCTCGGCGGGATCATGGTACGGTTTCATACGCAGTACATGGACAACTTCTCTTAGTTTTCTTTTTCGTGAAGCAGGATCAAAATCTTGTACTGCGTAAGTCACGGCTGATAAACGGCGTAGCACCTGATACGGTCCGAAATACCTTCTTAAGAGTTTTTCGGAGAGAGACCGACTTTTCTCACTGGAGTATAAACCCATACGAGATCTCCGGGAGCGTAGGATACCATTTGGTGTTTGGAATCGTAACGTCGACGATCTTTGTCTTGAGCTCTCAGAGTGTGCACTCGGGCTAGCTGTCGTGATTCTTCGGCTCTGGCTGCTATCTTGGTGATGTTATTGTCATCAAAATCGTTAGGACAGAATGGTAGCATTGTATCTAGTGTCGTTTCCGCTTCACGACCATGAAGTAAATGGAACGGCGTAAAACCTGTGGTCTCTTGTTTAGCGGTATTATAAGCGAAGGTTACAAATGGTAGAATTTCATCCCAATTTTTCTGCTCTACATCCACATACATTGACAACATGTCGGCCAAGGTCTTATTGAAGCGCTCCGTCAGTCCATTTGTTTGGAGATGATACGCCGTTGTGAAACGATGATCAATGTTACACAAGTCGACGAGAGAGGAAACAAGTCTGGATCGAAAGACGGCTCCACGATCTGTGATAATTACTCGAGGAGCTCCATGCCTGAGGAAAATTTCTTCAAGTAAGAACTTCGCTATTTCGGCGACTTCGGCTGTCGGCAAGGCTTTTGTTATTGCATATCGCGTTGAGTAATCCGTGCAGACTATTATCCATTTGTTTCCATGAGCAGACTTTGGAAATCTCCCAAGGAGATCAATTCCAATGCGATGGAAAGGAGCTATAGCTGGAGGGATGGGAACTAAACGTCCAGGTGGTCATTGAGGAACGGATTTTCTCCTTTGGCACTCCCGACAATGCATGACATACCGAACGACATTTCGGTACATTCCCGGCCAGTAAAATCTCTTGCGAATCCTGTCATAAGTTTTCGCGAAACCAAGGTGTCCTGCGGTGGGGGCGTCATGAAAGTGCCTTAGTATGTCTGCTCGTAGATGTTTAGGAATGACTGGTAACCAAAACTTTCCATCTGGATCAAAATTCTTCCTGCAAAGGATACCGTCGATGAATCTGAATTCTTCGTTTTTGGATGAGTTGCTCAAAAGTTTTAATTTCGCAAGGTCTTGATCTTTTTTTCTGTTCCATCGCAAGGTTCATACTCGTCGTGACTGCTACAAATTTGTCTGGTGTTTCCGTTTCCTCTTCCACTGGATTTCTCGAAAGAGCGTCGGCGTCACTATGCTTCTTACCGGTTTTATATTTTACGTCAAAATCATGCTCTTGAAGTCGGAGGGCCCATCTGGCAAGCCTTCCTGAAGGATCCTTTAAATTCATGAGCCAGCACAAGGAATGATGGTCAGTTACAACAGTAAAGTGTTTTCCGAATATGTACGGCCGGAATTTGTTGGTAGCCCATACGATGGCAAGACATTCCCTTTCTGTGGTGGAATAATTCTTTTCGGCTTTTGTCAGAGTTCTAGAAGCGTATGCTATAACTTTCTCGACATTATTCTGAATTTGTACTAGGACAGCTCCGATACCGTACCCGCTTGCATCAGTATGGATTTCTGTAGAAGCTCTTTCGTCGTACATCCCCAATACTGGATCCGAAGTAAGTGCTTTCTTAAGACTGTTAAATGCTTCCACCTCTTCAGGACCCCAATGAAACTCCACGCCACTTTTCAGCAACGACTGCAAAGGTTCGGCGAGATAACAGAAACCTTTAATAAATCTTCTAAAGTATGAACAAAGGCCAAGAAAACTTCGTATGTCATGTATATTCTTTGAGTGGGAAAATTTCTTACGGCTTTTATTTTGTCGGGATCGGGACGAACGCCATTACTAGATACAAGATGGCCTAGAATCTTTACTTCTTGGGCAGCAAAAAGACACTTCTTTGAATTTAATTTAAGACCAGCTTCCTGAAGACATTTTAGAACAAGTCTTAATCGTATAAGATGGTCTTCAAAAGTTTCTGAGAACACTATTTTGTCATCTAGGTAACAAAGACACCTAGTCCATTTAAAATGGCGTAGCATATTGTCCATCATTCTCTCGAAGGTCGCAGGTGCATTACAGAGACCAAACGGCATGACTTTAAACTCGTATAAGCCTTCGGGGTAATAAATGCCGTCTTTTCACGATCCGCTTCGTCTATTTCTATTTGCCAATAACCAGATCGGAGATCCATGGAAGAAAAGAACTTGGCACCTTTCAGACAGTCGAGCGTATCGTCAATACGAGGCAGAGGATAAACGTCTTTTTCGTGACGCTATTCAGCTTGCGATAATCGACGCAAAAACGCCAACTACCGTCTTTTTTTTCTTACGAGCACAACGGGTGATGACCAAGGACTTTCAGAGGGTTGGACGATACCTTCATCAAGCATTTTCTGAACCTCTTCATGAATGATGCGTCTTTCAGACGGCGAGACTCTGTAGGCTCGTTGGTTGATTGAGCATGATCACCAGTAAAAATCCTGTGTTTCACATTCGTCTTCGCGGCTGTCGACTTGTCGGTCTTCGTGAAAATTCCAGAAAATTTCCGAGTAGTTCGGATAGCTTGTTTCTCTGTTCGTCACTTAACTCGGGTGACATCATTAACGAACAATTCATCTGTGACTCCGAAGTTTCTTGCTGCTCATCCAAGCAACCCGATGTGTCGGAAATAACACATAGATGCCCTTCATTTAGTGGTTCAGCTTGGCCTATGCACATTCCTCTAGGGATGATTTGGTTTCGGAACTGCAGGTTGGTAACCCAGACATCACCTTTTCCGTTACGATATGTGGATACCATGGACGGTGTAGCAATATTTTTCTCGAAGAGCAAATGTTTGCTGCCGTCTAGAACTACATTTATGTCTCCTCGGGTTTGATATCCTGATACTGTTATTCTAGTTAAAGAATGCGGCTTAAGTGTATAGTCTCTGGTGGCATACAAATTCCAGGCGTCAGGCGCTGTGGAGTCTCGACAGATGTCTTCTAGAACAAGTTCATTTTGTCCACAGTCTATAACGGCTTGAGACGCCTCTAAAAAGTCCCATCCTAGGATGACGTCATGGCTACAATGTGATAAAACAATAAATTCAAAGGCAGTTCTCGATTGTTTATACGGACACGTAAAACACATTTCCCTATCGGCCGAACAAAATTTCCATCCGCAACTTTCAGCATAACGCTCTTGGCATCAGCAAACAGAACTTTCTTTAAAAATCGGCAATACTTATCGGATATGACAGAAAACGATGCCCCAGAATCTACTAGAGCACGTATCGGCTTCTTATCTATTATTACGTCTAGTTGGTTACCAGTCATCTTGGCGGTCGACGGAGGATTTCCAGTATACACGCGGCCTCACCTCCTTGGAAGGTCGCTCTCTTTAGTTTTCCTCACTCCTACGGCCTGGCGACTGACTGGATCGGCGATATGGCGACGGGGATCTGTAACGACGTATTGGGGATCGGCCTCTCGTGGGACTTGGCGTAAAACGGCGAGAAGAGTTTGGTCGGCGTATTTCTTCTTCAATGCCAACGTCGTCGAAGTTCCGTCGGCGGTTTCGAGAGTTGTCAAAGACAGCCTTTTCTCTCTCGGCAGTAGCGCATTACATGTCCAGGACGTCCGCAGTGGAAACAAACAGGTCTGTTGTCAGCCGTTCTCCACACATCTGTTTTTCTTGGTTCAGGTGGGAATTTCTGAACAGGAGCTCTGTATTTCTTGGTTACAGCGGCGTATGTTGGTCGTGGTCTAGTTTCTGTAGGTTTTGTTGACACTGGGGCCAAAACCCTTTCAACTTCGTCTTGAACGATCTCTTCTAAGGATTGGGGATCGGAGTCCAAATATTCTTGCGTCTGGTTAACTAGTCGATGGACTTCTTCTCGTACGATTGTGCGAATAAAAGAGATCAAATCAGTCTCATCCGTCAGGGATGCAACCGGTACGACGTTTGGAAGCCTTTCAAATTTCGGTCGACCAACTCTCTTCTGCTTCATATCTTCGATATAGTTGCACCATTTGATAAAACTTGCTGTGTCGTTGATTTCTCTCGTCAACAGGGCCTGATAAATATCCTCAGCAACACCTTTCATTAGGTGTGACACTTTTTCGTCTTCTTTCATCAGAGGATTTACCTCTTGGCAAAGTCCTAATACACCTTGTATGTAGGACTGTGTACTCTCGCCTGAACGCTGGGCTCGGCATTTTAGTTGTTCTTCTGCCCTTCTCTCTCTGGTATATTTTTGACGGTCACCGAAAAGTCCACTTAGTCCATTTTTATACGCTTCCTAGGAATCTAAGGCGTCTTCGTTGTTGACATACCACTGTCTCGCAGTACCGTCAAGGAAGAAATAAACGTTTGCCAGGCACATCATGTCATCCCACTTGTTAAAGTTGGCTACTCGATCGTACTCTTTAAGCCATTTGAGAGGGTCTTCCCCAGGCGCTCCTCGGAAGGTCGATGGGCTCCTCCATTGCTGTAACGAAGGTGTTACTACAGCGGGCTTGGCTTCTTGCTCGGTCGGCATTTTTGTGTCCTCTTCCTACTATTTTCTTTTAACAGTCCGAATTCGGGGGATAATCCTCTTAACCGGAGGCTCCTGCGAAGGTTGTCGCTATTATCCACGTTTGACGTAATTGTTCCCCAGCACCTCCACCAAACTTGTCACGGAGTTCGAAAGAAGTACACAGTTCAATTAAACAAACAATTAGATTTATTCTAACGCTGGGAGCTCGATACAACACTGGACTGAGAACATCCCCAACTGGCGATGAACTCTGCTTTTATACACTTCGGAATATTCGAGAAATACCCAGTATGCACTCTAAAGAATGATCTGGATTCATCTAGAACCTAGAGAAACAATACATTAAAAACGAGAACAAAATTCCAGTCTTTGGATAAATCTGCCGGGGCCGGGATTCAAACCCAAGACCTGAGGAAGTTCAGTCCAACGCTCTGCCAACTCGGCTATCGGGACTTGTAGCAAATTATGCGTGCGGCAATATTAAGTCGAGTACGATTTCTAAAGCTTTCTTTGATAATTACATTGTACACAGGGGTTGCCCACATAAATTAGTCGTAGATAACGCTACATATTTTTAGAGTTCTGAATTTGTTGAATTTTGCAGAGTTATGGGCATTCATAAAAGACACATATCAAGTTATTCCGCTCACGTCAACGGGAGGGTAGAGAAACCCAATCAATCGCTAGCCAATATCCTGGCATCAATTTCGCAAAATACAAATGACTGGGATGTGCAACTCCCGCACACCATGTTAGCATTAAACTCAGCGATTCATGAAGCTTCATACATATCGCCTTTTTTCCTAGAGCATGGCAGGGATATTCGATTATCTTACACTTACGAGAAAAACTCCGACACACCACAAAATAAGTATGAATATGTTGAGAAGCTTTTACCGTCTTTAGAGCAATTTTTAATAAAGTCTTAAAAAATCTAAAAGAGCAGGAGGCATCGCATGTTGATCTGAGTACGAGAGCGACAAAGCAACATCATTATGATTACAAAATCGGGTCCTTGTGTTTTATTAAGACGCCTAATACCAAATCTAATTTATCTCCAAAACTCAGACCTAAGTTTCAAGGTCCTTACAGAGTAATAGAGCGTTTTTCTAACGTCAATTATAGGGTTCAACATGTAGAACAATTGAGGAAGATATTTAACACACATATGTCAATCGGATGATTCCATTTATTAAGAGATTCTCATATTTGCACTTAAATAATTTAGATGATTTGCAACCAGACGATACGGAGGTTAAAAGTATTGTTACAAGTCCACGGTATAATTTAAGGGCCCGTGCAGGCAATTCGGCTTATTAATTCACTTAACGCGCTAAAAATTTTTTTTGAGGGAACTGAAATTTTTTTTGCATTTTTTACGCTTCGTCATTTTGAGAGTACACACCTAGGAACGGTACCTGTTTCATTGTTGCACCTTGTTTTATGTCATGTTTTGATGTTTTAGTGAGACAAAATTTTGTACTTGTTATTTAATGAATTTTAGCTCAATTTTTTTTATGCAATTTGTTTCATGTCTTGATTTGATGCTTAAATGAGATAATGTTGTATGTGATTAATATCAATTTTAGCTCTAGATAAAATATTTTTTGATGCTATGTGTTTTATGACAATATATAAATTTTGTTGCTTGTAATAAATAAGATTGATATTTAATATTGCTATGTGATTCATGTATGCACGTCATTTTTAATTTTATTAATTTTAAGCTTTAATTCATGTTTGCAACAGAAATCAAATTTTGGGGTCTTTTGGACACCTGTCACGAAATTTGAATGTTGTTACTGTATATATATTTGGCATTTTCATTAATCAAATAATTTTGTGTCGCGGAGTTTTTGCTTTCCTTTGCCTTTTTCATAATTCATAGTGCTGATTGGGATTGGATTACATGCAAAAAAATTGATTTCAAAATTTCTAAGAGGAAGCCGAGGAGTTTCCTGAATGTGTGTGGTTTTCTGAATTAACTCTCCCTCCCCAATTATTAAAAATGTTTTTTCGGTCATTCTATTGCATTAGTTGTGACAATTTTCAGATATTTAATAAATATTTAAAAATTACGGTACTTTTACGTATTTTGCCTTCAATCAATGTTATTAAATCAAGAGACTTAGACAAATGCATGATCGAACATTAAACTAATATAGATGATAGCAATTAGAGACATTTTTTTAATTTTTCGAAATCGGTTGACTGTATAATACTGAAGTATCGAAATACTTACAATATGTAGTGTCAAGGAAAAAATATAACTTAATTCTGATTATTCCTTCCCACACATCTTTTTAAATACATTTTCTACAATTGTAAGCAATAATCTAGGTTTGAGTTTCAAAATACAAAACTGCACAGAATGAACGCTACACTTGAAAATTTCAAGTTGCGGTTGAATACATACATGGTGTTCCCAAAAGCAGCTCCCAAACTCTTCCCAGCCAGATTCCTCTTTGAGAGTACATAAAAAATGTCCTAGGAACTGTATCTATACAATCCACAGTTCCTGAGAGACATACTAAGAACAAAGTACGATGTCACAGACGTATTGGACGCATCCACAGCAGCATTTGAAAATATTTAAAAAGGTAAATATTCAAAATTTTCACTGTGCGTATCGAAGCAAGTAGCGCGATGTCCACCGAAGTACAAGAAGCATGCAGACGAGTCAGTCCGTTTCTGTTGTCACTAAGTCTCGATGTACCAATTCTCTGAGAATGCTTCAGGGAAAAAACAATTAGCGGTGTGAGATCTTCTGATCATGGGAACCATAGAACTGACCCCACATGTTTTATTCAGCGGCTGGGGTATGCCATATCCAACCAATCATGTGCAGGAGCACAGAAATGTACCGTAGTCAGATCCTGAACCATCATCATTATCATACTTTACCGAATTTTTCTCGTAAACTGGGAATCGTACAGCTACAGTTAGTTTTTTTTACATGTTTTATGCACACCAATAGAGGAAATTGGCTGAGTAAAGTTTGGACTCTCTATTTTTGGGATACCCTGTATATATTTAGTGTTATGTAGTTCGGCAAAAGCAAATGAAGTTCTATCTTCCCTCTGAAAATCTAGCCATTAAATCATGACTAAAAAAGATTCGATTGCGTTATTAATTTCTTATTAAGAGAAAAAAAATTCTGAAATTCAGGTTCTATTTGTGTGTCTTTTTCTTTTATAATGAACCACAGTTGGTTATGCAGACTGTTGGAAAACTCTACTGGTAATTTTCTCTCAAATAATTCAGATTAGGACAGTGCTTCTCAAACTTTCAATACTAGAGACCCAATATTCAATCATAATTTTCATCGCCCCCCCTTTATAAAATAACAATGTATTGCATTCAATAATACTATACTTTGACGCTAAAGATACAATAAGACTTTAACCTCTTAGTGTCACTGGCGTATATAAACGTCTCGCTCAGACAAAAGTAAATTGCCCAGGACGTGTATATACGTCTTTCTGAAGTACGATCTTTTCTGTGCACTGCTTTTCAAAAAATTATTCCGAACTCTTTGGAATGCAATAAACAAGTTATGACAGTGTATGCGAAGGATTTACTTAATTCAGAGGATTTAGTAATTTTTATTCCTTTTCTCTTTCCTCCCTTAATACATCCTACGTAAACGATGCCATTGGGAAGCGAATTGCATACAATTTAATCGGAAGTTAAGGAATAAATTATGAACAGTACAAAATATTAAAATAAGTGTTAATATTTGTATACAAATTTATATATGACAAGCACTTGGGGTCACTGGTAATTATTAAAAAAACTTGTTCTTAACTTAGTATTGTTAATTTAATTATTAAATACATCGTACAGTCTGATACATTTATAAGTGTATTATATCAGTGTGTAAATGTGTATTTAATTTTTTTATCTTGTCAAAATGTTATTTATTTTTTTCTCTCAGTAAATTAATATTTTTTAGAAAAAAATAACTTTTGTTTTCGACTTTTCAATATGCTCGCGCCCTCCTCGTAGACTTATCACGCCCCCTAGGGGGGAGCGCTCTACAGTTTGAGAAACGCTGGATAAGGAAACTGATTGTTGAGCTCATGGCAAACACGAGGATCTAATAATGGTTTCATGTTCAAGATTACTTTAGACTTTGTCAAGACATGGAAAGTAATTATTTTACAAATTCATATCAATATAGTATGTATGCTGTGTAGTGCATTGTTGTGTACGATGACATATTCCATACAGGATTAAATAACCACGTACTCATACTGGGTGACGTTTTTTAAGCTGATATTGTTTAGAGTCTTTTTGTGACTCGATCTAACAACTGCAAGGGAACCAAACTTAGTATGGAGATAAATTACGACATGATAAACAAAATTCAGTGGAAAAAAATTAGTTCAAAATATTGCAGGTAGAAGTATTTATGGTACAGTACAATGCAAAAATGTAACAAAAAATAATATTACACACAAAATAACCGGAAAATGTTGTTTTATTTACTGTATTCAATTTCCCGGCGAGGAATTTGACTACATTCAATCAAAGCAACCGTTCTCGGAGACTACACCGTGCGTTCTCTGCACAATATTCCCTACGACCGTAAGCAACTTGTCATGAAGAATAGTCCACGCTGTCTGTGATATGGTTACCAATAATAATTCTCTGTAATCCATCAAGGATTAGGGTTTCAACATCTATCATCATCTCTTCTGACACAGGTTTACTGGAAAAATCTCCCTGGACAAATTGTCTTTTTTAAAGTATCAAACTATAAGCCTCCTTACATAGCTTCTGTCGGGTTCAAGAATCCAGAGGTGATAATACATATATACCATTAATACCCGTTCTGGTTATGAAAGTCATATATTTGACTCCCATTACACCCATTGGACTATATACACCAGAATAATGGACTATAATATTTCTAGACTCCATGGGAGAGTCTTGATTTGTCTCACTTCAGCTGTGAATATTCTTCGGGGCTGTCTACATATTCTTACAGCCCGAATTACTGGGACAGTTGTGGGATTAGAAAGCATAAATTTAGATTTTGCATTGGTACCAATATTTTATGCTGATTTTCGATTTTATAAACTACAACAGAGGCACAATACCGATTTTGAAGTTTTTTGGAACTATTTTTTTCACTGAATATTTTTTTAGATGTCATTATTAGTCTCTGTAACTAGTTTGGTGTCATTGCGCAGGGACGTCTTAAGGCATGAGCCACTTGGGTCCGTGCCCTTGGCCTCACCCTCGAGGGGGCCTCGTCTCATTCTCGGTTTGGCCTCAACTAGATCATGATCAGAAAATTTTTTAATTTCCAAATGTTGTTCCCGGACGTATTCACTGAACAACTGGGAATTTCCAACTATTACTGGCAACATTGGCAAGACTGCATTATTATTCCATATCCGTTGCTAGCACCTAGATATAGGACAGGGGTCATCAGACCTCGCCTCTTTGCACATACGGTAGCGGCTGTTTAGACTTTTGCCTCTGTGTATTATTAAAAAAATCATATCTACTAAAAATGTTACCCTTTCACATTATTCACTATCCATAAATGTTTGTTACGCAATAAAATGAAGTAAAATATAATCTATAACAAAAGAAAAAAAATCGATGTAGCTAGAATGATTTGGCCGATTGTAATAAAATTTCGTATGCAAAGACATTTGGACTGAACATGCAGACGATTAAAATTTGGTGACCAAGGAAGGAATAGGGAGAGCTCCAGTGCATTGGAACTGCACGTTCAGCAGGTGTACAGTGGTGGCAAAAAGTCCTGAACACACTCATTTTTTTGCGTAATTTTTGTGTTTGACTTCATTTTTCGTTATGAAATTATCACACTGTCTTAAATATTGTTATTGATTTTGATGTATTTTTTCATGCTGATTTCAAATCTGTTCGTAGATTTCAACTAAAGTAAATAGTTTCATTGATATGTTGAAAAAACCTTGACAAGAAAGCACAAAGTCAGTGTAAGAATGAGTGAGTGTATTTTCCACCAATGAAATGCTACGTTATTTCAACCAATCAGAGAGCAGTAGTGATAAAGGGTTGAAAGAAAAAGGTGAAACGTGGTTTATTGTATTGAATGCAGTTGTGCGCTTGTGGAAAATAGTGTATTGAAAGCAATTTGAAGTGCGTTGGGGAAAATATTGGAATTATGGCTAAATTTTCATATCTTCCTGAGAATAAAAGGTACAAAATAATACATTTGAAGGAAGAAGCTTATTCTATGCGCCAAATTGCTGCTAAAGTACCATGTGGCCTTTCTACTGTTGTGAGAACTTTGAAAAGATTTTCTGAAACAAATTTTATTGCGGACAGGGGGCAATCAGGACGACCAAGAAAAACATCTTTACGTCAAGACAGGTTATTGCACAGAATTTCACTTTCAAACAGAAAGCTTAATTCCTCGCAAATTTTGAAACAATGGACTTTGACATCAAATGTGGGTGTGTGCCCAAGAACTGTTAGAGGAAAACTGCTGGAAATTGGGTTACGAGGCTGTAAAGCGCGCTCAAAACCATTACTGACTGAATTTCAACGCAAGAGGTGATTGCCGTGGGCAAGGGAACATTCATTATGGACTATTAAAGACTAGGAAAAGGTAATATTTAGTGACGAGAGTCAATTTTGTATTTCTGCCAACCAAAGTAGTGCCTATGTAAGGCGACGCACTCATGAGGAATTCAGTCCTCAGTGTCTGAAGCCCACAGTAAAGTACCCGACAAAAGTGATGGTATGGGGTTGCATGTCTTTTCTCATGGTGTTGGAAGACTTCACATCGTTAGCGGAACAGTGAAAGCCATGGATTACATTGAAGTACTACAAAATAAATTGCTACTAACTGCGAGAGATCTTTTTGGGAATCAGTCATGGATTTTTCAGGATGATAACGCCCCGTGTCATCGTGCAAAGGTAGTCCAGAAATGGTTGAAAGACCATACTGTGAATAGAATGATCTGGCCAGGAAAGTCTCCCGACCTTAATCCGATAGAGAACTTATGGTTTAAAATTGGTTATGAAATTTCAAAGAAAAAACCTTCAAACAAACGTGAATTAATTGATGCTTTAATATTTTCCTTCAACCATATTGTCACGAAAGATCTTCTTTTGAAATCGGTGCATTCCATGCCAAAAAGATGTAGAGCCGTAATTAAAGCAAACGGCTGGCCCATAAAATATTGATTTTCTAACATGTGACAACAATGTAATTTTCAAAATGCTTATATATATATATATATATATATATATATATATATATATATATATATATATATTAAATATACCATATTTGTCAATTTTCGTGTTATTTTTCTTTGCATATTATGTTATTCTATATTGTTTTATTCTGCACATATTTCACATTATTGTGTTCAGGCAGCTTTACTACAAAAAATATTTTAGTCATTAAGAAACTAGTAGTAGATTTGAAATCAGCATAAAAAAATACATTAAAATCAATAACAATATTTAAGATAGTGCGATAATTTCACAACGAAAAATGAAGTCAAACACAAAAATCACGCTAAAAATTGAGAGTGTTCAGGACTTTTTGCCACCACTGTGTATAAGGAGCGATTCCTAATCTGATGGTCAATCTTTCTATTGCATTTCGTTTGCAATATCTTACGACGGCTGTAACAATGCCACACCGAAAGATATGGGTACATTACAAACAAATGTCAGAGTTTGAAAGAGTTCGTTCCATCAGGTTCAAGGAGACTAGTCAGCCGAATTGAAGAATCACTCGACATCTGGGTTGAAGCGATGCGGCGATTAAACGAACGAAGTCAATAACAGCAGTGGTCAATCAAAGATCTCGAAAGAACGGGAAGACAGAGCGATTCTAAGAGCAGCTATCACAGCACCGGATTCGTTCGTTATCAACTATCCATGCTGCATAAATGTATCCGTTATGACTAGGGATTGCAATCCTGGTGTACCGAGAACCGGTATTTTTAGCTTTTTGTACAATTTTGTAATACCGGTATTCACAAGTTTAATTACCGTTTTTACGGTATTTACTATAAAGTTTTAAAGTTATATCCACTATATATATGTTCAGGAATCACCAATATATAGCAAAATAGTATACCTTTTTCTTTTTATATCTCCTTACTTGGTGAAATTAATTAGACTGTGAATAGAAAGTTGCATCGTACAATCAAGAGAAGTGATAAAATATGTGAATCATCCAAGGAGGAGAGCAAGAACTATCCTATTAGAGCTCAGAGGGATACTGCACACCCACAGGATTCGCAGTCTCATATGGTATTCGTATCTGTGAAAGCAAGGTTGTAGTTGTGAAGAAAGTGCGGCATATTTCGATGTTTTTAAATTAGTGAGTTTGTCATTCACATTTTACTTGCATACCATACAGTACAATTGATACATTATGTTTTTAAGATCACATTTCAAAAAATTTGTAATCGTACCACAGACTGAATAGTGATACTTACACCTTTTTGTTATTTAAATAAATAAGATGTTCCTTTACTTTTCTGTTATTCTTCATTTACTGCTATAATTTATCTGTTACAAATTATTTTTTGTGACATTTACACTCTCTGATAAAACTGACAAATGAAACCAAGATACACCTGTGTTTTCTTTATTTTTCTAAAATTTCTACTATCGGTATTAAAACCGGTATCCCGGTATTAAGATCTAAAAAATACCGAATACCGGTATTAAACTTTTGGTCCGGTATTTCGATCCCTAATCATGACTCTCCACTGACGAATGAGATATCAGAATTTAGGCTCGTGGCAACCCTTACGCCGCTTACCTCTTCCCCCTGTACACCATCAAGTCCAACTGCAGTTGGACTGGACTCGTTCAACATGGAACAGTGCTGACTGGGGGCGTATGGTCTTTAGTGACGTGTCCCGTTTCGAACTGTACCCTAACGACAATTGCGGACGCCTCTGGGGACATCCAGGAAAGCGTGGGAAGTCTGTCCTGACTATCGCACGCCGCGCAGACACCCAACAGAAGATTATGGTACTGTTTCTCAAACTGTGGGACGCGTTCCCCTTGGGGGAGCATGAGAGTCATAGAAGAGGAGCGCTAGCACATCGAAAAGTTGAAAAAAAAAACGATTTTAGAAATTACAAATTCAATGAAGAGAAGAAAAACAAAATACATTTTATCAAAATAAAAGTAAAACACACATTGCCACGGATATAATATACCGTAAAATCAGGCGTATAGCGCGCACTTTTAACACAAGAAATAAGATCGAAATTCAAGAATGCGCGTTATACGCCGGTTATGTAAACGAGAGCTCTTAAAATAAAAAAAAAAAATGATGAGCTCAAAAAGAAGTTTGGCTTCTACATGCATCGAAATATATTTATTTGAAATAAAACACATTCCTTATGAACTTAAAGGGCTGTGATTTTATAAATATACTATTATTTCTAAAGCTTTCTGGATAATACCTCTAATAAATGGCTTCAAAACATTACAGTATTGCATACGTATATTTCAGAATTCTTTGTAAAAAGTAGGTGCACGTTACATGGCGAATATACCTAAAAATAAAAAAAAGTGCAGCTAGAAAATATAGGTGTATTTGATCATTAATTTATCAATACTAAGTTAAGATGAAAATTAATTATTACTATTGAGACTTTCATGAACTTGTCATATACAAAATTATATAAAAAAATTCAATACTTATCTTCATAATATGAACGGTTTACAATTAAAATCGTATTGTAGCTTTATGACAAATACGTTATTATTGAATTCAGTACATTGTTATTGTATGGAGGGGGTATGATTGAAAATTGGGTTGAAAATATTGAACGTTTGAGAAGCACTGGATTACGGTATGAGGCAGCGACGTAGCGAAGAGGAGGGGGGTGGTCAGGGGGCCATGGCCCCAGGCATCATACGAAAAGGGCAAGCACCGCCATACTTAAATTCAAAAAATATTTCAAACTCCAAATCGCGCCCGGACTGACACAAACCAAGAGGAATCGCGTGGAGGCGACAGGGTGGCGCGTGGAGCGGGAAGGAGTCATAGAAGTCAAAAGTCGTAAAATCTTTACGACTTGGGTGTTTCCCACAATTGTATGCTCCAGGGGAGGCTCAAGGACCGGGCAAACAGGACCCATGTCTGGGGTGGCATTTGGACCGAATTTGAAAAACACTTTTTTTTTTTGCTACGAAAAAAATTGGATGAAATTATTTTGTAAATTATTATTATTTACACTTAAGAAATGTGTAAAATAATTATTTTATTTTGGACTGAATTGAGAAGTCGACCATTGCTAGTAAAATTTGCAAAGAATATATCTCTTCAAAAAATAAAGTGGCCGCGGTAGCCGAGTGGTATGGGTATCGGATCGTGGCTTGCCTTGTCACGAGTTCGAACCCAGTACCACTAAAGACCCGCCGTGTAGGGCAGCGATGCACGTTAAATCTGTCCAGAGCTGAAACGTCCTCCCGTTGGTGTGGTGTGGTAGTTAGGAGAGGGTGTGCCAGCTCAGGTGTCGTCCACGTCACTTGATCATGGCTCAAAATTACGTGGTCCGTCGCCAAAAGCCCTCGTGTAGCTGAACAGTGCGACGTTAATATTCAATCAATCAATCTTCAAAAAATAAAAATTGTATTTCGTAGCTATTTGCCTTTGCAAGTGTATGGGCACCCCCGACCTCGGGATACAAGTAGATATGCTTATCTTAACAAGATTTCTACTACACTAATAAAAAAGGGAATCCAGGGAAATCGTCAGATTTCAATCCTTTTTGTATTCCCGGGACTGGCACGGGGCTTAAATAATCCATCAAATGGCTATTTCAGTCTCGACTATGAATTACAACTGACGCTATTGAGGCAATCTGTGGACGTTCCCCCGAACTTTAAAGATCAAGGAGCTTTCATTCCCCCAGCAGTGGGGCAAGCGTGTAATAAGAGAAAAGTAACACCCACGAAGAGTCGAGAATTTTTTCAGTTTGTTCTGGGTAAGGGTAAAACCTTGTAGTTTTGTGGTCAAATCAGTTCCTGTCTATCGTACATCGCTTCGAGAACTAAAAATATTCAGTTTTTAAGGAAATCGCATTTCGTAACCTACCAGCATGACCAATCTGATGCAAGTTCCGAGACCTTGATTTATGTGGATAACATAAGTATTAATATACTTAAAACTGTTTATTTAATTAAAAAAATTTTTTTCGGATGCTTGCTTTTATTATGAGCTATTTAACTGAATTAGTAATTTGAAGAAGGGAATGAACCACATCACAAACTTTTTTGGGGGAGATTATTTTTAAGTAATCTCATAACTTTTTTTCTAATCATTATTTTTCTTTATCAAGCACTTTCGTGTGAGATTCTTACATTAATATTTATTTATATTTATGTAACATTAATACAGCAATTTCATAAACAAGAGAAATTGGTTATACAAATAAAGTCTCTTAAATATATTAAATAATGTTTATAATGTACGTAATTGTTACTTCAGCAGCAAATAAATTTTCAAATATTTATACACTAATTTTACTCCTGTTACTTGATGTTAAAACAAGCTTTTGTGATCTCTACTTTCAACAGACTCTTGTTCAAAGAAATTGGCTCCACTGGATCTTTTAGATTTAGCTCGTTTGAAGTTGCAACAAGTAATAATGTTTTTAATTTCAAATTATTTTGTATTTTTTTAAGACTTAAAATAATATACAAATACAATAGTACTTTCTGTAAGGCAGTGCTTCTCAAACTTTCAATACTGGCGCCCCCCTTTTCGATCACAATTTTTATCGCGCCCCCCTTATACATTAATAATGCACTGAATGCAATAATAATGAACTTTGATGCTAAAGCTACAAAAGGCGATCTTAATTAGAAACCATACAAATTAGTAACATAAGTATTAAATTTTGTATACTACTTTTAAGTAATAAATAAATAAATAAAATAATAGGATAATTATTATGTGTGTTGTTTTTTCTTTCTCTAATTTTTAAATTGGATTTATTGCAAAATACGGTGGCTGCTTAGAAGACAAAATATAGATATCTGCTAAATATAGAAAAAGAACTCAGAGGGTCAATTTCTAATCATAAGCATTCCTTATAAAAACTTTGCTTTGCAAGACAAGTCCATGGAAGTCGCTAATACTTATTAAACTTGTTCTTAATTTAGCATTAATTAATTAGTTATAAAATACTCTGTGCAGCACTGATACATTAAAAGTATACCGGCTGAAGTACCCGCTTGCACGAGTTCATTTATAAGAAAATAAAACATTATTGAAATAATCGCTGAATTTTGTAAGGAGAGTAAAGCCAAGTGCGCGACAATGTTTACAAAAATGTGAAATGATTTTTTTAAATGATTGCTCAGAGTATAATTAGTTTAAAGCGAACTATAATTTTAAGCCTTACAGAATTATCATTTAGAATTGATGTTGAATAATGAACAATAATATAAAATTCAGATGAAGAATAATTGTATTATTTTTAATATTTAAAGTGAAAAGACTTCAACATGTTTTAACCCTGGAGCAGGCGCGCACTCGATACTAATGGTCCAGCGGGGTTATTGAGTCACCCCAATCCTTTTTTTATAATTATTTTTATAGTACACCAGTGTTTCTCAAACTTTCAATACTGGTGACCCAATTTTCAATCATAATTTCTGCACTGAAAACAAAAGCACTTCGTATACTGTTACCATTGTGAAAATCCTACCTATGTTAAACAGGATTTTCTGCAGTAGCTGCTTTGAAGACAAAATATAGATCTCAGCTAAATAAAGAAAAATAACTCAGTGTCAATATCTGATATTAAACTTTTCTTTGAAAAACTTTGCTCTACAAGACAAGCCCATGGAAGTCACTGATAATTATTAAACTTAGATTAATTAGTATTAAGAAATTATTTATAAAATACCTTCTTCAGTACTGATACATTAAACGTATCCTGGCTGAAACACCGGCTCTTCGCACGAGTTCATTTTTTGAAAAAATAAAGCATTATTCTTGATATAATAGCTGAACTGTAAAAAGAGAGTAAAACTGCGTGTACGACAATGTATACAAAAATTGAAAATGTTTTTTTTTTTTTAGATGAATGCTTATATTGTACATAGTTTTAAAAGAACTAATTTTAAACTTCACATAATTAGCATTTCGAATTAATGTTAAATAATGAAAAAAGAATATAAAATTCCGATGAAGAATAATTGTGTTACTTTTTTAATATTTAAAGCGAGAAGACTTCAAAATGTTTTAACCCAGGAGAATTGACGCACTTGATACTAGCACTAATGGTAGTGTGTGGGGGGGACTCAGCCACTTCAATCATTTGTTTATAGTAATTATTTTTCCTGTACACGATACAAATCGTAATTCCAGTGAATAATTTAACTAAGAGAAAGTATACTTGCCGGCTTTCAAGGACTATTCAATTTTTTTTTTTTGATGATTTGAGAAAAATCCAATAAGACTAGTGAGTGAGTGAGTGAAGATTAACGTCGCGCTGTTCAGCTACACGAGGGGCTTTTGGCGACGGACCACGTAATTTTGAACCATGGTCAAGTGACGTGGATGACACCTGAGCTGGCACCCCCTCTCCTAACTACCACACCACACCAACGGGAGGACGTTTCAGCTCTCGACAGATTTAGCGTGCATCCCGCTGCCCTACACGGCGGGTCTTTAGTGGTACTGGGCTCGAACTCGTGACAAAGCCAGCCACGATCCGATGCCTATACCACTCGGTTACCGCGGCCACCCAATAAGACTGAACTAAAATGATTGAAAAGTGCAAGACCTTAATAAAGAATGCAAATCAGAGACATTCTCACTAAAATTACAGAAATGTTATTTGCTGTCATTAACTTAAACTAATTTCATTAAACTAACGCTTGTGGTAAGCGGAATTAAACTAGAATATATCACCTGGTAGAACTTTTATCTCTTCACAGGTACATTAATGTATCCGTCTACTTTCTGAACCGTAATTTTAAAAAAAGCGCATAAAGGCAGTGGTTCTCAAACTTTCAATACTGGTGACCCAATTTTAATCATAATTTTTATCGCCCCCCCTCTGTATAACAATAATGTATTTACTGCAATAAAAAGGCACTTTGACGCTAAAGCTACAATGCGATCTCAATTATAAACTGTATACGTATTAAATATTATATGTTACTTTTAAATAATATATATTTTAAGAAAAATTACTTAAAAAATATATTACTTACTTTATTATTATGTTATTTTTCTTTCTCTAATTTTTAAATTGGAACAGATCGCAAAATGATATATTTAATTAAAGAATTATTTGATTCAGCATTTTTTTCTCAAATTACGAAGGTCATTAGAAAAATAGTCTAGTCTATGTTGCTCTCTATCATATCCATCACATCTGGCATTATAGGGTACGTTTACGTGAGTCTGAGCAACCTATCGGACGTCTGCGCAAAACATGTAAAAATGCTTTTCCTCGTACAATTCCAGTCAGTTTTGGTCGACTCCATACTTCTATAGCTACCGAATCTAGATTGAATGTACATTATTTTATTTTGCACGTTAATTGTAATTCAAGGTAATTAAGTATTTACGACAGTAGGTTAAAACAAAAACATACATATATTTTTTAAGTCCTAAGCAAACATTCGACGATAATAAAGGATCAACAAGTACACAGACGAGCATGGTTCGAAAATTAAATCAAGGAAATATTCTCAAAAATACTTAAATTTTGGATTTACCACTACTGAAGTAAATGATGGGGAAAATGCCCTAGTTCGTTATGTGTTAATGCATACAAATCTGAAGAACAAAATGCGAAAGTTGTTTTTAAAACCATGTAAAATCATTTAGCCATGTTGGCAAAGAATTTTAAAAAAGTATTTTCTTGATGAGGACAACTTGGTATTAAGTTACGTGGATTAGAGATCTATTTCATTATACTCAGAAGGGCTATCAACTTCCGAAGAAGAAATATTAATAAATTTCACATCCAGTGAAAAATTAAAGGCAATTTTGTAATAAATCGCTCGTTGAATTTTGGGTAAGGTGGATGATGAATTTTCTGCACTGGAAACAAAAGCACTTCGTATACTATTACCATTTTCAACATCATATCTTTGTTAAACCGGATTTTCTGCGGTGGCTGCTTTGAAGACAAAATATAGATCTTAGTGGAAGTTACTAATAATTATTAAACTTTGTTCTTAATTTAGTATTAAGAAATTATTTGTGAAATAAATTCTTCAGTACTGATACATTAAACGTATACTGGCTGAAACACCGGCTCTTCGCACGAGTTCATTTTTTGAAAAATATAACATTATTCTTGATATAATAGCTGAACTGTAAGGAGAGTAAAACTGCGTGCACGACATTGTATACAAAAATGTAAAATGATTTTTTTTAGATAAATGCTATAATTGTAAATAACTGTTTAAAAGAACTGTAATTTTAAGCATCACAGAATTAGCATTTAGAATTAATGTTAAGTAATGAAAAAGAATATAAAATTCCTATGAAGAATAATTGTGTTACTCTTTAATATTTAAAGCGAGAAGACTTCAAAATGTTTTAACCCGGGAGCAGGCGCGCACTCGATACTAACGCTGATGGTAGTGCGGGGGAACTCAGTCACCCCAATCATTTATTTATAATTATTTTTACTCTACACGATACAAATTGGAATTCCAGTAAATAATTTAATTAAGAGAAAGTATACTTACCGGCTTTCAAGGAATGTTCAATCTTTCTTTGATGATTTGAGAAAAAGTCCAATAAAACTGAACTAAAATGATTGACAAGTGAAAGACCTTAATAAAGGACGAAAAGCAAAGATACTTTTCACTAATATTACAGAAATGTTACTTGTTGGCAAAGCTGTCATATTTTGTTCAAGTAATTGTAGTTTTAATGAGCATTCATGATCGAGTGAGTGAATATTAACGTCGCACTGTTCAGCTACACGAGGGCTTTTAGAGACGGACCTCGTGATTTTGAACCATGGATGACGAGGACGATACTTGAGCTGGCCTCTTTTAACTACCACACCATTCCAATAAGAGGACGTTTGAGCTCTTTACAGATTTAACGTGCACCTCTCCCTTTTACGACGGGTCTTTAGTGGTACTGGGCTCGAACTCGTGACACCTTTGGTGATGAACAAATAACAAGTTGAACTTTTTCTTTCTTGTGTCTTTTTGACAAGTCGAACTGAACCTTGTGGTACACTTATGGCTTCATATTTTAGTTGATGGAGTTCTTTAGGAAGCCATTGAAAATTTTCCTTTCGTTTCATGTTCATCGTGTTTCTCAATCATGAATAATATGCATCAGTTTCAACTTCCTTCAATACAGATCACAGATGCCACCGCTGCCTGGTTATAAGTGTATTCAGAAAAAATACGGATGCTCTAAAAGGATTATGACGTTTTTCACTATGCTTTATATGTTTGAGATTACTCGTAAAAATAAATCTTAGCCAAATAATCCTTCAAAAATCAATCAATTCTTTTCCAAATATCGTAAAACTCTTCATTATTAACAATTTCCCTATGCGAAAAACAAATACATAAAAGATGGGATGGAACTAACGTAGAAACTCTACCAGTAAGTTTGAAGGTCAATCAAATAAATGACCAGCAAATGTATTATGCTGCCTGGCTGAACAGTGAATCATGTCTTCCTTTTCTTTCTACAACTAATATACAGTATTTCAATAGTAATTACAGTGATGAAATGTTTATCTTCTTAGAATTTTTCTCAGGGTCTGAGTTTCGTTTTTTCTTTTAACGAGTAATATTTTATGTTAAAACAGAAGAACGCCAGATGATAAACATAAATTATATCAGTGTTGTTGTGTATTTCTTTTATTATGGAAAAAGTATTTTGTTTCACTTCTTTCCGGGTTTTTTTTAAAAAATCATTAAATTTTCGATATGCTCGCGCCCCCCCAGGGGGGCGCGCCCCACACTTTGAGAAACACTGCTGTAAGGTACAACACTGAAAAAGGCATAATTAATGTTGGTATCGGTCTCTTTGAATGTAAACCTCGTGGATGTACTTCTTATTAAGACACATTATATTTAAGTGACTTTGAGAAAAGTTTCAAAGACAAGATAGAAGGTGAAAAATAAAAATATATATATATTAATTTTTTGTAAAGTTTTAGGATTTTAAAGACAAGCTTGTATTTCTCTTTAAATAAATGAAAAATATAGAGAGAGTGCTGGCCTAAATAAATCAATGTAATCTAATAGAGAATAGACTATGTACAGAGAGAAAGATGTATATGTGGGTTGAACCTAGTTTGCGTACATGCAGCTTCAATGGAGGTAAATTCAGGTACTCTTTTTTTTTCTACGTCGAAGCACCGATGGGTTCTTCTTGAATCCACAGGAAAATGTTCGAAGACAATTCAGGACACATGTTACAGCACTAGAGGTGATGCTGTAAATTATATTAGACACCATTACAAAGAAACTTTTACTGCTGTGGAAAAACTGCCGGAAACGAGTGAAAGCTCTAATCCTCGCACAAATGCAGGACGTTTATTAGTCGCTATGCTATAGCATTGGTGTTTTTGTAATTTAGATTTCTGACAACCGGTACTGTGTAAAGTCAATGATGCTCAAATTATTTGCAAACAGAGGGACTAAATATCCATCAATGTGCTAAAAAAATATGTGCTTTACAGACAATATTAGAAGCAAAATGAGAGGAATTCGCGGATGACCCTTTATTATATGCTAAAAGTTTATGTGAAGAGCTTGAAATTTCTTTTGAACCCACAAGACGAATCAGGAGGAAGCATACATTTGGTAATGGTAGTAAAGATGTTCAATTATTGTACGGAGATGACTTGAGGCGAAGAATGGTTTCTTCAATAGACAGAATAACTGCTGAAATTCGAGAAAGATTCCAACAGTTGCAGAATGTAGCGCAAAAAGTATGCTTTTTTAGGTCTGAAGTGATATTGAGCATGGACGAACTTAACTTAGATCAAGCTCCTCGAGACATTAATAAATAATTCCAAATTGAGCGCGTATGTCTACAAGCTTTCGTAGCGGCAACAGATCCAGGTTGTAAAAAAGATCTCATTAGGCGCGGTTCTCGGGGTTTATTAAAATATATTATTGAGTCCAAACTTGAAGATGTCTTACCAAACATTATTGTAATGTTAAGAATTTTTTTAACATCTGCCATCAGTAATGCCAGTTGTGAAAGAAGCTTATCTAAGCTAAAATTAATTAAAAATTGTCTCAGATCGACTGTGTTCACGTTAAGGCTAACGAATTTAGCTATTCTGGCAATTGAACTTGACATACATATTGATGTTGACAATTGTATAAAAGATTTTGCTATGAAAAAACCACGCGAAAAGTGCATTTTTAATTAATAAAAAAAATTAAATCTGCTTTTTTTACTTTTACTAGTTTTCTTGACTAATAATTAAAATAGAGGGGTGGCAAATTTTTGATCGACCCAAGGTGGCGAAAGCCCTCGCTATGCTACTGATATGAGGTGCACTCTCTTTTGATAGCCGAACCCCTTTGGTTGTCCTTTTCGGCCCACTGACAGTACAAAGGTACGTTGACGACATCCTACAAACGATTGTATTACCTTTCCTTTTGCGACACTCAGGACTTTTCAACACGATAATGCCTGTCCGCACACGGCACGTGATTTATCCTAAATATTGGAAAATATTTGGCAAGAAATTCCGCAAAACACCATTTGAAATCTTTATCAGTCTATGCCACTCCAGGTGACAGCTTTCATCCAGGATTAGTACTGTAATTCAGGCATACTTTTATGATCTTCTAATGTGGAAAACCTTATTTTACTCGTTAGAACATACAATGAACAGTTTTTTTTTTACTAATTAAGCTCATATAAAAAAAAGAACATTTACTAAACAAATATATTTTAAATTTTCAAAATGATATAGGAAAGACCTCAAGTAACTTTAATCTTAGGCCACCATTTTTGATAAATTAGATAAATGCCTGTGCAGTACTTTAACGCCTTAAGAGTAAAAATCAAAAATAGAGAAATTCTCGTTCAACACAGTACAATATAGAAGATTATATAATACTCCTTTCTATTAATTTTATATTTGCACGTGTATGTTTCATCACATTTTCCTGTAGAAAATTGAAATTCATCAGAATTTCAAGCAAATAATTGACTCTTAAATTTGCATCATAAAGACGTGCTGTAAAGAGATATGAGGAGATATTTTAATTACACTCTATAACAAAAAAAAAAAAAAAAAAAACGCACCAAGAAGGAGTTGCGCGATTGTAATGAAATTTTGTATGCGAAGACATTTGCATTAAACATGCAAATGATTAAAATTTGATGTCCAATGAATGAATAGCGAGAGCTATAGCGTAAAGGAACTGCACCCTCAGCAGGTGTCTATAAGAAACGATTCTAAATCTGATGGTCCAAATTTCTGTTGCATTGCGATGTAGGATACCTTTCAACGACTAAAAAAATTGTCGCAGGATTTGAGCTCATTACGAGCAACTGTCAGAGCAGCTGAATGAGGCAGGTTGGGCAAATTGGAGAATAGCTCGTCCTATGGGTCGAAGTGATGCGGCCATTAGATGATGCTGGCAAGAATGGGTAGACAATGGCAGATTTCAGTGCCTTGATGGTAGCGGTCGACCTAGGGCCACAGCATAATGGGAGGACAGATTAATTGTCAGATCAGCTGTCACAGCACCTGATTCATCCCTATTAACCATCAGACGTGTGACCCGCACACGAGTGTCCACCGTGACATTTCAAAGACGGCTGATAGAGCAAAATTTGAGCTCGTACCGACCGTTAAGCCACCTGCTACTCTCACCTGTACACTGAAGTGCCAGATTACAGGGGTTCTTGGCTCGATCAAGTTGGAATCATCCTGACTGGGGAAGTATAGTGTTTTAGCTGCGAATACCGCTTTAAAACTGTGTCCTGATGATCATCGAAGACGTGTCTGGAGACGCTCATGCAGCGTGCTTACCCTGCTTTCACTATTGAACGCCACAGAGGTCCTCAAACAGGAGTTTTGGTCTGGGGTGCCATTTCTTTTGACGTATGGGGCCCTTTGTTCGTCATTAGAAGCAACTTGCAGTACAGCGGTACGTCGATGACATTCTAAGAACTGATTTTCTACCACTCCTTTTGCTGTACCTTGGCTTTATTTTTCAGCATGGTAATGTCAGACTCCATACGGCCCGTGTCGCTATAAACTGTCTAACAGTTTGTCAAACACTTCCTTGGTCATCCAGGTCGCCAAATCTCTCTTCAATAAAGCGTGTCTGAGATATGATGGGAAGGCTACTACATCTACCAGGAAATGCCGATGACCTGACAGATGAATAGGAGCAAACGTGATAAGAACAACCGCAGGGGACCATCAGGGTGCTTCATCACTCTATGTCACGTCGTGTGTCAGCTCGCATCCAAGCTAGAGGTGGGTCAGCAACGTATTGATCTAGTTACTTTGAAACTATGTGTAACTTGGAAATAAATCATTAAATTTTTCTGAAATTTTAATCATTTTCCATTCTGTATTTAATCTTTCGATCCAACAATTTTTGTCTTTGTTCAAACAACTCGTTCTAGGCGCGTCGTTTTTTTTTTGTTATAGAGTGTATTTTTTTCAGAACATTTGCTATTTGGAATGAGACCGAAATTAAAATAACATGCGAGGAAATTTTGAAATTTTACGATAAAAATATTCTTGAGGAGGAACTGAATTTGGAATGCTGTCTTTTCAAGTAATATCTAATATTTGATGAGGAAAGTTGAAAAAAAAGCAAAGAGAAGAAATTCAAAAGTTAATTAACAAAAATTATAATTACACAAAATGATGAGTGTTTATTAACAACATATTATAAAGTAACACAAGTGCTTCACTAAGCGACAAATTTCGCAAATTTGACCTACACCACCCCCTCTGCAAAATTACCACACCATTCCATGGGAGGACTTTGAGCCTCGACAGATTTAACGTGCTTCAGCCCCTCTACACGGTAGTCTTCAGTGGCACTAGGGCTCGAACCCGCGACTCGACAAGTTGACCACGAGTTCGTGACTATAACTACCAAGCTTTATGAACATTGAAAATGAAACATTATTTATATTTGATTTGGAAGACATGACATTAATATTATTACGAATTTAGAACTAAACAAGTAATATAAAAATCTTTTTAACGTCAATTACTACTTAGTTAGAAAAAAATATACTGACACCATCTGTTGCAGCTAGTTGTAACTACGACAGAAATAAAGCAGAATAAGTTTAAAATTAAAAAAAAATAAAGTTTAATTAATGAATTAATATTTGAAAAACCTGTATCAACACATTAAACGTCATCCTCTTAGATTTAAAATATTTTATTTGAACTTGAATGGATGAATAGAAAGTATTTTATTAAAACGATTGAAAATTTGAACAAGATATATATTCAGAAAGTGAGTGAACAAAATGTAGGAATTGAAAAAACAAAAAACGCAGAAAAGGAATTTTGAAATAACATTTCATTTTACTATGGATTACTATTATTCAATTATACATAAAATCTATACGAATCTATGAAATTTATATGAAATTTATAAATATAACAATATTGAACATTGCCAAATTCAATAAAAGTGTCACAGACCCTGTTTTTGCAGAAGGGCCCAGAGCCTTAAAGAGTCTTAAGACGTTCTTGTCATTGCGGCTGTTACATCGAGCTCCAGAATCCTCTGAATAGCGTGAGATTAAAAAAAAACACAGTCTGTATTACCCAAAGAAAAGAGTATTTATATTTTTTTAAAAAATAGCCAGAGAAACATTTTTTTATAAATACTTTTTAATTATTTTTCCAAAGACATTTTTGAATGTATTACAAATGTAAAAAGACTCTCAACCACTTCTCTAAAGGTGAGTAAAAAACAAGAAACTAAAATGTGTCATTTGCTGGAAAGACATCTTCTGGATTATTTCATCTGCTTATTCCTTTTAGCACAAAGGAAGCAGAACATGGCAGAAATTAAAATAAACAAGACAATGTTGATGGAAACTAAAATTGCAAATCTTATGAGTTCACCTGAAAGAGAAAACATCACAAATCAGTAACGAATATCTAAATAGAAAGGAGAATTTACTGTCAGAAAAGAAAATACGCCAATTCCATTGCAAATGCGTCTTAAGATGTAAATAAAATAATTACTGAGGAAATATTTGCAATCATGTATTCTTTCAAATATACGATTGAATTTGAGTTTCAGGCTACAATTCTAATGTTTCATATTTTTCCAAGATCTTCGTAAGTACATTCTATTTTGCCTTTTATATAGCTTCATACCGGAAATAATATTTTCCAAAAGAATTTCTAATTATAAATTTATTTTCTGTCTGTCGGAAATACATTATGCATTGGAGCTTGATGAATTAATTCATTAATTGTAGTAAATCATTTACACATGTCCTTTTGAAATAGCTTAGTGGGCTAAATTCGTGTGACGTCATAGTCACGTGATAAATGCAATCAAGGTTTTTCCTCCAATCAGGTCATACTTCTCACTGTTGTCAGCTTTTACTTTTCACAAAAGCTTCATTTTAAAAATATGTATTTGTCAGAAATAATAACTCACATAAAAAAGCAACATGCTTTTTATTTTTAAAAAATTAAAATAAATTCAAAAGTTTTTATTTTGAAAAGTTTTGGAAGAGAATCTTAATACAGGGGACATACTCACTAACTATCAAATTCGAAATGTTTATCTAATGCCGACTTTGAATTCAGCAACAAAAAAAAAAAAAAAAAAAAAAAAAAAAAACCGTGATTACAGCTATCACGTGACTATCATGAATTTAGCCCATTGAAAATCAGTTAAATTAAAAACTAATTTTGAAAGCAGCATTCTTTTCTTCAGGATATGAGAAATTATTTTAGAGTTTGTATTTACAGAATAAAATAAAAATAGTGATCCGCAGTAATTAAAAAAAGAGGAGCCGAATGGATTGTATGCTATTTTAACTGTAGAGATAAATTGTACTAAAAGAGGCATTATATTTGAGATAAAACAATAATTTCAAATAAGAAAAATAAAACTAACCTGAATTGTCCACAATTTTGGTTTCACATCGTAAACCGGTATATCCTGCATCACATCTGAAATAATAAAATACTGCTATGTGACAACCTTCGGAGCACTTTTTTTGAAATATATAAATTTTCAACTAAATAAATAATTTTTTAGTTGAAACAGAGCATAAAACTAGGAATTCAAGTACAATTTCCCCAAAATTAAAAATAATTTTGGATACATTGGGAGTTTGGAGTGAAATTTTAGTGAAAAATTGCAGTAACGGTAAGGCTTGTATTGAAAATTCTAATTAATATATTTGAATAATATTTATACAGTACATAAATAACATCCTTATTTATACTTGGAACTATAAGATTTGTAATATTTTAGAAAGTTTTTGAAATATATGTCCTTTTTTTATGCAAGGACTCAACTTTTTACAAGAAGCTAATGTTATTTTCTCACAAAAAGTGAAATAAAATACATAAATATGTACACAGAGATTAGATAATAGACTGCAAATAAAACTAAATAAAACATTTTCTGAAAATTTCTATTCAATACCTTAAAAAAATACGTTTAGAGACCTTTACCGCGAAGAAAGAAATTAAAACATAGTTTCTCAGAAAATACATTTAATGATTTTAATACAGCACAAAAAAAATTTCTACTACTTGTACATTTTTTTAAATTCGCCATATTTATAGGTCAAGTACTCTTTAGCTTCATGTTTAACTAATTTGGAATTTTTTTTTTAACCTTCTGATGTTTACTGGAGAGTTTTATAGACTATAACAATTGTCGTTTTTAGTGAAATTTTGATGAAAAATTGCTGTTACACAAATTTCTAATAAATGTATTCAAGTAATATTTATGCAGTACGTGTATAATATCTTCATATGTGTTAGAAATTAAAAGATTTGTAATGCTTTTGAAAGTTTTTTAAATATGCCAAATTTTATGCAAAAACACGATTTTTTAAAAAATTAATGATTTTGTTTTCATTAATAAGCAATAAAGTACAAAAGTATATACAGAGGGATTAGATTTTAATTCACAACATAGATAGAACTAAATAAAACATGTTTTGAAAATTTCAATTCAATATCTTAAAAATATTTTGTGTAGGGATCTACTTCCGGTTTTGTGAACTTCATTTTCGGTTTACTAATTATGCTATAACTTTGCTTCTAGATATCGTAGAAACAAAAATAGCGTGCTTTTGGAATTTTAAATGTATGGGTTATAAAACAAAACCATAAAAGGAATTTCGAAAATTTTCACCCAAACGGCGAATTTTGGGTTGTCACATATCTTAAAACACACAAATAGCCGTAATAATGAGTGAAGGATAAATAAAATTATTGTCACTTTTTTGTTTTACAGTATGTTTAAGATTTATACTAAAAATCCGAAGATCCATGTTAGAATTACAAAAAAAAAAAAAATATTTTTTTTACAATTCACGAATTAAAATGCATAAATGTAGAATAAACTAAGTGACATTGCAACATCAAGAAGGAATGGGCAGAAAGGGAAGAAACTCGCCAAGCAGAGAGAGAAACGGAAAATATTGTATGCTTATTTTGAAATGATACTCGAAAAACAGAACGACAACATCGCCATTCAGTGGCTTGTAAGTCCACCTTGATCGACGATACATGAAGCTATAAGTCTAGGTACTGAGTGGATGAGATAACATCTCCAATTCTTGTCAACTATTTGTCACAGTCACTCTACTGAACACTACCGTGGCAAGACATGAAAGTGACAACCAAACGCAACCCACGCGTGTTCAATTGGCGTAAAATCTGAAAATAATTGGGCTCAACATCTCGTAGAGCCAATTGGCAGATGTGTACAGTGTGTAGTGTCTTTCTGACAATGGGCAACTCTCACCACCTGATAAGAGGGGAGTATCACGGACAGCAGCATAGCATTCACGTATCAGTAGGCCGTCACAATGCCCTGAATACGAAAAAGAGGTGATCTACTATCGTGCACAATGGCGCTCTAAGACATAATGGCCTGTTGTCACTTAGTGGGCCATTTCGCATATGAAACTGATTTGGACTTGTTACCACGAACAAATGGAAATATTATTAAATCTGAGAACATGCCCCTGTGCTAATCTATTGTCTAAGTCAATATGACCCGATATTTTTGTCAGTCTTCTTAACGAGTTCCATGAGTGAAAAACTACTAGCAACAAATTGACGAGCTAGGGATTCTGGGCTATTTGAGAACATTAAAAGTGTCTTATACATGCTGCAATATGACGGCAGGAGTGGTTTGTGGGGTTCTTGTCTCTTGTCTATAGATAAATTAAAACACACGTACTGACTTCACTCTGGCCACGCTGGAATCCAACAGTTAGCAACATTTCTGTCTTCCGTCCATCTTTGTCAAAGCCAGTGTATCGTGGACTCTTTTAAGTGGGTGTCAATTGAAATTTGATGCATAGAAAAACATGCACATCTCAACCCAATCACCTACTTCACGTAAAACCGTCTGCTTTTCCGGAGCTGCCTCTGTTGTCTGAAATCTGGTACTTCCTGCGATTACAGATGTTCTATAAATGTGTGTGACGTGGATGTACCTCTTTCAGCATGTTCTTACCCTTGTATCTTACTCAAGATGAGCTAGAGAACTTCGCGATTCCCATAATTTGCATAGCTTAGTAATGTAGGCCTATCCTGAAAACATAATATTTCGGCCATTCCTTCTTGGGGGTAGCATTTTCATTTTGTCATGTACATACATTTTCATTTTGTCATAGTGCATACAAAAAGGCGTACGTGCCCAAAGTACTTACATGCATCTGTAGTTTCGTTCAACCTTAGAATTTGTAAGAAACTCGCATCGTCCGTGGAAACATGTTTCAGGATTACATAAATCTAAAATAAAATATGCAGATTCACAGTTTAAAATAAAAATGGAAATTTCTCAGTGATTCTTAAATAAATTTAATCTGAGCGGTATAATAATTTATATTTTTTCTTCAAATTTTTTACATTCAATATTTAATCACATAGCTTTTGAACAGAACTCAATGACGTTTGATTAAAATAACACTAATGTATGCTATAGTTTATGTGTGTTCAAATACAAGATTATTTATTACAAATAGTATTAGGTTTTACTATTTATTACAAAACTATTGCTCATATATGCGTACTATGTTAACGCTAGAACCACGGCAGTTTCTCGGTATACCTAAAACCGCGAGTGGGGCCAACTTGACCCCAATTAATAAAAACCGTGTTGTTATGCTTAAAGTACTCTGTAATTATTTGGCCATGACATTTATTCACTTTTAACATTAAATTGCTATAATAAGTGATAAAAATAATATGATATTACAATATGGAATATTGTATACATTTAATAAAATATACAGACAACTTGAATAGAAATATTTTTAGTTCCTTACCAGTCGAGATTTCCTACACAGTTCATGCACATTTTGGGGAGCTTCTTTTTATATATTTTGTACACTTTCCACTCATTGGCATTTTATAGTCAGAACAAGCATTTACAGTTTTGTTTCTACAATGGAAATCTTTGCAATTAACCCTTTTTCGCATCTGCGCAGATTTCTCAGTAGTGGTAGATTCAGTAGATTCTTTCTCCTCGTAAGTATTTTACCAGTAACTTCTTTATATAAAATCCATGAATTAATTCCTGTAAGATCAAGAATATTGTAGAATACATGATCCTGCCTCTTCACAGAATAATTCCGGGTCATTTAGTCGGCAATGTTGACACCAAATTTTGTTGAGTTATAAAATGATGTTGTTTCTGGAAGCTTTTTTGGGTGATTATTGCCGATATCATGGGATGAAGGGGTTCATTAATAAGACATGTTTTTCTGGTTTTTCCCTGATAAACTGCCAAAGTGACATCATCATGCTCCAGTAACAATGTATCGTATAACGGCATCTTTACTTTTTTCACAAATTCAGGTACTTCTTTCCGATTTCTTTTCATCGGCTCAGTTAAACTTGTGTTCTTCATTCTTAACATTTGGAACTGATTTAGTGTAATAAAAAATTATCTGTAGTGATATTTCTTGCTTTATTTTCGAAAAGTTCTATCAAACGCAAAACGACGTATTCGGAGAGAAATAGATTTACAGGACGTTCCTCATATTTACATAAATATGGAAAACCATTGAGCATATATTTACTATTAATATCAGCGGCACAAGCGCCAGAACTTGATAACGAATTTAACTGGTTTACTTGGCATATATTGCGTGAAATGACATCTAGCTTTAGAAGGAAACAGATGTTCATCAATAGTTATATATGGTTCTGGTTTAGAGCAAAAAAAAATCATAGAATTTTCAATCAATTTTTTTTCAAATTTCAGAAATGAAACACGATTTATCTGTTTGAAGGTGTTCAGATCTTGTAGTTTTTTTGGTCGAATCGTAGAATTTTCATAAATTCTTTGAATCTATCTCTCGCCGTAATATCTCGGAAAAAAGCTGGACCCCAAACAACAGACCACAGACTATCAAGCTCTAGATTATTTGCATCGTATATACATCGAGCATACAAAATTGATATAAAAGCATCTAGTTCGTCTAAAGTTGTTCGCCATTCATTTTTCCCCAGTTGCCGGTGAACTTTCTCCTTTGTACAATTTTTGATACGACGAAGCATAGGTTCATCTAAAAGTAGCTTCCTGAAATTTCATTGCCATTTTCAATATTTCGCTTTGCATAACTGGTTAGGACACTTTTTTCTTTGAAAATATTATGTTCAACAATTCTTCCACGCGTACAACTTCCAGAGGTGATGCTTTCCCAACCCGTTTCATCATTTCTAACAAAAGTTCCAGAGTTCCTTTTTACGTTTATTTACACATTGTTTTTTCTTCCCAGAAGTGGTTTTTCTGCTAGTATATTGTACAGGAAAATTAGATTCAATATCTTAGAGGACTGAAAAAGCTTTTCCCACTCCAGGAATCGTTGAATTGCAAATTTAGTACTTGTGATTATAATGAAGTCAAAATGACTTATTCCGTGGTTTTAGGTAGAAGTATTAAAAACAAAAAAAATTATTAGTATTTGACGTATCATATTTTCACAGGTTAATGTTGGTATAAAAATAGGAAAAGTCAAGAAATTTCTTTCAATTACGTTATTAACTTTTTGAGAAATTCGAAAACAAAATTGCTCCTCGGATCTAGTGTTAATATTAACTTAGTAAATGCGAGTGTGAAAGAGAAATGTGAACATTTCTTGAAATATACACTGGTGTGCAAAAATTAAGGACGAAGTCGAAAAATTAGCATATCAGCTGAACGAAGAGGCAGAGCGGACAGAAAGACCAATCAGGAGATTAAGTAAGGTGATGTACGGTAGCACAAGCGCAGATATGCAGGTAGACGTAATGGGGGAGTGTCTGAGTAGTATAAAGCATGTTGTCGGTGTAAGATCAGTATTTCTGGCAAAGAGATTGCACGCCGTATAGCAGTTAAAATCACACTGAATTGCTACCTCAGCGAGAAATGGTGAATAATCAATCTGTTAGACGACATCTGGATGCCTTTACCCGAGGTCGAATCATTGGGAAGTTGGAGGAAGGCCGCAGTGTGACAAGTGTGGCTGCAGAGTTCGGAATTGCTCACAGCATCGTTTCACGACTTTGGAGACAATTTCAAACTACAGGAACAGCTATCCGGGGTTCAGCAGTAGTCGTCCACGAGGAACCACACCCGCAGATGACCGGTACATTGTCTTACAGGCCAGAAGAAACAGGCGGCAGACAGCGGGAGAAATCGCTAGACACACGACACAGGCGACTGGAAGACCGATATCGCGTTTTACCGTGGCCAGAAGACTGCACGGTGGTGGTCTGTTTGCACGACGCCCTGTACGGTGTGTACCTTTAACGCCTGCTCATCGGAGAAGGCGTTCTCTGTGGTGCCGGGAACACCGGAATTGGAGAGACAATGAATGGGGACGAGTACTCTTTACAGATGAAAGCAGATTCAGTTTGAGTAGCGATTCTCATCGCATACTCATCTGGAGAGAGCGGGGAAGCCGCAATCATCCCTCGAACATCATTGAAAGGGACAGGTATGGAGGTCGCGGTGTTCTCGTTTGGGGAGGCATCATGCTTGGTAGTCCTTCACATCTTCGACGCAGGTTCAGTCAACGGGACCAGTTATTGTAACGAGATTCTTCTTACATATGTGCGTCTGTTTAGAGGCGCTATGGGTCTGCAGTTCCTTTTCATGGACGACAATGCACCATGTCATCGCACAGTAGCTGCCGAACAGCTCTTAGAGAGTGAACGTATGGATTGGCCGGCACGATCTCCGGATCTCAATCCCATCGAGCATGTATGGGATTTTCTAGGCAGACGCTTGGCAGCTCTTACCTTACCACCAGTAACGATACGGGAGCTTCGATTGGCGCTGCAAGACGAATGGGCAGCAATGCCTCAACAACTCATTGGCACCCTCATTCTCAGCATGGGCAGACGCTGTGAAACCTGCCTAGCAGTCAGGGGAGATCATATCCCCTACTATAGACCGGATGTTTCTTATTGGACACCCATCACAGGGATGTTTCGGCCTTCAGGCGCATTGCGCTCCATGCTACTTTTTCAATCAAGCTTCTTTTTATCCCTCTGATTTCTCTTTTAGTAAGTGTTGCTTACATTACACATGTCCTTACGTATTGGGGATCTTACGGTATTAAATGTGTTGATTTGGAAAGCTTTTGTACAAAGTTATATTGAAAAAACCGTCTCGTTCTTAATTTTTGCACACCAGTGTAGAATAGAATATCAAACTCGCACTACTTACTGTCTAAAGTGCATCACTGTAAAGGACAACGGGTATGAAAGTTATTTTACTGTACAAATAATGTTTAATACATGGGTTCAATAACTGAAATAATTCTCCCTCGTTGCAGAGAACAAAGAAATTGGTGCTTTATGTAGAAACCGTTGCAGATAATAGATACTGCGACATGCCTTGGCACAAAAAGTGAAGGCTTCGGAAGTTTTTTTAGGGTATATCATGAGTTAAAATGTACTATAAATGTTGCCGAAGTTCTCACTTGGCTTGATGTATATTGAGCCAATAATATCCAATCACCAATTTCATGATGACAGGTGAGGAGAATATGCATTTCAAGGCAGTAGTAAAATCTGGAACGAAACAAAGAACTTTTGTGCGTCTCGCATTATTACCATGTGCATAATATGTCTGTTTTCACGCTGAATGATGATACAAGTATTAATTACAATAATTCGAGTTTGGAGTCCCAATATTGCAAAAGGCCAGTAAAATGCACAGTCACTGTCAAGCTTTGATTCCGATGTTGCTTCCCAGCATCATCGAGAGAAGAGCCTTCTTCGCCCTTCTAGAGTTTTTCTTCAAATAATCAACCCAAAGCCTTCAAGTTTTTTCTAGAAGCCTCCATTTTTGCCACCAAGTTTGACACATTTGGTGGCCAAACTTGTCGCCAAGTTCACTCCTATTAATTTACCAATATTGAAAGAGAAATCTATCGTAGCACAATTTTTCTAGCTACAATACCATTTTGGTAGAGAAGCATTGTGTGAAATATCCATAACATAATGCTGATTCGAATTCATATTATCAATGCTGAGGGCAAAAGTTTTTTCCCCTAAAATTTACCTTAGCTTTTGCTTTAAATTATGTTGCAAATATACTTTTAAATGTATTTTGTCACTTATTAATATTTAAATAGATATTAAGGAGTTAGATGGTTTTTTTTATAATTTAGAAACATATTCAATAACAGTATACAAGTGTTCGGCACATTATTGTGTGTTTTCTCTCGAGTTGATCAAATGATCGAATAATTTTTTATGGTAGGGCAGAGTTCTAAAATCCAAAAGATGTTGGCTTATTTGATGGCTATTAAGAAATAAGGTGACGGTGTTTTGAGACGAATATCTTCCTCATTGTTTTCAGTTGGAGCTTTCATTCAATGAATACCACGATTACAAACATTTTTAGCGGTGTTTCATTATATGTACTATAAACGATTTTCCACTATTTTATCTTAAAACAAGAAATGGAAACTCGGAATTTCTGCGAATTCTAATACAGTGAAGAAAAATGTTGTTGCTTTTTCTTCAATATTTAGAATGCCTAATATTGTTGCGTGGATCGGGGTTCATGGACTTAATGCTGTCAGTTCAAAGGAATAAAACAATTTTTCAGGAGTTAGCAATTTATTGAAGAAAACAGTCTTTTGATTACTGGTTAAACATCAGTAAAACTCGAACAATAGGTTCCAAAAGATTCTGATACCTTCTCCAGGCACAACTACCAATGTATAAAAATATAGGCATGCAACGATAAAGGTTATCCGCAAGCAACGACTCTGTTATAGGTAAATACCGAAGTGAACATTTCTGCAGCTGAAGTAGTACAAATTTAGTTTTAGGAAGCGACCAGTGTTTATAGTCTGCGCCATGGCGTCATAGATTTCTCCCGTAATTTCGAGAAACACCCAAGCCAAGTCGCCAACAATGATGCCAACGCTATATCCCCAATATTTCACCCATTGAAATGTCATTATAAAGTAAGGGGCAGTCTTGCTTGTCACTATAGGGGGTACCGACTATTCTTAAAAGAGTATTACACTTTTTATCATAAAATAAAGGCAACAGAAAGTAATATTAACTTATTACACATGCACATTTAAATTATTTACCGTACTTTAAGTTCAAATTAAGCACTAATTACCCAAAATTCGTAACGATATTTTATATCTCAACCAATACCAAAGTTTTTTTTACTGACCTTATATGTTTTAGTAGCAATGGTTACTACTTACCTTCACATATTCCAGATGGAAGTCCTACAATTTGTCCCCAAGGGCATCTACAGATGGCTTCTGAATTTTCGACAATACATGCAGCTCCCATGTCTCGGCACATGGGTTCCAATTTTTCGCACAACAGGTTTATCTTGCAGTCTTTTCCTCCGAAGTGCGGTTTACATTGACAGATGTCTTGGCCCTCTTTGTTCGGTCTGCAGACTTGGTTTTCTGGACATCCGGACCATGCACAAGATTCTGAGGTTTAAAATAATTAGTTATTAATAAGTCTAGTTTTTATTTAAATTTGGATACTTACATATTAGACCATCGACCAATAAGTTGGCAAAAATTTTGAAGTCGATAATAAATTCTATCTTACGTTACAAAGACTATGATTTCCATAAAAATGCGTGGCCACGGTAGCCTAGTGGTCAAAGTATAAGATCGTGGCTGGCGTGTCACGAGTTCGAGCCGAGTACCACTTAAGACCCTCCATGTAGGGGAGCGATGCACATTAAATCTGTTGACAGCTCAAACGTCCTCCCGTGGGGTGGGGTGGTAGTTAAGAGAGGGGGAATGCCAATTCAGGTGACGTCCTCGTCACTTGATAATGGTTCAAAATTACGAAGTCCCCGCCAAAAGCCCTCATATAGCTGAAGAGTGCGCCGTTAATATTCACTCACCCATAAAAAGGCTCACAAAGATTTTCAAAAGCTATTCGTTGATAATCCTTTCGGTCACGGATGTTCGATTTGTGATAGATTATGGTTTAGAGATGATTTGAGAACGCCTGTTGCTGAGCAGAAAAATATTTTACTGGAAATTAATTTAGAAGACATTAAAGAATGTTACAATTGCCGACAAAATTTAAGTAGGAAAAGCATACCAAATTTATCAAAATATAACAGTTTTGTATACCCAGAAATTCAAGCATATCTTCTTACTTTGGATTGGGTATCAGAAAGACTCAATTCGCCACGAATACTATTCATGCAAATTAGGTGATTGAGACATGTACACTGTCAGTTTGGAATATTGGAGCAAATAATGAATGCTTCAAAGAAGTTTCACTTCCATCGCGTGGCGTTCCACGCACCATTTTTTAAAATGGCTGCATTATAGAAGAATGTATGTTGAAACATCAAGTGCAGTGGTGCTGCAATCGTTTGCTTATATCAATGTACAAATGTACGCTGTTGTTTTTCAGTCTGTTCTCTGCCTTGTCTGTCATGTAAGTAAACTTGTGCGTCCAATCCTCCCCCTGTTTCATTCTTTTGCATCACCTTATTATTCTGACAGGTAAGAGCTTTTATTTATCCATTAGTAAAAGTTAAAATAGAACATTTGAAATCTGGTTTTGAAATTTTTTGCGAATTTGAAGAATGTAAAAGCATTATTAAAGATTGTTGATCATTAACTAGAAAAATCCATATCATTTTGTTTACTCCATCGACGTATATTTGTTTCATCCATATCAAATTTTCAGTGACCGCTGTAATGTTTCCATTTTTCCTGCAGAATAGACAGTTAAACTTTTCCTTTTGAAGGGCGTGGCTTGGATTCGAGTAAATACAGTATTTCCCTGTCGATACACATCTTTTTTCTGCGCATCTGATTTTCTATCTTCAAACTAATTTTAAACTCTTAAATGTTTCTAAGTTACAGCGGCTTAAAAATGAGACCATATAGTAGCTAAATAATAGTGTCAAACCAGTCCAGTATATTTTTAGGAAATTTTTATACACCAAATAATAAATAAAAAACGTTCCGATTCAAAAATATACAAAAAAAAATCCAGTAGCTATTATTAAATATGAATTATTAAATTTGAATGCAGAAATAAGTGCATTATTACAAAAAGTTTAAGTTATTCAAATCTTTTAAAAATTTGTTCCATGATTCGAATAGTTAAATTAGCTTAATGTTTCTTCGATGTCTTACCTATACATGTTCCATTTCTTCCAACGTAGCCATTTTTACAAACGCATGTTTTGACGTCTCTCTTATCGTAATAACAGGTAAAAGCATTCAGTCCACAGTCACACTCTGAAAAAGGAAAACAATAAAACAATTTAGCACCTTTGCTTTAAAGCGACACCCCACCCGCACAGCTGGTGTGGTAGTATGGGGTGCCACGGCCTACAATACACGGTCACTCTTAGTATTGATCCGTGGCACCATGACAGTCCAGCGGTATGTCCATGACATCCTGCAATCACATTTGTTGCCCCTCATGCAACGGTTCCCAGGAGCCATTTTTCAACAAGAAAATGCTCGGCCTCACACAGAAAAGATGTCACAAAACTGTCTCCGCACTGTTACTACCCTTCCTTGACCTGCTCGATCCCCAGATTTGTCTCCAATCGAGCATATCTGGGATCCTTTGGGGCGGCGAGTTGGCATCCTAAGAGTTTGAACGAACTAGAGGCAAGGTTACAGCAAATATGAAACGAAATGTCTCAATACATGATACAGAACTTGTATACCTCAATGCCCGATCGTATCGCATTGTGCATACGTGCTAGAAGGGGTTCAACAGGGTATTAAATTCTCCGTTCTTTTGCCTTTTTCTCTGAAATACCTCATCCTTTTTATTTGATTTTCTTATCATATCATAGTAGTCATTAAGTATATAAACTTTCGTTTCAGTTTGATGACTCCTTCTTAGTGAGCGAATTTTTTTGTCCATGAGTGTATTTCTCTCCTGACTCTCTCTACCAAACTTAGGTACTTCTCTTTTAACGACGAAGTTCCCTTCGGAGTGTAAATTCATATTGACGATTCCATAGTCCGAAAATCGGTTGTTATCATAGTTCTCTGTGGACGTCACTCACTGTATTTTTCATTTTCCCCGTACTGCTAAATTTTCTCTTAGAAAACCTACACAGGAAGCAATTTCTTCCAGGTTACATCCTGTTTTTAGCACAAATGTGAATCATAATAAATTAAGTTTCTTGTTTTCATATCTTGCAATCTATTTGCGACAAACTAACAAGGTTTTGTCTACCCGCATCTGTTTTTTTTTTTCAATTCCTAATATTAGTATACTCAATCCCTATATGCATATATAAATTTATATATATATATATATACATATATATATATATATACATATACATATATATATATATACATATACATATATATATACATATACATATACATACATATATATATATATATATATATATATATATATATATATATATACATGTTATGTTGTTACTTGGGATGAATTCGTAAACTGGGATTTGCCAGAATAATCTGTTTATTTTAAAAACAAGAATAAATAAAAGGGAGAATAACAATTAATGAATGGAGTGAAACATTTAAACGCGCGTCGTAGCCTAATTGGCTTTCATTATTTTTTAAGAGTTATTACTGCTCAGCCGATGCGCGCGTCTGCCTCTCTTGCGGTCCCAACGGATTCTGTCTAGTTCTGATGTTCCTTCGTCTCTCCTTTCCCCGTCGGGGACATTGCCCTCTCTAGGGGGATGCTAAGGGGCTTGCAATAGTGCCTTCAACTTCACAGTCGGCCATCCTAAAAATGAGCTGACCACAGCGAAAGAAAATCCAAAATGTTGCAAGCAAACCTATAAAACAAAAATTGTAAACAGTGAAAAAAAAAAAAATAACAAGTGCGCTGTTTTCCAGTACTTCACACCGGTGTTGTTTTTCTGGAAGTAGTTCGTCATTGCTGCTCACAGCTATTCAAAAAAAAAAAAGCTATAAAAGGGAAAGAGAAAAAGTTCAGTTCGTTATTAAAAGTTCTATTCACAGAGAGTCACTGTGGGGTTACTCAAATTGCAGTCGTAAAATCGTCAGGCATCAGCGGTTGACCACCTCTTCATGAAATCGACAGCTGTGGATGTAAGATGAGGACCTTCGTGTTGACCAACATTTTTAACTTCATTTCTGTCATGGGGTTTGACAGTCTTAATTAGGTAGGGTTCGCAGAACTTGGATCGTAATTTGAGTTGTGTTCCGAACTGGGTTCTTCTGATCGTTACTGATTCGTGTTTTTTATATTTGTGTGGTTGTCTGCGTTTTTTAAAGAACTGGGCTTTACTCTTGTTTGGCTCTTTCAACTTCGTATCCAAAATGATGGAGTTAAGGAAATCAATCTGTCTAAGCAAATCATTTTTCTCTTTGGCAATGGCTTGATTCTCATCACTATCACTTGTTTTGTTAGCATTTCTTCCACTAGACTTTGACTTCTTAGTTTTGCGCTTGCTAGGGTTAATTTCTCGTTCTTTAGTTGACATCGATGTTTTAGGATGATCGTTTGATTCCGTTTGTGTGTTTACGATGAGTATTTTTTCTGTTAACGATACACATTCAATTTCTTTCTCAACAAGTCGCTGTTCTGTAATTTTAAGTGTTTCTTGTAAGATCTCGTACTTTTCTTCAAGTTTAACTAACTTGTCAACCTTTTCTAAATTTGATTCCTCTAATTTATGCAATTTATCTAATAACACCGTTTTTACTAATGATAATGTAGATGTGTTACGTACGTGCATTTCTAAATTTTTACATTTATCTTCTGTATTTTTAATTTTAGTTGTAATACTTCTAGGGCATTATCTTTTAATTCTGATTGGTTATGTGCCTTAGATACATTAATTAAATTAATAAAGTGATCCTTTTCTTAGGTATTAATTCTATACCATTTGCAGTAATTTTTAAATTCAGTTTGTTTTAAAACATCAGTTCCAATAATTACATCAATAGTTGTTTGCAAATTGTCAATAACATAAATGTCCGTCATAAATTTGTTATCTTCAATATCAATAGTGGATTTAAAAGATCCAAAGGTTTTAATTTCACTCTTGCCGAAAGAAGTTAAATTTATTTTCGTAGGATTTAACGTCGGTCTTCCAAGAATTTGATGAACACTTTCGCGTATTAAAGTAATAGTACTACCCGTATCAATAAGAGCATCAAAATCATATCCCTTAATTTTAACAGTTTTACGCATTTCTGATGAGGAATTGATTTCATTAACAACTTCACTAACAATCTCATTAACAATTTCATTTTTAACATCAGTTTTTTTAAATTCACATTGAGAGCTTTTATGACCAAATTGGTTACAATTAAAACATTTTAAACCTTTATTTTTATGGTAACATTCATGAGAAGTATGATTAAATAATCCACAATTATAACAACGTATACGTACATTACTCTTATTAGCAGTAGCATCATTAAATTGACCTTTTTTATGAAACTTATTATCAGAACACATATTTTTATTAGATGTAGGAAAATCATACTGCTTGACATTTGTACGCTTATTTTTACTATCAATACTATAAGAATTATTTTGCATAAAAACCTTTTCATATATTTTTAACTTTTCTTTAAATTCTGAAATACTTTTACATGCATATAATATCAATTTATTATGGTTAGAATCAGGTATACCAGTTATACAATACATAATTAAGCTTTGATCGTCTAAACGAAAGTGTGCTTTTGAAGCAATTTCACGCATGGCCAAAAAATATTCAAATAGAGATTCCGTAGGGCGTAATTTCCGTTTTTGCATTTCCTTGTGGACGTCGTAAGAACAAAATAAATCTTCAAATTCTTCAATTAATGCAGCTTTAAAGAGAACTATACGTTAATATGTTATGGAGTGTTTGGATAAAAGTCTTTGCAGGACCTTGAAGCAAACGTTTAACACAAATAATTTTTGCAAATCAGATATGTGTGGGATAAAAATAAAGTTTTCTTCTACGTCGCGAAAAAGCTTTAACGCTGTAATTATCATTTCCCGTAAACGACCTCATAGTTGAAAAAGGTCCTTTAACAAAAATACATTCTCTTCGTTCCCTCTTTGGCTTTGATTTCGTTGTGTTTGAGGGAGGGGAACAAAAACATCCTGCGGAGAAGGCAAGTGATAAATTGGCGGGGTGAGGGGTTGTTTATTCGCGTCGTTCGTAGATTCTAGCGAAAAGGGCGCCGAATCTTCGTCTTCGTCATCCGTCAATTGTTCGGTAAAATTATTTTTAAAGATGCAAGATCTGATAAATTTTTAAATATATGCTCGCTTAATTCTTTGGCGCTTCCCGCGCAATTCAGTCCTAATATAGTGCAGACGGTAATAAGTTCAGTTTTCGTAAAGTTCTTTAAAACTTTATCCTTTCGTGCTTCAATGTCGTAATTCTGTGGGAAACCCGCGAATTTTTTTAACTCTTTTCTAGAAGATTTACTGTAGGGTTCGTCATTAACAATTTTGTGCAGAAGTTGCACCGTTGAAGCAGGGGCCGTCTTTAATATGTTCGCAATAGCAGCAATTTCCTCTAGACAGACCATCGTAAATAAATATCTTCAGAACAATAAAGGAGTAAATTGGAATGGACTCACCGTTGATGATTTCGTCGTTGTGGTTTTCGTTGCCGGTTTCGTCGTTGAAGCGTGCTTGGTCCACCAGTCTTGACTCGTTGTATTTTCTAGGGGTTTTTAATTTTAATTTAATTTGAGGCCGAGCCCCCAAATGTTATGTTGTTACTTGGGATGAATTCGTAAACTGGGATTTGCCAGAATAATCTGTTTATTTTAAAAACAAGAATAAATAAAAGGGAGAATAACAATTAATGAATGGAGTGAAACATTTAAACGCGCGTCGTAGCCTAATTGGCTTTCATTATTTTTTAAGAGTTATTACTGCTCAGCCGATGCGCGCGTCTGCCTCTCTTGCGGTCCCAACGGATTCTGTCTAGTTCTGATGTTCCTTCGTCTCTCCTTTCCCCCGTCGGGGACATTGCCCTCTCTAGGGGGATGCTAAGGGGCTTGCAATAGTGCCTTCAACTTCACATATATATATATATATATATATATATATATATATATATATATATATATATATATATATATGTCATGATTTTTAAGACAGAATCAGATTAAAGTTAGAAAAGTGAAAAGACGACCTTTATTCTTTCATTTTTACATCTATTTTGCCACCGAGAGCAGGGAGGAAAAAGCACGCCATGGTGGTGGTTTCAAGTGGATAACACTTGAAAAACATATGGTAAGTATCGCTGCTTTGAAGAGGGTGCTTGCAAGTTAATGCTGACATATGTTGACTATTAAATCTAACGATCTGGAATTAGACATGTTTATTGGCTAGGCCATATGTTCGGAAGAAATAAATGGGTGATTAGTTTGATACTTGAAGATATGATCTGAGAAAGATGAGTCAAGTGCTAGATAGGAAATTTAATTTTTAATTTAATTTAATTATCCTTACATTTGCCCCCAATTTTAAAAGGGAGTCATGGCGTGGTTTTTTCTCTCTTTACAAACTTAATCAATTTTCAATAAACACAAAACAATACATAACATTATTTAGAAAGACATATTAAACACAGTAGAAATATTTAAGCAATAGTAATACTAAAATCAAAAAGCAATACAATAAACTAAACTATAACAACAAACACAGTAAGGACACTTCCAACATATTAATTGATAAAAATGAATTTCCATACATATAAATGAAGATTAGCTTGTTCAAATATATTCGACATCTAGAATAAGAGCTCGCGTTTCCTCCTATTCCTTCATAATAATATATTCGAATTATAGCTGGTAGATATTTTCAAAAAAATTATGTTGGAAAATAATATATCAAACAATAAGATAGTAAATATAAAAATACATGAAATCATACAAATATTAAAATAATAATTTTGTATAAAAATCTACTCTGGCGCCATCGTAGTAACACCTTATATTGTTACACACATTTTGCATATATGAAATACATTTTTTAAAAAGATAAAAAAAATATAGACACTAATAAAATGAAATTATTAATAATATGAAAACGGTGTATAACACACAACTTCTATGCACTATCCAACACAATAAACAATGTTTTATTTCATATGCGTTATAAAATATAAAAATTATAAGTATATAAGAATATAAGAGCTCTTTTTTATTATTTTGAGTCGGAAAAGTGGACTCACTTCAATAATAACTTTTAGTATTTCTGAAAATTTTTCACAATATTCATTGTAACTTAATATCACATGCAATATTTTGAATCTTTCCGTAACCTTCTAAAAATACATTTCGTAGACAAAAATTCTTGAGTTTCTCTTGCATCACACATTCACTAATAAAACTGTATCACCTTACTTAATTTTGAACACATCTCTCTGAGATATCTGCGTCATCAACTCACAGATGTTCAGGGATGCTGATAAGAAACAATGAGAGGTGTACATATCAAACTAAACAAGTTTGTCCTCTTAATGTTTCGAGACATATACAAAATTATAATGATTGTATTCTCGCTTATCCATTGTGTAATATCCAAAAATAAGCTTCAAGTTATTAAATTAATTTTAATTTTAGATAAGGAAAATTTCGAGAAATAGTGAATCCTGATATATGGCCGGTATATCAAAACACACAATTTCAAAAATAAAAAAATTAAATGACATGCAATAAGATTACTGCTGAATAAAATAATTAACAAAACAATTGAATTCAATGGAGAAAAAAAAGAATACAACTTGACTTTACTTTTGTTTCTTATAAAAATCAATATCTCTAGTATTAGTTCTCTCATTAGTCATTTTTCTAAAAACTTAATTTATATCTTTCACTTTAAAACACCAATTTCTATCATAACTCTTAACTCATTCGACATCTTAAGATAAAATTTTGAGAAGTATATTAAAATTTTTCAAAATTTTGTATGACTAAACCTATGTACTTTGTTTTATCAATTAAAATTTAAAGAAAATATCTCATTTATAACACAAATATATTATAAAAATTAAATACCATATCATATCATATATTATTCTTTTTCTTAAAGTTCTGTTCAGCAAAACTCAGTTCTTCAATGTTACTAAAATTGGAAATATACAATTTAACTGACCTCCAATTTGCAGCGGCAGAACTCCTTGGTGAACATTAATCCAGATGCTGTTGTCACGTTATTTCACTAGTAAAATTTAATTAATTTATTTTTCTTTCAATGTTGGTACTTCACTATTATATTATATGGTGGTCAAATTCACAATATTACCGTGCAGACTTTCCGGCGAAGAAGATTTTTTCCTTTTATTTTTCTGTCGAAAGGGAGTGACGTCTTTCATCACGGGGGAATAAGGGATTCTCACTTCTCTTCTTTTTTTCCCATTAGAATGTCTCTTCCATTCACGGTAAACTGGATGGCCTCTTCAGCAAAGACAGAATATCCTTCGGTGATAAACACTGCATTCTTCTCGGTATTAAGAGCGATGTTCTTCCGAGGATTATTAGCGCGGTTTTTTTTCCGTATCATTTTTTATTCTGGCAATCCGACGTCTTCATATATAGGCATACGATGCATTCGGTGTTCCGTCAAATTCTCCATATCATTTATTACCGCAGTTGGCGTTTGTTTTTATATTCAAATTATTTTATAAAAAAGATTAGTTTTTTACGTTAAGATTTGAAATCCATACGCTGATAAAAAATCCTGCCGGCTTTAATTCTGTCATGATTTTTAAGACAGAATCAGATTAAAGTTAGAAAAGTGAAAAGACGACCTTTATTCTTTCATTTGTACATCTGTTCTGCCACCGAGAGCAGGGAGAAAAAAACACGCCATGGTGGTGGTTTCAAGTGGATAACACTTGAAAAACATATGGTAAATATCACTGCTTTGAAGAGGGTGCTTGCAAGTTAATGCTGACATATGTTGACTATTAAATCTAACGATCTGGAATTAGACATGTTTATTGGCTAGGCCATATGTTCGGAAGAAATAAATGGGTGATTAGTTTGATACTTGAAGATATGATCTGAGAAAGATGAGTCAAGTGCTAGATAGGGAATTTAATTTTTAATCTAATTTAATTATCCTTACATATATATATATATATATATATATATGTGTAAGTATATATATATATATATATATGTGTAAGTATATATATATATATATATATCCTTACATATATATATATATACATATATATATATATATATATATATATATACATATATATATATATATATATATATATATATATATATATATATATATATATATATATATATATATATACATATATATATATATATTGGATTGACATGGTTAGATGTTATGAGCAAAATATGATATGTAATTGATATATTAAAAATGAAAAGTCGTGATATAAGAAATGGATCATATTCTTGATGGGATACTGTTTGGTGAGTCTTTAATGATTTACTCTATTCATTTGTGAATGTACTGTATTTTTAATGATTTACTCTATTCATTTGTGAATATACTGTATTTTTAATGATTTACTCTATTCATTTGTGAATATACTGTGTTTTTAATGTGAACATTCGGTTTTTAGAAATTTTTAGTTTGAACTTTCGGATTTTTTAACTTGAACTTTCGAATTTTTTAGATTGAACTTTCAGATTTTTTAACTTGAACTTTCAGATTTTTTAACTTGAACTTTCAGATTTTTTAATTTGAACTTTCAGATTTTTAAACTTGAACTTTCAGATTTTTTAACTTGAACTTTCGGATTTTTTAATTTGAACTTTTTGATTTTAGATAATTTTTGATTTGAACTTTCGGATCTCAAATATTTTTTGTTTTGAACTTTCGGATCAGGAATTTATTTTTTCTACCTTTACAACTATTTTAAAGATGGGTGCATCATCTTGGGAGTTTAAAGGTTCACTTATATTATGTACTAAATTGTTTTTAAATTTTAATATTGCAATATCTTTCGGAATGTGATGGCGAATAGTTTTATTTTTCAAGTATAATGATTTAATTTTAACTTTTTAATTTAAAGTATAATGGTTTAATTTTAACTTTTTAATTTTTAATTTTTTAAAATTTCTTTTTTCCTTCTGAAATTTGAAGATTTTCCAATTAACTTACCAAGTTGCAATAGGGGGAAGGTTGGCGCCATCAAACTAGTTTAACCCCACTTATCGGTCCTAAGTCCGAGATTCCACTTGGATATTTTATAAATTTTTATTTTATTTTATAATTTTTTAATTTTGTTTGAAAATGATGGAACATTATCTTTTATATTCGCCATTGATATTCTGAAGTGTTTTGGTATTTTGGGATTCATATATTTCAATTTTTAAATTGATAATTGTGATTGTTTTTATATATTTAAATATATATATATATATATATATATATATATATATATATATATATATATATATATACTTATAAAAGAATAATTAAATTAGATGAAAAATTAAATTCACTATCTAGCACCTAACTCATATTTTTAATTTCCTCTTCAGGTATCAAACTAAGCACCCATTTATTTCTTCCGAACATATGGCCTTGCCAATAAACATGTCTAATTCCAGATCGTTAGATGTAATAGCCCTACATGTCAGCATTAACTTTCAAATACAAACATAAAAGCCTCAAATCTTACCTCATCGATGTTTTAAGTGATAACCCACTTAAAACACACCGTGGCGTGTTTTTTCCTCCCTGTTCTCGGCTTCAGAACTTGTATAGATTTCATCAAATAAAGATCCTTTTTAAAACTAAGTCTGCTTCGGGCTCAAAATATGTCAGAATTAAATGCGGTAGGATTCTATCTTCGAGTAAATTTCGAATCTTAGCGTAAAACGAATCTTTTATGTAAAATAATTTTAATGTAAAAATTAACTCCAACGATCCTAATAAATGATATGGAGAATTTGATGGAACACCGACGGCGCTCTACATATCTTTGCTGAAGACGTCGGGTTGCCGGAATTAAAAGGAATGCTCTATGGTATGGAAAAAGAAGAAACATGATTTTAGCACCGAGAAGAAAGCGTTTTTACTGCCGAACGATATTTCTATCTTTGCGTTAGAGGCCAGATTATCGCGAATGAAAAAAAACAACGCTCTAATGGCGAAAAAAAAAGAAAAAGAAGAGAAGCGTTAATTCCCTATCCCCGTGAAGAAAGACGTAACTCCTTCCGCCAGGGAAATAAAAAAAATTTTCTTCTCCGGAAAATCTGTACAATAATACCATGAATTTGACCAACATCGAATACAATAGTGAAGTACCAACATCGAATCTAATATTGAAGGACAGACATAAAAAAAATAATTTTTACTAGTGCAGATCAAATGACTACGAAATGTAGATTAAGGTGAACGAAAAATTTCTTCCGCTAAGAAATAAATGTCAGTGAAATTATTAGTTTTATTTTAATAACATTTAAATGACTGAGTTTGGCTGAACAGAACACTTTCAGAAGAAGAAGAATATATGATATTTAATTTTTATAATATAATTGTGTTAAATGAGATATTCTTTATATTTTAATTGAGAAAAAAGTGTATAATTTTTGTCATACAAAATTTTGAGAAATTTTAATATACTTCTCATAATTTTATCTTAAGATGTCGAATGAGTTAACATTTATGATAGAAATTGGTGTTTTAAAGTTGAAAGATATAAATTAAGTTTGTAGAAGAATGACTAATGTACTAATACTAGTGATATTGATTTTTATAAGAAACAAAAGTAAAGTCACGCTGCATTCTTTTTTCTCCACTTAATTTTTTATTGTCTTGTTAATTATTTTATTCAGCAGTAATCTTATTGCATGTCATTTAATTTTTTTTTATTTGAAATTGTGTGTTTTGATATACTGGCTATATATCAAGGTTCGCTATTTCTCGAAATTTTCCTTACCTAAATTTAAATTAATTTAATGAAGCTTATTTTTGAATATTATACAGTGGATATATAAGGGAGAATGCAATCATTATAATTTTGTATATGTCTTGAAACATTAAGAGGACAAATGTGTTTAGTTTGGTATGTACATCTCTTATTGTTTTCTTATTATTATCCCTGAAGATATGTGATTTGATCACGCAGATTTCTCAGAGAGATGTGTCAAAAATAAGTAGTGTGATACAGTTTATATTAGTGATTGTGTGATTTAAGAGAAAGTCAAGAAATTTGTCTATGAAACGAATACTTAAAAGGTTAGGGAGAGATTCAAAATATTGTATGCAATATTGTTAAGTTACAGTGAATACTGTTAAAATTTTACATAAATACCGAGGGTGATGAGAGAAGAGATTCCACATTTCCGACTCACGGTTATTTAAAGAGCTCTTTTATTCTTATAACTCTTATATTCTTTTATTCCTATATTCGTATAATTTTTATATTTTTATATTCTTATATTTTATAACGCATATGAAATAAAATGGTGTTTATTGTGTTGAATAGGGCATATAAGTTGTTGTTGTTGTGTGTGTACATCTTTTACATATTATTAATAATTTCATTTTATGGGTTTATATGTTTTTATCTTTTTAAAAAATGTATTTCATATATGCAAAATTCTGTGTAACACTATAAGGTATTACTACGATGGCGCCAGAGTAGACTTTTATACAAAATAAGTATTTTAATATTAGTATGATACCATATATTTTTATATTTACTATTTTAATGTTGATATGATATTATTTTCCAATATAAAAAAAAAGTTTTTGAATACATTACCTGCTAGCTATAATACGAATCTATTATAATGAAGGAATAGTAGGAAACACCAGGTCTTATTCTGGAAGTCGAATAAATTCAAACAAACTAATCTTCAGTTATATGTACGGAAATTCATTTTTATCAATTAATATTGTGGAAGTGTCATTACTGTGTTTGTTGTTATAGTTTCGTTTATTTTAAAGCATTTTGATTTTTGTATTCTTATTACTTAAATATTTCTATGTATAATATGAGTTTCCAAATGATGTTATGTATTGTTTTGTTTTTGTTGAAAATTAATTCAGTTTGTAAAGAGAGAAAAACCACGCAATGATTCCCTTTTCAAATTGGGGGCAAATGTAAGGATAATTAAATTAGATTAAAAATTAAATTCCCTATGTAGCACTTAACTCATATTTGTCATTTCATCTTCAAGTATCAGCCTAATCACCCTTTTATTTCTTCCGAACATATGGCCTATCCAATAAACATGTCTAATTCCAGATAGTTAGATTTAATAGCTCTATATGTCAGCATTAACTTTCAAATACAATAATAAAAGCCGCGATACTTACCTCATCGGTGTTTTAAGTGCTAACCCATTTAAAACACACCGTGGTGTGTTTTTTCCTTCCTGCTCTCAGCGTCAGAACTTGTATAGATTTCATAAAATAAAGCTCCTTTTTAATACTAAGTCTTATTCTGGCTCAAAACATGTCAGAATTAAATGTGGTAGAATTCTATCTTCGAGTAAATTTCGAGTGAATCTTTTTTGTAAAATAATTTTAAGATAAAAATTAACGCCAACGACCATTATAACTGATATGGAGAATTTGATGGAACACCGACGGCGCTCTACATATCTTTGCTGAAGACGTCGAGTTGCCGGACTGATTCTCGCTCAAAATATGTCATATATATACATATATCTTGTTCAAATTTTCAATCGTTAATAAAATTCTTTTTATTCATTCGCTCAAGTTAAAATACATTTTTTTTAAACTTGTAGTGGATGATACTTGACGTTAACACAGTTTTTTCAAACATTAGTTCATTAGTTAAATTTAATAAACGAATAAATAGTAACAAACAATAATAGTACAACCGCATATACAGAAAGGAAAATTGTTTGCTGTGTCCCTGTTGTTGCTGAGCAATGAATAGCGCGTTGGGCTTCTGATCCAAAGGTCGTGGGTTCGAATCCCTCCTGGGATGGTCTAATTTCTTTTTTACTGTACTATTTTATTAGAATAATTACATTTAATGAATTAATAAATAGCCGAAAACAAATAAAAACTATTCCGACACCCTAGATAGAAAGGAAAATGGAAAATTGCTAGGAAATTCGCTTTCTATTTTGCCAGTTAATAGTGCGATTCTGTCCTATGTACAGACATATTTAAATTAATTGTAATTATTTAATAAAATGGAACTGAAATAAAATTTTCTTTGTTGACCTAAGAAGGAATTGACTTAACATTTTTTTATATTACTTGCTTGATTACTTCCTGTCTATCTCGGAAGACCCAGTTGTAGTCCTAAACCCTCCTTATCAGTCCGATCTTCCCGAATAAATAAATAAATAATATATTTTTTTTCTTGTTTATAAAATCCATTGTGTGTACATGGTGAGCTAAAATTCATGAGTGATATATGTTAGAATAAAAAAAAAATATCTTACCTACACAGCTTCCTTTGTACTCTGCGTGTTGACCATCGCATACGCAATATTTTACACCATCCGAGTCAAAGTTACATGAACTTGCATTAGATCCACAGTCACATTCTAAATAGAAAAGAAAAAGGGTTGAGATTGTTTTGAATAGCACAATTTCAAATTGATATAATTATGTCATATTAGTCTTTTTTTTTGTTTTTACATTTCAAAGAAATCTAACATTGGATGAAGAACTTGACATTTTCAAGTAATTTTTTTTTCTTTTGAAAGCTTATTTTGGAAAAAAATTCCGTACTCAAAATTAATTTTTCTATAATAAATTTGCTAACGTACTTTTTTTACAAAAATTCGGGAAATTAAAATAAAAAATTTGGAATTTTTTTAAAAATGCAATTAATATTATCTTTATTGACATTTTTAAGAATTTTATTTTCTCTACAGCACTGCTCTCCTTGTGGGAAAGTTGAGTGTTACACGCGAAGTTCACTTCCCAGCTTGAACTTGAAAGATAAGATTTTGACAATCATAGAACATGTGCTCAGGGCTACCAGATCAACGACTTTGTCATCATTGGTGGCACATTTGGTTAAAAATATGATGTAGCCAAGGAATCATCAAGTAGACTCTGACATCGATCCTAATAAAAATTTGCCTGAGGCTGGAGAGTGAACCTTTGAAACATATGTCAAATCAGTTCAGAAGAGAGTTCAGATGAGATCAGAATCTGTGCATTGAATGTGATAAGAGAAAGAAATCATTAGAAGTATCAGTTGTTTTTCCCCATCTCAGATTTGCAACAACTGTATTACACCGTTCATCATTTTCATGAGATCAAAAGACGTCGCGAAATGTCGTGATATGCAGCCAAGTGGGAAAGCCACTCTTTCGAACACAATAAAAATAATGACGACTTCATTTTGTCGAACTTTTTTTAATTGGCTAAGTATCCAACTTTTTCTTTAAAGTATTAAATCCTTTTCTGAAACTTTTCACGTTAGGTATAATTTAACTCTCTCTCTTCCAAAACTCTTCTTAATTAAAAACATTTTTAAAAAAATAGATATTTCATTTTTCAAAAATTATGTTATTTATGTCAAAGCTTCTTTTTTTTTTAACAATACGGAAGTTTATGCAAAATAAACTCTTCAAAAAAGTTAAAAGAAATGGACCTCCACATTCAAGTAGCATATTTTGATTCTGCAGAAAGCCTTAAAAGTGTTTATTTATTTTTTTCCCCGCTTATATATATATAATACTTCTGATTCTAAAATGATTCATTCTGGAAATTTACAATACACTTTTTAGAACATCTTCATAAGTTTTCTACTTTCATAACTCAAAGATTTCATTGTGTGTTAATTTTTGAAAATAATAAGAATTAAAAGCTTAAGTGCATTTATCTAATTTCAGACAGTCTATCATAACAAATTCAATGCCTTACCTTTACATGTTCCGTTATGCTGAGAGTATCTATGACGACAATCATATACTTGAATTCCATTTAAAAAATAACACCCTAAAGCAGTAGTTCCCTAAGTGATCTATATGGACCCCCAGGGAATCATGCCGATATTATAGGGTCCACGTCAGCGAAAAAGTCATTTAGAGGTCCATTGCGTGTGAATGGGGGTCTATGATAGTGGCTATCATTTAAACAGATCGTGAATTAAATTTTAAACGAAGATTTAATCAAATGGAAACCATATTTAACCTATTTAACGTTTTATTTAATAAATTTAAGAAGGCTAATTTGTAGTTACAAGGTGACAGTATAAACTTTTCTTAAACTAGGTCCCTCATCTCAGCTTTTCTTGCTAGAAATGAGCTAAAAGAACCCAATATTAGACTTCACGAGTTTTCCAAGTTTCTCAATTGGCCACAGATGATTTGCCAGGAAAATGCGTTTATTTGCCAGTTTAACCTGCTCTCACCATTTAAATGTCCTTTATTCAGATTTCGAAACTGAGTTCGAGAATTCTTCGACTTTGGTAACTACCACAATAAGCAGTAAATTCATATGATCACATTGGAAAAAATGTCATATTACAAAATGAACAGATCGGAATAGGCAGTAACAGGGATCTTAAAGTAAAGTTCAAAAAGGGATTTCAGTAATTTTGACCTTAAAACGACATGATTTTTAAATATCCCGAATTATGGGGTGTGGACGTATGTCAGTAATTTGGGCTTTAAAAAGACACACACCTGTTATTAATAAAGAATTATGGAGTATTGTGAGAGAGTTTTTAATTGCTTCTTCTAGTGAGGAGTTTCAGCGCGGTTGACAACGTCCAAAATAAAAAAAGAAAGAATAAGACTAGATACTACTAACGGAGGAGATTTAGGGTTAAACTTGACAAGATTAATGCCAAATGTTGAAAATTTGTTATTGAAGCATCAGATTTATTTCTTCCATTATAAATATTTGTTTGTTGATCAGTTATTTTATGTATAAATTACATTTTTATTTAATTAATAATATGTGTTTCTTAAGTTTTAAAAACTATACTTCACTACAGTTGGAAATTTAATTCTCTCAAAGTAGCACTTCCCAGCTGTGTCGAAATGGCATTTAAATTGATGAATTTGTGTAAATTCAATATTATCTAAGCAGGGGTCTACCCCAAACTGAAAAACATGGCAAGGGGTATATGAGACAAAAACATTTGGGGGCCTCGGCCCTAAAGAATCACTTCCACATTGACATTCTAAAAAATAAACACTGATTAATTAGGAGTTCAAAAACCAAACGTTGTAACAAATAATTTATACAGTTGTTTCGTCAAACTACTAAAGAATTTTCGAGCAACGATAAAAAGTAGTCATTTTTTTGTATAAATATATTTTCTCTTTTTACTTAATAATATTTTAATGATATAAAAAAGCCCGTATACTTTTCAATCGTTTTCAAAGACCTTTAAGGGAATTCGTTTATTATGCAATACTGCCTCACATTTACTGAAAAATTGCACAAATTCTTTTTGTGTATATGCCTATCAACTTAAGAATTTGAAACGTCCACACGGTTGTTTTCTCTGCGGTGGTAATCTCGTTGTGGGAAACTTTTACAGGCAAAGTTCTCTTAAACTTGAAGAAAAAACAGACCATGGCAACTATGGAAGATATGACCAAGGTGTGTGTGTGTGTGTGTTACCAGATTGGCCTCAAGCGAAAAACTTTGTGGAAATGAACCAATGAACCATCCAAAAGTCTCTGGTATCAAACTTTCGGGGAATTTCCACGAGACTATATAAGAGACCTTTGAGATAATGGTCAAGTCTGTTGAGATCACAATCTGCTTGTGCGTTGATTGCGATAAAACACAAGAGTTCGGTTTTTCCTATCTGAGAGCTGTCCCTGAAACACTGAAAAGTTTGTTCTTAACGAGTGCGTTTTCAACTACTGTAAATAATATTTGTTTGTGCATGTGCATCGATTAGTCTTCATGTAGTCATTAGTTCGTCTTTGACTATTTATTTAAACCTGTTACAACTCAAATAATTGTAGTCTTCGGTTCTTGCTGCTTTTATACCCCCACATCTTTGCAACAATGCTTAAAAGAGTATTTAATGAAGTTTCTCTTCAATCATTAGTTATGTAAGCTAAAACTAAATAAAACTAAATATAAGGCTTAACGATATAATTAAGCCTTAATTTTTTTTTTAGAAAATCGACAGAGAAACTTAATTTTTTTATTTGCTAATTTTGAAACTTCTCTATGTGTGGCCTTCATCATCCGGAATTATACACTTTTGTTACAGTTTATTTACCTTTTAAAGCTCGTTCTTATTGAATTCAGTAAACTGAGTAAGAAAGACCACTTTATCCAGCTTTTAAAAGAAACCTTTTATTGAATCAAATCTTCAAAACCGCAATATTCTTGAGATATGAAAATAAGAATAAGTCGTTTGTGGCAAGATCAGGTGCACAGGGGGGGAGGATGAAAAAATTTTTCGAAGCCACATCACTTTAATTTCTCAAACGCGCAATGAGAGGTCGACATGAAGACAGGCGGGTGATGATTTTAAAAGTAAATGTTAAATATTTAAAATTTTACTAACTTAAAATTCAGACATGTATTTCACTGAAAGGATTAAATATATAACAACTCCATATGAGTAATTCCGTGATCCAATACGACTACTTTGCATTCCATCTGGAGGAAATTATAGTAATGATATTCAGAGTGTTTTTTTTTCAGGTATAGAAGTTTAAGTTGGCATTACTTTCCAAGATGTCGACCGATTTAACAGCTGTCAAGTGATTTATTCTCAGTTTGGTTTGGCAATTCATCATGAATAGACTCACGCCTGAACAACGCTTTCAAATTGTGCAATTTTATTTCGAAAATAATGGTCGCGATTTTCATAAGCGAACTTTGTTTAGCGATGAAGCGCATTTCTGGTTGAATGGCTGCGTCAACAAACAAAACTGCCGCATTTGGAGTGAAGCTAATCCACAAGTGTATGTCGAAACACCGTTACATCAAGAAAAACTGACTGTTTGGTGCGGTTTATGGGCAGGTGGAATCCTTCTTCAAAAACGATGAAGGCCACAACGTTACAGTCGATGGTGATCGGTATAGAGCCATGATTACTAACTTTTTCATTCCTGAATTGAACAATCATGACGTCCAGGAGCTGTGGTTCCAACAAGACGGCGCAACATGTCACACAGCTCGTGCCACAGTCGATTTATTGAAAGACACGTTTGGTGACCGCCTAATTTCCCGTTTTGGACTTGTGGATTGGCCTCCAAGATCTTGTGATTTAACACCACTAGACTATTTTTTGTGGGGCTATGTAAAGTCATTGGTCTATGCGGATAAGCCACAAACGCTTGACCATTTGGAAGACAACATTCGCCGTGTTATTGCCGATATACGGTCACAAATGTTGGAAAAAGTCATCGAAAATTGGACGTCCAGATTGGACTACATCCGAGCCAGCCGTGGCAGTCCTATGCCAGAAATCATATTTAAAATGTAATGCCACAAGATTATCTTTCGAACAAAAAAACCTTCATGTCAATCGAATAATACATTTTATTGCAATTTAAAGTTCTATACCTCTAAAAAAACACCCTTTACTTATGCATTTGCAATGACAACATAACACACAAAACAAATTAAAGGCTATCTGTGGCTTATAAATTAAAAGACACATGTATCAAAAATATATTATATGTCATATGAAATATACATTTTGTGAAAATCTAAACAGAATCACATTGTTGAGGTTTCTTTACTTGGAATGATATTTCAAATGTTTCAATATATAACAAAAACAATTAAACTTCTCTTACAAATAAAAAAAAAGTATTTTTTTAAACTTTGCTTACTTGTGCAGGTACCATTTCTGTCGGAATATCCATGTTCACACACGCACGATTTTTGGAATCCATTAAATGAGCAGCTTTCGTAATGTGGACCACAATCGCATTCTAAATTAAATATTTTTTATTAAAAAAAATAAAAAAAATCACACACACTTCAGCTTTACTCAAAACTCTCGCAGTTCAATAAAATAAAAATTAAACCATGTGAAGACCTAACCGAACAGTGTCTGTTATTTCTTTTGAACATTCATCGGAAAACGCTTTAAAGAGTGCTTAGTAAGACGGAAAAAAAAACATATATTGATTTTAGTTAATCTCAGCTTTAAAGCAAAATACACAGTTGAACCTCTATATAACGAAATCCCGGAAAAAAGTTCGTTACATGGAAAATTCGTTAAATAGAGGGTCATCTTTTAATATACTTTATAAACCCCATAAAAAACAAATTTTATATTCACAAACACTATATATTAAAAAAGTAATTATTCACACCTTTTTTAAAATTAATATATGTTTATTTTATATATCTTACCCATCAAAAAAGAAAGAAAGAAAGAAAAATTGCAAGGAAAACAAGAAAAAAGAATGTCAAAGTATTCACTGTATTTTCAATATTAAGAAAATAATTTTATACTAAAATTAATGAATTTTTAGGACATTTTATAATTTAAAGCATACAAGTATATTAAACATACATTATTTTTTAATTAGAACATATATAATTAGACACGGGACAACTCCACTGAGGGTGAAAGAGGATATCGAAGATGTTTCTATTGAACTAGGCAATGGGGGGTTAAATGTTGCACTTCTTGGATGAAATGTCCAGAACTCTGTTGCTCTCGGCGAGTTAGAATCTGATAAAACCCGTTCAAGATTTAAGACCACCATAAAATGTGTTAAAGAGAGAATAACTTGAAATTTTTTTAGAAATACTTTAAAAAAAGGTAGAATAAAAATCACAAAATCACAAAAGAAAAAGTTCTTTTTATAGAAAGTGCACTTCGCTATAGAGAGGATATTTTACGAAGAAAATTGTGAAATGTTCAAGGTTCCCGGAAAAAGTTCACAATATAGAAAAATTTGCAATATCGAGGTTCGTTATATAGAGGTTCGACTGTATTATTTATTACGAAATCAAAAAGTGTAAAACAATAAAAGAATATACGTATTATACCATTAACCATTTTTTGTGAAACTAGGAAACATCACCTAATCAAGAAATGTCGCCAAATATTGTCATCGTTTCTGCATGAGCAAGAAAGCAATTTCTCACTCATGCTTTTTTCGTATTAACCCGTAAACAAATTGGCGAAGATTTAAAGGAATTAAATAACGCATTGAAAAAGCCCACGTACACTGGGAATAAACGAAAAACCAAAGAGCTGCCAGGGAAGTACATAGATTACTTTTATTGAGGAAGGGGCACATTGCATTTAAAAAACACTTAGATGAAAGTGCCAAGGCATAATCTCTGTGCTAAAAATTTAAAATCTTTTGGTGTGTGGGAGGAGTTTTTAGTGTACGCTACTGAACAGTTACATTGCAGTCAAAACGTTGCAATTGCATTTAAAATCACCAAAAATGATTCTGTATGTGAGTGACGCCACATAAATTTGCTAAGTGTGAATCTAAACGTTGACGCGCTTTTCCGCGATGTTCATATCTTACCATTTTGCTACTCTTTTGTGTAGTTACGTATTAAATCGTATTTTTGGTAATAATCCATTGCGTTCGCTTCCGTAGATAATAAATCCCAAATTATAATCATTTTACACAACAAAATAAGAGAAGAATAGTATTATAAATTACTAACAATGTTAATATTTTCGAGCTTGCATAAACAAGGTTGTTTTGTCTGCACATATGGGGGAATGGTTTTCCACAAATGGCCGCATACCACGGCAATTGGGGATCTTTTCCGATTTGAAGAAATTGGTCAATAGAATAATACGTAAATACCAATAGAAGTATCACTAAGCATAATTTTGAAAAACACAATTGTTATTTCAATAATTATTTGTCATTATTTACGTAAATTTATATTTTACATTAATTTAAGCTACATTCACTTAACAATTCTTGCTATACAAAGTGACATTACGTACCTGATTTTGGAGCGTTGTTTAAAAATAGGTTCAATAAATAAATCTTTGTTTTTTGAGTTATTATCGTTAACACTTCGAATTTTGCGTTTATATAAGTATATGATAGCACTTAAATACTGTAACTACTTAAGGATTAATTAGGCCTCAAACATATAAATAACCATTTATTATAATCTAAATTACGATAAGTCTAACTTTATATGCAACGGTGCTAACTACTTTCGGTACCGTGATTTTGAAAAAGCGTGAAAATTATTTTTTTTCCAATTCCTTCTATTAGCTCACACTCTCTGTATATTTATTTATTTATTTATCTTCGTGGAATTTTCAATTGTTAATAAAATACATTTTAAAGCGCTCAATTGAGCTGAAATTTTATATACATGATTATTTTGGAGGATCATGCAGTAAAATAACTATAATTAATAAAAATTAATTGATTAAAACTAATTATTCAAAAAATTACAAATACAGCCATGTTGGTATCATTTTTGGCGACTTAGCGACCCTTTTGGTGACTTGTGTCAAAACATGAAAAGGTTCTTTTTTTTCTCACATTTTAAAGCGCTCGTTTGAGCTGCAATTTTCTAACGGAGACCAAGCACAAGCGAGCTCCACGAGCTTCCTACTATCATGAGCGATATCAGGGGTATAATGGACTTCTCGCCGACACGACAAATACAAGTCGCAGCCTGCGAAAAGCTCAGGGATACTGTTCATGGTATCTCAGCCCTGCACAGTTCTAGGTTCGAGGGTGTACGTTCACCCAGCCCGAAAAATTCCAACACCGAACTCAACCAGATGTCTATTCAAACCATGGCCAAGAAAAAAGACGAAATGGTAAGTGAGCTAAAAACTCTCCCCATGTACTAGAGATGATTGCAACGAACATAAAATCCCCATTTCCCTGATTGTTGAGGAATCTAATTTTAATAATAAAGAACCTACTTTGGATGAAATTAATGTTTTCAAAGTTCAGAAGAAAAAACCAAGTAAAAAAAGTAAAAATAAAGGCAAGGAATCCTCGGAGGAATTTATTTTTCCGAAAAAGACGGCTCGGCCCGTCTCCCCCACCTCAACCCAGGACCCGATAGAAACGAAAAATAACTTTTCCTATCTAGAACAGGATGTCGAGCATCTACTCCCTACTGTTAAAAATGTAAATTCCGAAGAAATTACCCCCTACTAAACTTCCCCACCCTGTAATGCTTAAAATAAAAAATAATTTCCGTGAACAAATTAAACTTATAACTGAAAAATTCCCAAAAATTCGCAACAGAACCGTAGGTGATGTAGTAAAAATGATTATCAACGACCATGATGAATATAGATCCCTCATTCATTTTTTAAAAACTGATAAAGAATTCAAATTTTACGTCATTGATACTAAAAAAGATAAACCAATTAAAGCAGTAATTAAAGGCCTCCCTAGCTCCTTTAAAATCACAGACATAACTAACGACTTAGCAGATGAAGGTTACCAAATAGAAAGCTGTACGCAGCTTATCTAAAAAAGAACGAAAAAATCCCCCTCCCCTTTTTCCTAGTAATTCTCCCGAGAAACGCGCACAATACTAAAATTTTCGATTTAACTTACCTAGGTTATTTACAAGTGAAAGTTGAGGGTTACCTCGTTAGAGGAATAACCCAATGCTTCAATTGTAATAACTTCTTTCATACCGCCGCGAATTGTCACATGAAGCCAAGGTGCTTAAAATGTGGAAAAGATCACGCCACGAGAAACTGCCTCATCCAAGAAAGACAGGAAAATCCATTCTGTATTAATTGCCAGGACTACGGTCACTCGGCATGCTATACTAAATGCCCCAAATTCCCCCAGCCCAAAAAAGGAACCCGTTCGCTGACCCCAAGAAAAAGAGAAATTTCGCCACCAAATGGATTAAAGAGGGAATTTCCTTCGCTAACGTTGTTAGCGGAGAAGTCCCCAATCAGACTCCTATTGAAAATAAAAAGGAAGATCCCCCCCCCGTGGGTTCCTTAGCAAAGATAATAACAATACCTCTGATTTAACCCAAGTTTTAGAACTGTTTAATATCATTTCAAATCCCGTTAAGAAAAACCCCAAAATCTTAGATCTACTCACTAAATTTAAAAACGCTAACTCAGACGAAGAAAAAACCTGCCTTCTTGCAGAAGCAATTATGGAAAAAGTTTAAATTTAAATTTTATTCTTAATTTTACTCATAATAGTTAACCTTAAATTTACTCATAATATTTATTACCTTAATTTTTATTACTCTATTCTAAGTCTTCTAAATTTTTCTTTAAATTCAAAGTTCATGCAATCACTCCCAAAAGCTCACTTCCATTCTCCAATCAAAGCCATACTACAACTACTGGTTTCCTCCACTCCTATTGGATCTCCACCTCTGAAGTCACGCCCTCCTCTCCAACCAAAGCTACAACACAAGGAACATCGCAGAACAAGATAGAGGGTTGAAGACTACTGGCGCAGTCTAGGTACCTCATTTCATAAAAATCAAAAATCATTGTAATTTTCTATGCACTATTGTTTTGGGTAAAAATACGATAATTTAATTATAATTAATTAAAATTAATTGACTGAAAATAATTATTTAAAGAACTACAGATACAGCCGCGTTGGTTTCATTTTTAGCGACTTGGGTCAAAACTTTAAAAGATTTTTTCCCCTCACGTTTTAAAGCATTCAGTTGAAATGAAATTTTATATGCACGATTGTTTTGGATGACAATACGATACTTTAATGATAATTAATAAAAATTAATTAATACTTAATGTTGTGACTCTGTCATATGTAAATACATATTTATATTAATTGTAACTATGTAATAAAAAGTAGCTAAAATAAAATTTTTATTTGTTGATATATATAAATAGGAATTGACCTAATTTTTTTATATTACTTGTTTTAAATTTAGTGTCCGTTGATTTAGAATATACTTATAAAATTGCTTTAAGAATATTATAACAAGAAAGTTTATTTAAATGCAATTTGTTGGTAAAAAAATGAAGAAAAAAAATGACACATTTTAAAAACATTCTGTTTTTACAAAAAATATATCTATACTAATAATATTTTGCCACTATATAGATAAAAGTTCTCTGCAGAGACTGAACTAAAAGTTTTGAAAAATTCTCGCATTTCCAAAGTTAAGATCAATTGAAACAACAACGGGATTTGTTTGTTAAAATATTCTTACTCGTATATATTAAAATATAAATAAATTTACTTCCAATTTATATTGTTAAAAAAGTCTAATTCAGCCCTGCATAGGGCTGACATATATATGCAAAAAAACTATACATATATATGCAAAGTATTATTACAGAAATATTTTTCATGAAAACAAATGTTTTGAGAATACGTCATTCTTCCTTCATATATTTCTTGCAAAAAATTTAATTTAAATAATTTTTTCTAGTAATAATATCGTTAAAAGAATTTTATATGTATATATCAAAAATATATACATATATTTTTTGATATATATATATATATATATATTTGATATATATATATATATAGATCAAAAAGTATTCCCTTTTACACTTTTTCAAAATCTTAGTTCCGAACGTAGTCAATCTCAGATAAGTAGGAATACAGCAATACAGTATAGGTTAGAAGAAAATTGTGCCTTAATATAACAACAAACTCTTAGATTAAGTATATATACAACTTTTTTTCCTTTGATTGCTTACAAAAGTTACTTATATTCAGTTAATAAGTCATGTTAACGGTTGATTCAAAATCAATGCGACCAATTTTAAAAGCTTATAACTATTCACGGTAAATTTTTATCGCTTTACTGACAGTTATATTTTAAAAATAAAACTTTTAACTTAACAAAAAAAAAATTTAATATTTTTATTAGGGGGAGTAAATTATGTCTCTGAAATAAGATCCTCAGACTCGGAACGGAATCTTAAGGCTTATGAAGGATGTTTGCTCACATGCTGTTATAAATAAGCCATTTTGCTGATGGATTATTATCTAAACTTTAAAAACAAATAAAATTTGGTTGGCAATCAAAAGCTCCAGCAAAATAATTTGGACGAAAGGAAGTCTTTTGGGAAAAGAAAAAAAAAAGAAGCTGAAAAGACTAATCGCTGTAGAAAATCCTCTGTCTCAAAGAACTCAAGGAAAGGAATTACAGGTGTTGCAATCGACCATTTGTCTTCAGATAAAGAAAATGCCTATAAAAAACTAAACAAATCAGTCTGTCATCAAATGTCTGTTAAGATTGAAGAAAAACGAAGAAAACGTTCTTTGCCTCTATATTTCATGCTACGTAAAAGTAGATACAAAAACATGGATAACCTCAGACAAAGCCCTGTTTCATGTGTCGTTTACAACAGGCAAAACGAAGTTACAATGTAATACACGCAAGAAGCCGTTTTGTGCAAGGCAAGTTGGCCATCAGGTGTTATGGTATGAATTGGAATGTCCTCTCAAGGCTTACAAAATCCTTTTTTTTTGTTGAACCTAAGGCTAAAATGGATGCTAAATACTATCAAAATAAAATTTTGAAACACTTGGTCAAAAAGATTAAATGTCTTTACGCTCAAAGAGAATATGTTTTCCATCAAGTTTCTATGCCATGTCATACAGCAAAATTAACTATAAAATGGCTAAAAGATACAGAAAATAAAGTTTCTTCCTCCTGAGAAATGGCAACCGCCAATCCCTGAATGTGTTCGCTGCGATTATTTTGTTACGGGGATACTAAAAACAACCCGTTTGAATATACGTAAAGTAAAAACACTTCAAGGGCTTCAAAGAGCAATCAAACAGGAAGTTGAAAAATGCCCCTCAAAATGGTTAAAAAAATCTCTTTTTATGCTTGGCCAAAAAGCTTGCGTAAAGAATAAATACTATGCTAAAGAAAACCACATTGAAATTTTCATGCAAATAACTGGATCCAATAAAAATTTATAGTACTCTGAAATTGGTCACATTTTTTAATCAACCGGTACATACAATATTTTTAATTAGGATTCAATCAACATTAAGGATTAGTTGAACTGGTTCTTTTTGTCGACGCAGCTTAAGAGATTTATTAATGTTTCAATACATAATTTCCAAATTATCACATTCCAATAGTTTTTAGAGTTACTACCTTTATCATTTTCTACTTAATTATATTCAGTTCCATCCGATCATTCTTTCAATGTTTACTCTCTCACTAATGTTTGCACAGCAACAAAATATAATCTCAATTTTGTAATTAATTCTTAAGAATAATCTTACCTGTTCCATTATGAAAATCAAGTTCGGTTTCATTATAAGGTTGAAAGTTCTCTACTTGTTCTGCAAGAGTGCTCGTAATACAGACTATCGTAATAAGAAAAAGCATCATGTTTCCAGATATGCAAATTTTAATTTATATTCTTCGAACTATGCTCTCACAGAAGTCTTTGGAATTAATAAATTTATCTAACTAAATTTTTCTACCGGAGACAAGGGTTGTAACAAAACACTTCTACCTGGAGAAAGATAAGCCGAGCTATAGATTATAGATAAAAATATTTTTTATCATCAAACTCTATGTTACTTCACTTGATTTCATCTTGAAATGCAAAATAAAATAAAAAAACAATAGATAAAGGTATAAATTATCGGGTAAATGTGTGTGTGTGTTTCAATATGATTTTCAGCATGATTTTTCTTTTATCAGATGCGTATTTTTAGAAAGATATATCTATGGCATAACATTCAGATATTTTCATTTTATTGCAAACGTATTGTGAGAATTGCTGCTTCCCAATTATGCAATTAGAAATATTCTTTTTTAGTTATTCACATATTTTTTATTGAATAACGTGTTTTTGTAGGGATTATTATTGTTAAGCATATATCTAATTTACTAAAGTCATACTTTCTATTTTTTTGCATGAAATGCAAGTATTCGTCGATTTCTTTTTATCGCATATTTTTTAAAGAGATCAATCGAATGTAATATATCTGTGAATCAAAACTAATTTTAATTATGGCAGGCCTTTTTAATATGGTGAAAACACGAAATCGAAGGGACTGAAATATTTTTTCAGTGTTAAAACAATTTCGTGTTAAACAATACTACGAAAAAACCCCATATATTCATCAAAATTCTTTATTAGAGTATTGGTCTGTCGGAAAGTAATTTTTCTTGTGTTAAAATAAAAGACAATTTTCATATAATGAATAAATATTTTACTAAAGAACAGTTGAATTCACAATGAATTTAACTTCTCAGTGATCTCACGAGTTATATTCGCCAGTTTGCATCAATTGATGCCTTTATTGTGTCTTTAGAAGCTTCAACTGGCCTTCCAGAAAGTGGTGCATCTTTAACATGAACAGTTTTCAAGCAGGTTTTGGCGCAACACATCGTTTTTCTACACATGGGTTAATTTTTTTTTCTTGCTTGAACAGCTCTTTTACTTTTTCGATAGTATAAACGTAACATTCCAAAAAGGATGCTTTTCACTTTCCATATTTGAAAGAGCCAAGACCGAAAGCTATTGTGTAGAATCAATTGGATTTTTTCACAATCAAGCCTTGCTATATCAGTTCTCAAACCGTATAATTATTAAGTGTGAATATGGGTGTGAAATATACAATTAAATCGTCTCTCCGAAAAAACGAAATTATTTTTCGAACAACCCAAAACATTTTATTTACATAGATATGTATACATGCATGTATTTTATAAAAATCAACGAAACAAAAATTTAATGAAATTTAATACAAACTATTAAATTTTTTTGAAAAACAAAACGTTCATTAAGTTTTTGGAAAATAATCTGATTTTTTTTGTATAGTCTTTTTTAACATCAAATAGTCAACAAATTGTTTCATTTTGTAAGTTTTTTATTAATTTCACCTTTGGAATGTGCCTCTAAATGATGTTACTCATTTCGGATGACATTCGCCCTCGGAATCAGCATTAATGATATTTTTTGAGCTTCGAAAAACTCCAAATGTCTTCGTATGCCCTAATTGAGACTGTTCGCTGAATATCCTCCTGTGCTGCAATGAATTCTGCCGATGATACAATTCAATAATACATACATTTTCTGAAGCATTTCATTAAGCGTCGACTAGGTTTCAATATCTTTCGTTTCCAGAAGGGAAATCCTTTCTCGTTGAACGATTTCTGTTTCATGTTAAGAGGAATAAATGCTTGAAAATCCATAGAAGTTTGTCGGGACCCTTCTATTGTTTCGTGTCAACCGATATTTCGTCTTAAGCATTTTCGCGTTAAAAATATTGTACTTGGAAAAAAATAAATGCCAATTTTTTGGTAATTATTTAATGTTTCTCAGTTAAAACATTATTTCTCTGTAATAAAGCTTTAAATACATTATTCTTAAGATCTTATTTTTTAAAACTCAATTGCCTCTTTGCTTCAGAAAGAGTTATAATTTTATTTAGCAAAATACATTCCGCATATTCTTACGTTTATTTCGCACTTTTAACACAAGAAATAAGATCGAAATTGACGGGTGCGCGTATAAAAATGATGGGTTCAAAAATAAAAAAAATATATACATACATAGAATAAACTTCTACAAAGACCGGAATACTGTTTATTTAAAGGAAATGTCATACCTTTTGAACCTAAGGAGTTGTTTTCCTAAAAATAAGCTACTTATTCAAAATCTTGGAGTAATGCCCAGAACAAATAGCTGTAAAAGGTAAATAGCACTGCTAACATACATTGCATGTGACTTCGTAAAAAAAGGCGCGCGCGTTATACGGTGAATACGCCTTAAAATTAAAAAGTGCAGCTTGAAAGTATAGGTGCTGTGACATCGTCGATTGTTGTGAATCCCCCTCTTTCGATTCACGATAAGTTTTATGGTTTCACCAGCTGTTAAGGGACAAGTACGACGCCTTCGATTGTTGTGAACTCACACCCAACGAATGTCCCTGAATTTTTAAGATCCACCAGCTGTAAAATGACCAGTGCACGTGGCTAAGGCTCATTGTTTATTGTTTGTCCTCGGATCCGTGACGACACTCTGACTGAAAGTCATAATGGACATAGGAGTTCCTGCACCCATTGATAATAGACGAAGCCTATCTAACGGAGAACACTGTCGCCTAGGCAGATGATTAGAGAATGGCTCTAAGGAACAAAGACAGTGCGATGGACAAAATGTCCAGATGTCGAACGAGAAATCTGGCGCCAGTACATTCCAGACGGGGCAGAGAGTGTGATTGTGAGTTCCGTATGAATAGGACTCTAATGAGGCCGTGGGCAGAATTTTGTGGCCTGTCAATGATAAGTGACAAGGGGCATGTTGTGGACCCACCCCTGTTGTTTAAAAGGGTCTTTTTTGCAGAGAAGAGCTTAGAGAACATAGGGAGGCCAAGAGACTTTTGTGACCTGCCAATAGAAGGGACGAGGGGCGTGTTGTGAACACACCCCTGGTGTTTAAAAGGGTTCTTTTTGGAGAAGAGAAAGGAGACCGAAAAAAAAGAAAAAGGAGACGAGAGGGAAAAAAAGAAAAGAGTCGGGAGAGAGAGAGAGAGGAGCCGGCCTTGGATGGAGAAAAGAGCTTGGTCCGAGATTGGAGTGGAAAGACGATGAACGCCGGTGGCGTTGAGAATAGAATATGGACTGACTGCACCGGCTCTGAATTCTATTGGTTCATTGACAAATTGTTTGGCAAATAAACAATGCTTTTATTTTATATTAGGCTATAACATTTTTTTATACTAGCTATACACGACGTTACAGTGCGCGTTATATATACGCCGGATTTATATACATTTAGCTTCCTTATGTAATGATTTTTTTACACCTTCAACATTTCACATATTCCACAGTCATTTTAAACTTCTTTGAATGGTTCATTAATGCACATATTTAAAGGACGAACTGATGGTGTTCATCCGCCTGAAATAACTGCCATGTCGGTATTGTAATCAATCAGCAATTTCTTAGTAGCATCTGTTTGATGGTATCTGAACATGGCCCAAACTAATAGAATTTCTAGATTCTTTAAGATATCCGACTACGTTCCGAACCGCGATTTTCAAAAGCGCATAAATGGATCATTTTCATGATATTTAGTGTCACTTAAATTAGAATATACGCATAAAATTGTTTTGAGGACATTTTGACAAAAAATTTTATTTAAAAACAATATTTTGGCAAAAAATTAACTCAGAATAATCTTTTTTTTCCAAATGTCTTCCTTTTGCGAAAAATGCTTCTATTAGAATAATATTTTGCCTGTATATAGCTCAGACCTCTGTTCAGAGACTCAACTAGAATTTTTGAAATATATAACTTAGAAGTGGGTTTATTCATAGATTTTACGACAGCAGAGGGGAGCAATTTTAAGAAAAAAACGTGAATAATTATTTCAATGGGTGGTAACTCTGAAAATATTGTGAATTTTTCAAAAGTTCCAATACAGCCTCTGTAGAGAGGTCTGGGCTATATACGGGCAAAATAATATTATAATAGAACAATTTTTCACAAAAGGAGAACATTTGGAAAAAAGATTATTCTAAGTTAATTTTTTGCCAAAATATTATATTTAAATAAATTTTTTTGTCAAAATGTCATTAAAACAATTTTATGCATGTATTCTAATCTGAGTGACACTAAATATCATGAAAATTGTCCATTAATGCGCCTTCTAAAATCACGGTTCCGAACAGTTTGTTACCTTAAGACACCAAGATGATTTCGCCAAATACTTTTTACCCACAATTTTGCTCCGTTTTCATCTATCCATCCTTTTCCTGCACATACATGAAAACACCTTTCAGGAAATAAGACTTTGGCATCGTTTTTTTTTTTAAAAAACAAGTAGTATAAGAAAAAGTAAATTCCTACAAAAGTCAACTTTTGTTTTTATTTTAACTACTTTTCCTCTTATTAAATAGTTACAATTAATATAAATATGTACGTACGCATAACAGAATCACAGTATTAACTGGCAAAATATAAAGCGATTTTTTCCTTGCCATTTTCCATTTTCCTTTATATATAAGGCGTTGATCTATTATTTTTGTTTGTTAATATTTATTCATTAATAAAAGGAGGTGGGCAAAGGTCAAGCCTTTTTTCGCCCATCTGCAAATTTATATTATACATATATTTCCTAACACTGATTCTCAGTCGAAAAAAAAATAATGTTGGGTTTCTTTTCAAAAAAATGTTTTATTAAATAGAGAAAACACGGGGGAAAACAATGTTAAACTATTTGCAACAAATGTCTTCGATTATATTTCCTACTGCTTTTTACTGGCTGAATCGTCACTGGACCATTCATTATCAGCGTCTTGAAGTGTATCAGCATATTCAAGACTTTGTGTTTTTGTTTGAGTGTGATTATGGCGCCAGTATCCCAAGTACCAAAGTACAGATGCAACTCGTGCACATGAGCAGCCAAAAACTCTAGCATCAACTTTGCACTGTCGATACGATTCAATGTTTGGATTATGACTTATACCTGTTGTTACCCATATCGTATACTTTTGAACTTGTGTATCATAATCCCAACTGGAGTTGAACAACTGAGGAAGCTTCATGATTTACGTAAAGAGATTACATCCCTGATTGATTCAGGTGTTCGTGAGTGTTTGATCGGCTTTGCTTAAGCTGATATATCCCACTAGTTAAATATCGTTGCTCCTTCCATGTTAATCGTGAAAAATCTGGAAGATCAAAGTCACTTAATAAAGTCCATATCACCCTTTTTCTTCCCCAGCCATTTTCTTCAAATGTTGGTTGCAAGTAATTAGGCTTTTTCATTAAATCTAGCGTTCGTTGGGCAATTACATTGTCGTCCTCAATATTGTTATGTCTCGCTGGGTGGAAAGAATTAAGAACTGCACAGACGGTTTTAACATAATCTCCAATATCTGGGATTTGGATATTTAGGATAATATTGTTTAAAGCTCTCCACTTCTTGAGCTGGACGTTTACAGCTTCAACTACTCAACGAATCGATGTTACCAAACGTGTTTCGTTAGCATCTTCTATAGACAAATGTGCTTGTTTGTCCAGGAATGCAGGACTTTTAGGTACTAGGTCCATTGCTTCTAAAAGTGTCTTCTATTCGTGGATTAGCTATTTTGTTTTGTAACACATCAACGCGCTCGATGCACCAAAACAAATGAATGTCAGTTTAAAAGCCTTACTATTGTAGTATTTGAGAGACCCAAAAGCATAGGGGTGCTTAAAGCGCTTAACAGTTTTTTTAAATGAAAGTTAAAAAAGGCACTAAAAATAACAAAACTCAACGAATTTGCCAAGTTTGATGACTTTTTCATGTGACTTGCTATTTTTTTTCATTTACTATTTTGGAATACAAGTAAAGATCAATACCTAAAGTTCACACAAATATAATAATATAGCTCCAATAAATACTTCGAATTTTCATGACTGATGGGCGAAAAAAGTCCGATCTTTACCCACCTTTTTTAATTATTCCAATAAAATAATACAGTGAAAATAAATCACATTCTCAGAAATTAGGCCATCTCAGGTGGGATTCGAACTCACGACCTTCGGATTAGAAGTCCAACGTGCTATCCATTGCATTACAGGGACACAACGAGCGATTTTCCTTTTTATATAGGGTGTTGGACTATTATTTTTGTTACTAATTATTTATTAATTACATTGAATTAATGAATTAATATTTTTAAAAAACTTTATTAACATCAAGTATCATCCACTACAAAATGTATTTGAACTTGAGTGGATAAATAGAAAGCATTTTATTAACGACTGAAAATTTGAACAAGATATATATGTAGGGACAGTGTCAAAAATAGTAAGAATTGAATAACCGTGGATTTTGAAATGTTGTAATGTCCATCAAGAAAAGTAATATTACGGTGAAGTGAAATACTTTGTGACCTGATGTTTTTATGTGAACTCTTTTTTTGCCAAAAGAGAAGAGAGCATTGCATATGTACAATTTAAGTCTCTTCATAAAAATAAAGGTGGGTGTTATATAATGAATAGACCTGATGATTAAAAAATACAGTTTGAAAGTACCCAAGGGCGCTTAATACGCCAAGATATACATCTTTTATCCCTTTAGAGGAAGTGATTGTAAAAATTTTCTTATTTGAACCAGTAAAAAGAAATCGCACTCTTCTCCAAACACTTTCGACCTTTAATGGTTGGTTACCTTAAAGTATCTGACTACTTGCGACAATTTTTTTTTTTCGAAAAAATGGAGATATTGAGATTTTTTTGTGGTTTTTAGATTTATTTAGTACATTTTAAGAAAAAAAGGCTACAATTAAAAAGAGAAAAATAAATTATTACCTCTAAAATGGGAACAAATGGGTAAAAATTAACAAAAAAGTACATAAACGGCCCCGCTCTGTACCAATAGTAAATGGACTAACTCTCAATGTTTCAATTTTGATGTATTACTTTGCTAATTTTTTTTTAAATGACTTTCAGGATAAGATATATTTTAATTTTTACGCAAAAAAACTAGAGCACTTTATCTTAGTTATTATAAGAAATTGCTTAAAATAATACAATGATTATATTCACATAAAAAACTGTAAATTTTGTAATAAAACTGTGACTGATACATCTAAGGTTAAATTCTTCCACATTTATACAGCACATACACAAAAAATTTCAGTAAATTATTTTCAAAACTTTTTTAGCAATCACTGTCCCCGTTTGAGCTTTTCGAAAAAAACAGATTTCGAGTAGAACGCATTTTAAAGAGTATGACGTTTTCTGTAAAGTTATGGCATCTGATTTTACTAAAACACTTGTAGTTGTTGTTCTAGCGAATGCAAAATGAAGAATTTGGTAGTTTTATAAAGATAATAAGATGGCCTATAAAATAAAATCATAAAAATGTCATTTTTTTTTTAAAAAAAATCGTGAATTTAGGGTAGTTGGATACCTTTTAAAGGAAGTAGCAGTGTAATGACAACAATTCATAAAATATTATTGCCTGTTCGAAATTGTTTTGAGAAACGTTACATGTATTTGTCGTTGTAAATTCGGAAAATAAGCTCCTTCGTCTCTCTTTTGAAGCAGGAAATTTTCTAATAGCTTCTAATTCTCTAATACTTGTGTACATATCAAGATTGAAGAAATATTTATGTTTGAATATCTTTCAGAATAAATTTATCTCTATCCACATCTAAATCTTAAAACTTTTCAAAATTGATGTAGGATTAAAATGTACCCTTCTTGAAGATTTATTTGCATTAAATAAAAAAAATTGGGAAAAATGAAATTTTTTAATAAAGATCAATATGCTATAGAGAAAAATGTATCGTGTGGGATATAAATATTTTAATCAAAAAATATAATAATCTGAATATGTAAACGAAAAATACAGAAAAATGTATTTTCCGTCACGATGGGGGATTCAAATGCGAAACTGTAAATTATCTTAATTTCTTAGAAAGCTGGGAGAAGTGCCTCTCATGCTGTAATATTACGTTAAGCTACTTCACCACAAAACATCTTGGAAAATATGAATGAAACTGAAAAAGTATTTATACATATATATAACTTAAGTGGTGCAAGATTTGTCGTCGCGAGTGGACGATTATACTGTAACAACAAAAGGATAGAGAGTGGCCGTTGGTGAGGGATTACTGAATATTAGGTACATTTTCTATGCTGGTTGATGTTGCGTATTCAATGTTACTGTTGAGACAGTCTTGTGAGTAGTATATAAATCCAGTTTATTGCACATTTTGAAACAGATAGGCTTATTACAAACATAAAGCATGTACGACACTACACAGAACAAAGAACAAACACACAACGCGCAGTGCAGCCGGCTACATGATTAAAGACAAAGACATAAGAGAGAAGAGAGAAGAGAGCAATTTCCAGAAATCTAGATATTTATACCCAACGGGACATAAATCACATGATTTGGGGTTGGATCAGTGGCGCACACAAGGGGGTCCAGCCCCCTCCAAAATCCATGATATTTTTTCCAATTGATTATTATTCTAAGCATATAGTACTTAAAATTTAATTATTTGTTATTAATGATTGATTTTACTAATCAATGCTAATTATTTGTTCAATAATTAGTTTTTTACTGTGTTTTGTTCCCGAAAATCGACAAAATTGGAAGGAGCATGATACAAGAATGGTGAACTTTCGACCCCGGACCCCCCCGCTGAAAAATTCCTGCGTGCGCTACTGGGTTGGATCGATGTAGTTCAAGATATTCCCGTTAGGTGGATAACTAATTAAAATAGTTAAATGGTTGTCATTTAGGACAGGGCAATTAATAAATCAAGAGCTATTAAAGATTAAATTACTGGGAATTGTTACACATATATATATATGCAAAGTGAAAATGTATGTAAAAATTCAGTTAAATTTTCTCTTGAAAGATTTTAATTGAAAATGGTCTTGAGCTCTGCATGACTTCACATAATAATTAATTTCTAATTTACCCACCTAATAGGAAAAAGTCATTCCTTATCCCTAAAAACTCAAACATCAGTATTTTTAAAATCAAGATGACGTAATCTTGCATTCTCACCATTGCGAACCAGTCAGAAAAGGCCTTTACAGGACATTTTTATGTTATTAATTGCTTCCGTTTGACCATGACTATAAATACATGAGATCTCAGGATCTTAGATGAACGTCACGCAAGTAGCCCATTGTGTTAATTTGTTTTTTTTAATGTTCGTGTTGTGTTTTCTACGTAACAAAATGAATATGGGTCTAAAAAATATTAAGCCTTATCATTTCTACAATTGCAACAAATTGATTGCATCCGACAAAATTCCACACTACAAGTGAACATTGCTTCAAGTCCAACCAAATTATCACTTGTATACAACACGCACGCACACATGCATACATAATACACAACACTTTCATCCGTGTGTCTTATAGTAGAAATGTACAATAGGTTGCTATTGTAAAAAAGCTATCTATGATAGATAACACACAAATAAAATCAACAAGAAAAACAGCTTATCATTGCACCTTTCATTTTTTCATTCACCTTTCACAAGATTAGAATCAAATATGAGTAATTCCGTGCGAGAGCACTTTAATACACACTTTCTTAAAACTCAAATAATATTACTTTTTCTTTAAAAAGTTTCAAGCATTGCTGAACAAGTGTTTCAATGGTCTGCTTTATAATATCGTTTTTATTTAGTAGAGCATTAGTATATAAAGGATGCTTTAATAAGCTAATAATTTATTTATTAGTGCCTTCTAGAGCTCATATTACTGCATTCGTACGGTATAAGGTCAAATACCTTTATTTGATCCCGTGCCTACCATTAGCACTAAGCAGCTGTAAAAGTTATAATGTAAACCAATTATCAGAACGAGAAAATATGAAAAATAGAACATTATAATCAATATAAAATATTATGACATGATTTACCGTTCTTCAAATGTAGGAAATGTACATGCAATTAGTAGAGACTTAATAAACTTTCGAAGTAAATCATAATTTGTTCTGGAATTTTCTAGTAATTTTGGCAGATTTTCTTCTGACAAGAAACAAAATATCATAAACATACAATAGAACGGATACTAAAATCACACAAATATTGAACACAGTAATTCAAATTGCAAAAGGCAAATGAAACACACTTTCGCTTTCAAACGTTTGACTCCAAAATTCTGCTTCTCTGCATCATCATTATATGGCCTATAAAGAAATTCTGAAAGCTTCAGATAATCATTCTAGACCCTTCTAGATTTTTCTAAGAGTATCTGATCGTCAAGTTTGGCGACGAAATTTGTTGCCACGGTCACATGAAATGAATTAGTATTATTGAAGAGCGTTTTCTATTGTGTGAGTGAGTGAATATTAACATCGCATTATTCAGCTATTACAGGGGCTTTCGGCGACGAACCTCGTGATTTTGAATCACGCTCAAGTGACGAGGACGACACCAGAGCTGCCACACCTCACCAATGGGAGGTTGTTTGTGCTCTCGACAGATGAAACATCCATTACGCCTCTACACGGAGGGTTTTCAGTGGCACTAGGATGGAACTTATGACACACCACGAGTCCGTTACCATGGCTACCACGGTTACTAGGTTACCGCGGCCTTGCATTTTCTGTTGGATTGCAAACGATTTTTCCGCTCAAGATATCATTTTGGAGAGAAGTGAATGAAGTCCGAAACTGTTCATAACAATATCAAAATAAAAACCTTAAGGTTATTTTTCGCAGAGTAATGAAGACTAGAATTCTTGTAGAGTTTATTTTTTACATCACGTTTTTTCTAATTCGAGAGAAAGTATGAAAATATTTATTGGGGGTGGAAATGAAATACTACTTAACCTTTCAAAGGCTTATTTATGTTACGTGTCACACAAAAAAAGACTGTCGTGTGGAAACTAACTTTGTGCTGTTAATTTTTTAATAATTTTTTGAAAAAATTGGGTATAGTTTTAATATTAATTATGTGATTATAATTGTTACTTGAATATTAATAGTTTTCCACTACATTTTTAAACACATGTATTTTTGAGTTACTGAAAAAAAATTGAGCTGTACTATACGAGCACGTAAAAAAATATATTTTTCATCATGTTTCTTAATATAAAAGTTATATAAAGAATCTGCCAATAATGTATGGACACTCAGTTTTTTAAAAGAAAACATATTTGCTTTTCCGGCGCAAAACTTAATTTTTTTTAAATTAAAAAATAACTGAGTTGAAAATTAATTTTCGAATTATATATATATATATATATACATATTATTTTGCCTACTTCTAAGCCATTCACAAAAATTTTATTCTATCACAATAAATAGCCAAAATGGTCCTTACACGCGTCAAAATATAAATAAAAATTAAAAAGGTATCAATTTAGTTCACTTTATTAGTTTATTTTAAGTTGCCAGAATTCATGACACATAGATTGTCAGAATGGTTACCCGCCAACAATTAAAGTTGTCAATGATGAATAATATCAAATCAAGATCTTTTTCTGTAGTACATTTTTAAATAAAAATACGTTTTTAATGTTTTTCAAAAATTTCATAAATCTTGCTTTTTTAAATCCTAGTTAAATTGAATTCTTGCTTGGAGTTAGCAGGGGCGCCATCTCAGTGAAAAATAGAGAACACAGGGAAAAATTCAATGTTTCTTAGTATCTGGCGCCATCTCTTGGAGAATATGTAAAACCACTGGAAATTGAAAAATGGGATGCAAGACAAAGAAAAACATGCTTATCAGCACTGGCTCTCTCTCCTAAGAATATTTTGTAGCCAGTGCTTCTGGGAACAAGAAATATATCAAATGGAGATATGAAGAAAAAGGAATGACAAAAAAATTTAGACGGTTCAGGAGATCTAATGTTGAACCCTTACGCACAGAATGTTGGAAAACGGTATGAAAAAAAAAAAAAACAATTAGAACTGTCTACCCGAAAATATGTGTAAAATAACAGAAAAAAAAGAAAGCGTGTATGAGTGTGAACACGCGTTAGAAGTTAACTTCTTTGGCTTACATGTATTGAATTGTATAATAAAGTTTTATTTTGAAGTAATCTTATATATAATTAACAAATTAATTGTTATCATTATTAATTCAAACTGTATTTAAAAAAATAATTAGGATGGAAAAGGTATAAGTATAGACAAAATTTTCATTTTCAATACATAATACTAAAAGAATTTTATTGTATGTATTTTGAGAAAAGTATCATCATTATTAGTCTAAATCAAAAATTTGCCTCGAAAGAAAAATGCAAAAGGTTCCATGCGTTGCAATTTTTGTCGAATTATAACAAAACAAACTTTCCAGAAGTATTCATCTAATGTATAGTTATAAATTCTTGGATGCATTGTAATAATAGTGATAGGGTGAAAGAAGAAATTAAAGTTTTTTATGTATAGGAAATCATCAAAATTCTTGAAATTTTTATATAAAAATTTGCGTTTACCCATATTTTGTAAATTATCATATAAAACATAACATTGCATGCATACATTTTTAAAGAATTGCTTAAAGAAGTTAAATCAGGTGAAAATATGAAATTTAAAAAAATCAAAGCGCTTGGAAAGTTTATAAATTTTTAAAAACTATACTCATTTTTTTCTCACCAATTTTTTTTATATGATTTTAGTTCTAAGTTACATAGAGCCAGTAAAAATTTGGGACATGTTTGTAAAAAATTTTACTGCCCACTGTAGTCTTAAAATACAAATTAATGAAGCACTATATAACACTTTCACAACAATCAAATTAATTACACAAAAGCATATATATTGTTACGACCCGCATGAGCAGAGGGCGCTAGTAGTCCTCCTTGTTTACATTTCGTCAGTATGCTTGTAATACAGCCACGGAGTGGACGTACCTACCGTCCTCAATAAACAAACATTTTTAAAGTATACAGTCCACGCCTTTTGCTTGAGCAGTCAAGTTATACATAACTCAAAGTCTGCTCATAATCCGTTATAGACATTTCTAGAATAACCACACCATTTGTGGTTAAAATCAGAGCTATCGACCTCACCCAGTTTTGAGGTCGGTGTCGAGCCCGAGCCAAAAATCAAAATGGCTCCAAAAGAACTATCAGAACTCACCGTGTTTAACCGAAGGAAAGCACATCTGCTCGGTCAGATCACACGCATTAGAAACTCCTTGGAAAATGTGGATTCACCATTGAATCAAGTTGAAATAAGACCTAAACTCGCATCGCTTTCTGAAGTGAAAGCAAAAATAGACGAACTTCGGACCGAAAGCTACAGGGTTCTTTCGGATGAAGAGCTCATGGATTTTGAGGCCAGTTTAGACACGATGGAAGTGGACGCAGATAATTTAGAGGTGAGTCTCAATACCTTACTTGAATCTTCTAATGTGGATACCTCTGAATTATCTGTGAAAAATGATTTTGCTAATTACAATGTGAAACTGCCATCCATTAATTTACCGGAATTTTCGGGACAATATATTGATTGGTTGCAATTTAAATCCCAATTTGTATCATTAATTCATGATAACGCTTGTTTATCAGACTCGCAAAAACTATATTATTTGCAATCTGCCCTGAAAGGCCATGCAAAACAATTGCAAACAGTAAACGATTCTTACTCATCTTTATTTGAAGCTTTAGAAGGTAGATACGAAAATAAAAGATTAATTATAAATAGTCATATTGCTGAACTTTTAAATCCTAACAAAATAAAATTTGAATCTGCGTTTCATCTCAGAAGTTTAATAGATTCAATTCAGAGTCATCTTAGAGCCTTAAAACAACTAGAATTAGAACCTAACGCTTTGTGTGAATCAATGTTAATTTTTGTTATAACTCAACGTCTAGATGATGAATCGCGGAAACAATATGAAATGGAATTACATTCTAATGATTTGCCTAAGTGGGATAATTTTTTAGACTTTTTAATAAAAAGGAGCCAAGCCTTAGAAAACGTACAAAGAAATTCTTCGTTGAAAAACAAGAACGAATATTCTCCAAAATTCAGATCATTTGTCGTGAAAAGCAATGAAAAATCCTGTCCGTTATGTCCTTTAGAGACACACCCAATTTTTAAGTGTAAAATGTTTCACGAGATGTCTGTTCAAGAAAGAAGCAACAAATTGAGATCCTTAAACCTATGCTTTAATTGTCTAGGCCATCACCTTATTAAGAACTGTTTGAAACTGAACAGGAAATGTAGGGTTTGTAATGCGAACCACAATTCTCTTCTTTGCAAAACAAGTGTGCCCCGACCGATATCAGAACCACACCAAAACAGAAACCTCCCCTCTCCACAGAGTTCATCAGGGGTCATTTATGACCCGAGTCTAGCCACTGTAATAAATCCTCAAACCGCGACGTGTCTTTACAATGAGATTGGGGAGAAATCCATTTTGCTTTCGACCGTGAAGGTCGACAGGGGGTTGGCATGTAATGAACGCGATCCTCGATTCAGGGAGCCAGAAATGCCTCTGTAGCTTGGAAGCGTCAAATTTCCTCGGGTTGGAAAAATACTCTATGAATTCAACTATTGTAGGCTTGAATGGAGCTTGCATTTCAGTGAGGAAAAAAATTTCCGCTGAAATTTCGAACGGAAGTTCATTTAAAAGAAAACTTAACTTTCTCATAGTCCCTAAAATTACTGGATGCGTTCCTACACAGCCATTGGATTTAACAAAAATAAAATTGCCTCAAAATATAAGATATGCAGATGCGGAATTTAATATTCCCAAACGAATTGATATTCTCCTGGGAGGTGAAATATTTTATGAATTATTAAAAAGTAAACAAATAAAATTACATGACACTTCAATAATATTGCAGGACTCCGTATTTGGTTACATTGTAACAGGTTCCATTCAAAACGAACCATCGAACTATTATTTTTGCAATTTCATCCAAGATCAAGTTGATAGAAATTTAACAAAATTTTGGGATTTAGAAGCAATAGGAATTAAAGCAGAGTCTAGTTGTGACCCAGACGACCAAGCCATACAACATTTTAAATCTTCAGTACGTTTCAATAGTGGTCGTTATGAAGTTGGGTTTCCTTGGAAGAGCCATACACAAGAGTTAAATGACAATTTTTCCGTAGCAGAAAAACGTGTAAAATCCTTAACAAGAAGATTCTTTCGTGATCCAACTCTGTACATACAATATTCCAAAATTTTGAAAGAATATGAATCTCAAGGAATAATTGAAAGGGTTCTAGAAACTGAAAAACCAACTGATAGAGCAGTATTCTACTTACCGCACCAAGCGGTCTTTCGCCAAGAAAGCCTAACTACAAAAATGCGCATTGTTTTCGATGCAAGTTCCCATGAGGATGGACAACCATCTCTTAATGACTGTATATGGTCAGGTGAGAATTTAAACCCAAACATATTCCACCTGATAATTTCTTTTCGCTTGAACACGATTGCTATCACCGCAGATATAGAACGTGCATTCTTGCAAATCTCATTACGTGACGAGGACAGAGATGCAGTTAGATTTTTGTTTCCAGACATTAGATCAAATCAAACAGATCCCTACAAGTTTCAAGTGTATAGATTTAAGCGTGTGATGTTTGGAGTCAACGTGAGCCCCTTCTTGCTCTCCGCAACAATTAAGCATCACATCGAGAATTACCGTGAGCAATATCCAGCAGCAAGTGAAATGCTTGACACTTGTCTCTATGTTGATGACGTAATCAGTGGTGCTGATGACATCTCCCAAGCCTTAAAAGTATCAAAGGATGCTGAAACAATCATGAAGAATGCCAGCATGAAATTACGCAAATGGAATTCAAATGATCAAACATTGATGAGAACTTGGGAAGAGGAAGGCCTTGAGACACACCCTCGTCAACCGGACGACAGTTCTAAAATCCCTTCGTCAAAGGTTTTAGGGATACCATGGTATGTTGTCCACGACTATTTTACAATTGATGTTAAAGGACTTCTGCAATTGGACACGTCAAAACCCATCACAAAAAGAATTGTGCTTCAATCAGCTGGGAAAATATACGATCCAGTTGGGTTCTTGTCACCCTACACAATTAGGCTCAAATGCCTATTACAAGAACTTTGGCTACGGAAGTTATCCTGGGATGACGAGCTACCGCCAGATATTCATGCAGTATGGTCACAATGGTGGTTAGAACTTCCATTTTTATCAGAGTTGAAGATTCCGCGAAAGATCCTCGATTCCAGTGGAGATTCAAGTGAAGTCCAAATCCATACCTTTTCCGATGCCAGTCAAAAAGCATATGGAGCAGCCGCCTTCTTGAGAGTCAAGCACAAGGACAGAGTCAGTGTTGATCTTGTAACATCCAAGAGCCGTGTTGCACCTCTGAAAAGGTTATCCCTGCCTAGATTGGAACTGATGGGCGCTCTGCTTGCTGCACGCTTAGCGAAGGAAGTCAAGAAAATCCTAGATCAGAAGTGTTCAACCAGAACCTTTTTCTGGACGGACTCTCAGGTCACCTTACATTGGATCAAAGGTCCAAGCCATAGATGGAAACCTTTTGTTGCGAACAGGGTTCGCGAAATCCAATCCCTCACCGATCCTAACTCGTGGTTCCACTGTTCCGGCAAGGACAACCCAGCAGATCTACTTATTAGAGGAATCAGCGTAGACGCTCTTACAACCAACTCCAAGTGGTGGAATGGATCCTCGTTTCTACGTCAAATTGACTTCCAGACCAAAGGACTAGATGAAGCGATCCCAGAAAGGGTGTATTTAACGGAAATGAGAAAAAAACTCAAATCCAAAAGAGGACATTTCCTTGACATTGACAGTGACTAAAAACAATTTCCTTGAAAACATTATTGATATTTCAAACAACTATGTAAAATTAATTCGTGTTGTAAGTTTTCTTTACAGATTCATACACAACTGCAGAACCAGAATTATAAAGATAAAGGGACCCCTTACTTCACAGGAGGTAAGTCATGCTGAGAACTGGCTGATCCACTCATTGCATGAAAGGGAGTTCTATGAAGAAATGCGCAAATTGTTGGCAGGTGAGCCTATTCCTATGAAAAGCAAATTAACTCCACTTAATGTTTTTCTTGATGAGAGCAACATCATTAGAGTAGGAGGCAGACTTGCCAATTCAAATTTAAATGAGAAAGCTAAATTTCCCATGATTTTACCTAGTAGAAACGTTTTAACTGATATTATATTGAGCCATTATCATAAAAAATATTTGCATGCAGGACCCCACTCACTTTTATATCTTGTTCGTCAAAAATTCTGGCCACTCAATGGCAGAAATAACTGTCGTAGAATTATTCATGAATGTGTGAATTGCTTTAAGAACAAGCCCATCACTATGAATCAAATTATGGCTAACCTACCGAGAGATCGTGCAACACCGAATTATCCCTTTAATGTCACGGGCGTTGATTTTGCAGGCCCATTCTTCATTAAGTTTAAAAATCAAAGAAAAGGGGCATTAAATAAAATTTATGTAGTAGTCTATGTATGTTTATGTACAAAAGCAATTCATTTAGATTTTGTGACAAATCTCACATCCCAAGCATTCATTGCAAGTTTAAAACGTTTTTTTTTGGTAGGAGAGGAAAGTGTGCAAAAATCACCACCGACAACGCTAAAACATTTGTTGGCGCAAATGCGGAAATTAAAAAATTGTTCAAAATGATTAAATTACCTGATCTCACATTAGCAGAATTTTTGACAAATGAATCGATAGAGTGGAACTTTATTCCACCCAGGTCCCCAAACCATGGAGGGCTATGGGAAGCAGGAGTAAAGGCATTTAAATTCCACTTAAAAAGAGTCGTGGGGAACGCACATTTAACTCTCGAAGAGTTCATCAGAATACTTTGTGAAATTGAGGCTGTGCTAAATTCCCGACAACTCACTCCTTTGACGTCAAATTTCGATGATTTCGAAACACTGACCCCTGGACACTTCTTAGTAGGTAGACCCCTAACATCCATAGTTGAAGCGCAAATAACTAATATAAACGAGAATCAGTTGTCGAGATGGGAAAGGGTAAAAAAAATTACCCAACATATATATAAGCTTTGGAAACGCGATTATTTGAATAATTTACAAGAACGTCACAAGTGGAAATTTAACAAAAATAATATTTCTGTAGGAACCTTAGTTTTAATCAAAGAGGAAAATCTTCCTAGTACGAAATGGAGTACCGGAAGAATAACTGAAATTTTCCTGGCACCGATGGTAAAGTCCGAGTGGTGAACCTGCGTATGCCAAACGGAAATATATTAAAAAGGACAACCAGAAATCTTTGTATATTACCTGTATGAATTTTGTTATTAGTAATTATTGTATGTGTATAAATTAACTTCAATCGTATTTAAGTGTCATAAAATGTATTGTGTATTTTTCATTTAAGTACTGTAAATATTGTGTATTTGCATTTAATATTGTGCATGCCTTTTTGCTTTGTAAATATTGTGTATTTTGTATGTAAGTATCGTGAATTGCATTATGTATTTGTATTGAAATTTCATTTCAATGGCGGGGACTCTGTTACGAGCCGCATGTGCAGAGGGCGCTAATAGTCCTCCTTGTTTACATTTCGTCAGTATGCTTGTAATACAGCCACGGAGCGGACGTACCTACCGTCCTCAATAAACAAACATTTTTAAAGTATACAGTCCACGCCTTTTGCTTGAGCAGTCAAGTTATACATAACTCAAAGTCTGCTCATAATCCGTTATAGACATTTCTAGAATAACCACACCATTTGTGGTTAAAATCAGAGCTATCGACCTCACCCAATATGATTTAAAAACTCACTTCTTAAACTGGATTTAGAAATTCCATTCGATTGAAAATTTAGTAAACACAACCTTTTATTGCCAAACTATTGGAAGAAATGTTGTGTTGCCACTAAATTTTAAAACAATACATTGTTTGTATTATTTCCTTAAAAGAATTTTAAAACTGTATATCCAACAAACTCACCTTAAACTAATTTTTGACAGATTTTGAACCATTTAAATGCCTACTTCGTGTAGATTAAAGACTCACTTCCGATTTTTTTAAATTCATAAAATTGATTATAATTTAACTTCTAGGTAACGTTAAAACAAAACAAAGTATGTATCGCCAAGCTAAAAGAGGAAAGGCTTGCTAAAGCTGCTGTTGAATGAGGAGAGGGGGGTGCTAGCTCAGGGCTAATAGACGAAAAACACAAAAGAAATTTTAAAAGCCGTAATTTTTAATCTATTTTTTCAATCTTTGAACAGATTACGGATAATACTATTCTACATATGGAGAAAAAGTTTCGTTAGAATATTTTTATAAATAATGAAGTTATTAAATATTTTGAGTATTTTTTGAAAAATCGCAAAAAAAAAAAAAAAAAAAAGATTCCGTCATTTTTATTTTATGACTGATTCTAAAAGAGAAAAGCATGAACTTGTTTAGAATAAAATATCAATTCATTAACTCGAAAGGAAACTTAAAGGGAATGATTTAGAAACCACTTTTATAAAAGCGTAACTTTAACTCATTTTTAAAAAAATCGTAAAAAATAGAAAATATCATTATTTTGTTAAAAAAAAATATACCATATCGTGGCGAAAAAAATGATCTTTCCGATTCTGTAATTATCTTTTGTCTGAGATAGATAGTACGAGTTAGATGGCGTTTTTTAAAACGGGGGGAAAATTCGAACTTCATTCATTTCTACCTTACGTTTATCGCTAACCGTAACTGGTAACGCGTCACGCATCACGAGTAACAGAAATTTCTCCCTACCGTGCCATAAGAACTTAACTTCAATAAAACAAAAAAGATCAAACGGAGAATTGAAAACAAACACAACTTTGTAAAAACGGATGGTAGGTTAGTGAAAATCATGCGACCAATCGATTATATTTTTGAGGCTTTTAAAAAAATAACGGAATCAAACAAACATCAAATGTGAAATATTTAAGTTTTGAGAGACTATTAATAAAGACTATTTTATCTTTTAAATGTAGTTTTTTTGAGTTTATGTATACGAAAAGTGGTTGAGCCTTCTTGAAGGATGTGCTGTAGTTTTGAATAATGACAAAGACGAGTTTTGAAGTCTTAGTAATGAATTTATCAATGAATTCAGTATTGAAATCATTGTGAATGATACACATTAAAGTGCTTTGATCATGATTCTGTGAATTTTATTTTGAATTATTTGAATTTTTTTTCATGCGAGTAAAGGTATTTAAGTACTAACAGAAGCAATGGACATTATGAGTGGGGGGAAAGTTACTTGTAATACTGTATCTTAACTACGACAAAATGAAATCTTCAACTAGCTTAGAAATTTTTTTATATATCATCATACGTCACATTTAATTCCTCATAAATGATTATTTATACTTATAAGTATAGTTTATATTTAAATATATATATATAGCTGTAAATAAATTAAAAAGAAGACTAATAAATCCTAAGACATCTTAAGATCAAACCGAAAGAACCAAGAACATGGAACCTTTACAAACGAAAAAAGAGAAATTTAGCTAGAGTGGAATATATATATATATATATATATATATATATATATATATATATATATATATATATATATATATATATATATATATATATATATCATGTATTGGAGTAATTCTTAGATTGACAGGAGAAATGCAATATGCAGCCGTTTATCGTATTATATTTTATTTCGATATTCAGCAAAGCCTTCTGTACTCTAAACCATGACAAAATGAGTCCTATTTTCAGGGTCGATCAGGAGCCTGTGCGTCGTGCGTTCACGTGGTTCTTCGTAAGTTCACCGGAGTCGAAGTCAAAGTCCTTATGCGGGAGGCCAGTTGATTTGTTCTGGTAAGTTTTACCTCAACTGACCCCAATATGTATATATATTTATATGTGTGTGTGTATGTATCAGAATAAAATATATCCAAAGAATACGAATTATATAAAAAAATTAGCTATTTAAAATGAAAAAGACTAATAGGGTAGTAAAATAATAAAGTAGAACAATCCAATTAACAATAATACAATTTTCCAAACCTATGGTATGTTCATTCTCTCCTTTATGACTTGCTGGTGTGAACCATTTGTTGCAGCCGTGAAAAATGTACTCCATACTCTGGAAAAAATGCAAAATCAGTTCTGGCGTATTGTTTCTGGAGCAGTACACTACCTCGATAGACTCCATGCTTATGTCGACTGGTGATAAGCCCTTAAAAACCGTAATTCAAGAGAGTGCCTTAATTTTTTGGGAAAAGATCATTAGAGTACATGGATGTTTCTCTGGAATGAAGTCAATCAAGAACCGACTAGAAATCTACAAACCCCGATGGGCTTTCTACAGGAAGTTCTTCAGTTAAAAAAATCACAGAAGTAGAATAAGAGATAATGAGATATTCCTTTATTATAATAAATCATATTAGAAACTAATCATTTTAAGCTATTCAGCTGCCATCAATTATTGAAAGGCCTTAAAATGGTATCTAAAAGATCGCTATTGCCCGGTTATAATTTTAAAAATATTCATTTTAGTAAGGTTTAATATGGGTTGGATAGAACACAGTATCAGATATTTTCTGTTTCTTCTTTCTGAGTTTCTTCATCCAATTAGTAGCCATCAGAACTGATCCTTCCATGATATTAGTGAACGCCCACACCGAGATACCCAGCCAACAACCAACCAGGCCTCCAATGTGACTGAACAGGTCTCCTGCCTGCAATAAAGAAGTAAAAAGAAGCATGTATAGTTAAAGTTAAAGTTATAACATGTAATATTGCTTTAACATTAATATTTAAATAATGCGACACATAAACCCTAAATAAAAAAAGTATCTCATTCAGAAGGAATGTTACAAGATCATTTCTTGAATATTTTGTACTGATAAGGAAAATGCAAGATCTTGGAGGCTAGCTTAAACTAAATGTAGGATGGTACATTTAGTTTCTATGTTGATGAAGAAATATGATTATAGGGACCACTACACTCAACAAGTCCTGCAGGCCGCCTCAAAGTGGCGAGGGGGTGTACCTGGGCGGAGTGGGCGATGTACGTCGGGAGTATCTACTCCTGGTAGGGCCACCCAAGGCGTGAAGGCCACTCCATTTTGCTCAGCTAAGGCCTGTAGGTGAAGGAGCCAAATCAGTCCCCTACCTTCGGGTGCTCCAGGTCTTCGTACTTCAGGGGCTGTACCACATTTCCTTTTTTTTTCATGAGCTTCTCGTCTTCTTTGGAACATGCTGCATCACTCGTCACGCAGAATAATCAGGAGTGCGCTGAGGGTTTAGGCAGAGGGCCCTCTTCGAAAAATTTGCAACGGTCTCCAGCTAAATATCGGTCTCTTAAAATCATACACTGCAATATAAATGGAATATCAACTTATGCTTCAAGGATTAAACTTGACGCTATCTTGGACATCGCTGAATCTCTGGAGGTTCAAATTATTGCTCTTCAGGAGACTAAATTGAAAGAACATGCTAAGCTTAAAATTAAGGGCTACAACATAATTCGTTCTGATAGACAAGAAGGTGGTGGCCTGGCTTTTCTTGTAAGGGATATCAACTATCGTACTATTGATAATCCACAATTTACTGATTCGAAATTGGAAATCCAACGCTTAAATGTCATTTGGAAGGGGAAAAATCTTAACATCTCTAACGTGTATCATCCTCCCAATCAAAAAAAGTCTGCCTGATAATCTGCTTGACATATCTGAATCAAATCTACTTGTTGGTGACCTGAACGCTAAACATAGTTCATGGGGCAGCGTAATTAATAATAAGAGAGGTGTAGAACTGCATAACCTTATGGATGACAGTGCTCATCTTGCTCTAAACGACGGCTCCCCTACTTCTCTCACAGCTATCATACCGAGGAAGCCTTAGATGTGTCAATTGTCAGCTCAGACATCTTCCCTTTCTGCAAGTGGACAGTTTTACAGGACATTGTAAGTGACCATCTACCCATATTAGTAGAATTAAAGTGGAAACAATTGACTCAGTTGGTTAAGAAAAATTTTGGAATTTTAAAAAGGCCAATTGGGAGAAGTACAGAGACACAGTTGATCGTGGGCTGCTCTCAAAACCTCCCTTTGAATGTAGGTCTATTGATGATCTCGATGAGTCCTGGCTTTCTTTCAAGAAAATCATCTTCAAGGCTGCTGGTCAAGCTATACCTAGGGGAAATTACAAACGGCCCTCTCCATTTTTTATGCATAAATCTCCATTGCTTCAATCCCTGTTGAAGAAAAGAGTAGATATTTGCCGGGAAATTAAAAAATCTAACAATCCCTCACTTAGGTCAAGCCTAAACAAAATAAATGCTGAGATAAAAAGAACCTTTATCCATCTTAAGAGAGAGAAATGGAAAGAATTGTGCAAATCTATTGATGCACACACCCCTAATACCAAACTTTGGAAACTCATGAAATCTTTGAGCATTACTCAACCGCAACAGGAGGAGTGCAATACTTTCATTGATGACAATGGACAGATTTCCTCTGACAATAAAACTTCGGCCAATTTGTTGGGTTCCTACTACCAAAAGACGAGTAAACTGAATTTTAATGCAATGGACAAGGATACAGAGAATTATGCTCAAAAATTAGTTCATGGATGTCGCAGCTCAGAGCATGGAATCCCTATATTTAAAGAGTTCTTTACAATGCAGGAACTTAATATGGCTTTGAGCAACCTTGATCCATCTAAATCTCCCGGGCCTGACAATATTCATGGCCAGATGATCTCTAGACTTAGTGATTGGGGAAAGAAGAGTCTTTTAGAAATCTTTAACTTGTCTTGGAGACTTGGAAGACTTCCCCGTGATTGGAAAAAAGCCCTGATTATTCCTATTAGGAAATCAAGCAAGAAAGCTTGCTATCCTGAAAGTTTCAGGCCGATTGCATTAACAAACTTCTCCTGTAAGCTTATGGAAAAGATTATTCTTGAGCGACTTACTTACTATCTAAATTCTAATGACTTGCTCTCAATCGAACAATATGGTTTTAAAAGGGGACACTCTACTGCGGATCAGATTTTGTACTTCGGACAGAGAGTTCGAGACTCCCAAAACCTTAGACCATCACATCATACAGTTGCTGTTTTTCTTGACCTTTCAAAAGCATTTGATAGAGTTTGGAGAAATAAATTAATCATAAAGCTTTTCAACACCGTTGGCATTAGAGACAGAGCCCTATCTTGGATTTTCGACTTTTTGAAAGATCGAGAGATCAGAGTGAGATTTAGAGACTCTTTATCTAAAACCTTTAGGCTCAGCCAAGGTGTCCCGCAAGGCTCAGTCTTGAGCCCCTTGCTCTTTTCCTTATATATTGCGGGCATTGAGAAAATCATCTCTAGAAGGTGTGAGGTGGGGCTTTTCGCTGATGATATCGTCCTCTGGAACTCTAACTCTGACGTCGTCCATATAGAAACCGCGATCAATACTACCCTTTCTGACATACAGATTTTTGCTGAGCAACATAAACTGATCTTTAATGAATCAAAGTCAACCTCTAGCTTCTTCACGACTAACCGACGTTTATACAATTATCAACCTCAAATTTTTATGGAAAACAAATCCCTTCTCTATGAAAAACACCCTAAATATTTGGGCTACATTTTGGATCCTGAGATACTTAGCAACAAGCATATAGACTATGTGATAAACAAAGGCAGGAAGAGACTTGACTTACTGAAATACATCGCTGGAAGGGACTGGGGTGCTGATGCTGGTACTCTCAGACTGACATACACCTCTTTGATCAGACCTGTCTTAGAGTATGGCTCTCAAATTTATTTCAGTGCATCACGTACTAATTTGGCGGAACTGGACCGAGTGCAATCAAGCGCTGCTAGAATTATCACTGGCATGCGACATAGCTGTCCCACAGATCTAGTTCTTTTCGAAGCTGATATCATGCCCTTGGATCTGAGAAGAAAATTACTGCTTTCAAAGTACTTTTGTAAACTTTACAGTTACGGAGATTATAACCGCACATCTGCATATCTCATAACCTGGACAAACAGACACAGACTAAAAAGAAACAGTCCTTTCTCTCGAATGCAAGCGATGGACCTATTAGATCAGGACATTGAAGAACATTTTTTGAAGAACGTATTTAACCCTCAGGAGGGATTGCCTAGAGTCCATTTTAAACCAGAAATGGGAGCTCATACTTCCAAAAATCAAGATCCACCTGAATATTTACGTCAATTAGCATTGGAGATTATTAACAAAATTCCAGCTACTGCAATGCAAATTTATACCGACGGTAGCAAAGACGAACAAAACTCATGTGGCAGTGGCATCTTTATAAAGGCTCCTAATTGTTCTCATAATATCAAAATTAGGAATTCGGACTTTTATTCTGTTTTTAGATCCGAGTTAATTGCCATTGATGAAGCTCTCCGAATCATTAAGACGATGACATCTCCTGATGAAATATGGATATTATGTGATAGCCGAAGTGCTATCCAACACCTTAGCGACTGGACAAATCTTGGAGACAAAACATCGGTCTCAATTCTTAAAAATCTTAAAGAACTTTCCCAGCAACATGAGATTTACTTCCAATGGATTCCATCTCACATTGGTCTCTTTGGCAATGACACAGCTGACCTTTTAGCCAAGGAAGGTGTCACTGAAAATTTAATGTCGAGAAGTACTTTGACTTTCTCGGAAATTTTTTCTAAAACGAAATCTTTGATTCAAGAACTTTGGAAGACTCCTCCGACTCACCCCTGGTATAATAGGCAGGCCCCAGGTGGTGCCCTTTCCATCAAGGCGGATAGAGTCGTCCAAACAACTATTAGTAGGCTTGCAAGTGGACACATTAGAGGCCTTTCCTTTAACTTAGGCCAGAAAATTTACGAGAATTGTACTAAATGCAATTTGGTACAGGCACCTCCAGATCATCTTTTGTTTTGTGCAGGACTTGAAAGGGAGGACATCTATTCCAGTCCTCTTTTGGTGTACGATTTCCTGAGGACTCTTGGGCTCATGGACCTGGTCTAGCCTGCGGCTAGACAGGAGGAATTAGTCAACAACAACAACAACAATTTTTTAGATATTTACTATTGAAGATGCAATTCACTTGTTAAATTCAATTTTGTATCTCGTTTAGCGTAGCAACAATGAATCGGTGTTCCTCGTCGTTAGAGACCGTGGAGGGTGAATGAGATTTTTTTATTGTTATTTTATGTCTATTTTTACACATAAATATACACAAAAGAGTTAAAATAAATTGGAAATGAAATGGCAATCATTAATAATAACAAGTTAATGTGAATATAATGTGTATTATTTATCATATTTAACAAAAAAACAAAATCATTATTAATAATGATTGGTGATTATTAATCCCTCAACTGTATATTGAAAGTTGTGCGATTATCTCTTCAAAGCCACGGTTTTTCACATAGTTGAGCGTATGAGGTGCATTGAAAAGAAAAGAAAAGGAACAAAAATGCAAATTTTTCTCTAAAATAAGTAAACCCGTCACAAATACTGTCAAGGTCATTTTTTTACATTTCAAAGCCTTCGGAATAGTTTTAATGATAGCAGCGCAAAAATAAAATCGTATTTCGGAAAGACGTATATATCCGTCCGGGGCACATAACGCATGGGTTGAGTGAGGAGGATATATACATTGGTAGCATTTAAAGGGGGTTAATAATTGCCATATTTACTACTTTAACTTTAACATCATTATAATATTAAATTACTTACGCTGTATAGCGGATCGTGAGATATAACGGTCATTTCTTGATCTGGGACGTAAACAGCTACGATTGCATATTCTGTTCTGTAAGATATTGAATTAATTACCGAGTGAAATCTAATGAATAATATGAAGCTTTAACTACTATTGCTACATGAATCTCTTCACATAATTGCTGTGATCTGATCTATAAGACTGCTTACACATACGATACAAGCCTCAATTGTCAAATTTCATTATGTTTTATGTATATATAGCTAAATTATCTTCATTTTTGTGTGTCATAAGTACAACGAGGTTAAATTTAGAAGCATTTTTTTCTTTAGCTCAAAGCATTTTATTTTCAGAATTAAGAGGGTTCAACCTTGTAATGGGTTCAATAAATAAACAATTTTTTTCTCCATAAATTGCTTCCTTAACATCTCTAGAATACGGTGGTAAAATGATTTTTTAAAATTCGAAGTCGTTATAAAGAGGCAGGTGTTAGAAAAGCAAATGTTCGAAGCGCTAAGCTAAGATTTTCATTGTTTTAATTGGACATGAAACTTTTTTTAAACGAGTTTTTATTAAAACTGTGTTTTTCAAACTTTCCTCCATCATATCTCAAGAACAGTTTGACCGAATGACTTCAAATTTATAGGGTAGACTCGGCACAGCTATACGCATCAAATGAACTACGATCATTCCAAAATTCAAAATATTTCTATTTTTTTTATATTAAAAACATAACAACTCCCTCCCCCATGAAATTCGAAACTTTTTCTTCAGAGGTCTACCAAAAATCCAATTCTTGATATTTTCATTTCAGTATTGTTCATTTGATGCATTTAAGCTTATAGATTAAAACGCCGTTAATTTTTTTGAATTTCAGATAAGCCAATCAGCTGGAATCGTGGAGGAAGTGAGCGTCCATTTTTTTTGAGGTGGGTGTGTTCAGAGCGCTATAACTCACGTTCTATTGGATACTCTTAATATACATATAAATAAATGATAAAAAAAAATTGAAAATTCTATCTTTTTACTGGTCGTCAAACAAAATTTCCTAAAAAATGCTTAAAAAACAGGCTGTTATAGGGGTGAGTCCCCCCCCCCTTAAAAAAGATGTATATTTTTCTTTGAGTAGTATTGAGTTTTAATAACTAAAAAAAAATTTAACTTAAAATTAGAAGTTTTGGGTCTAAATAAAAATATGATGCAAAAATATTTACACTATATATTCAAATTTCTTACAAAATAATTTGCCTTGGCAATACGCAGATGCCATTTGCATCGTTGTAACTGTCCAAGAAAAAAATCGTGTACATTCAAGACAAAATATATCTTGATATCTCAAGCACTTATGTGCTGTTTTCCGTACATTCTTCGCAGAAAATCCTCAACAAGTTTTTCAAGAATCAAATTTTTCCTTGAAGTTCATGAAAATCTGACCAATTATTCATAGTACATTCATTTCGTGTGTGAGGGAATTAACATTATTTTTCATACCGAAGCGCTTAAAACAAAAATGCCATTTTAGCAAATCACAAGAAGTCGGAGTATTACTACAGAGGAGATTCTCACTAAACTTATTAAACCGCAGAACTGCTAGTATGCAATTAGCCACTTCACGAAATTAAAACTAAGTCATTTAAAATCTCGTTGCAAGAATGATCTTAGTTAAATGATTTTAAAAACCCTCCATGGAAAAATTATCGAGAAAAGCAGTAAGGATAAAGTGTCAGTAAAGAATTTTCGAGATTTTACGTTGAAAGGATAAATGATGTAGAGTCTATTAAACCACACAAAAGCTATGAAAGGAGAAATATTTTTCCAACCTTTATTCATATTATTACGAATTTTGTGTAAATAATGTAAACAATTTGTATTTGGATGTTTAATGCATTTATATTATTCTATGTTATATTTATTTTATGTTAAAATTGTACTATTCCCAAGAAATGCCGCCCCTTACATTATAATGACGATTTAATGATAACTTGGCGAAATCTTGGCGAGAGAGCCAAGTTGTCATCCTTTTTGGTGACCAATTTGGTGGCTAATTTGGCAACTTTGGCGTCATTGGCGAGCATGTTGGGGAGGTCGAAACCCTCTGGAATCTTCTAGAAATTTGTGGAGAGATTCATTAACGTCACGCTCTATGACACGAGTGGTTATATTTCTGGAAGTTTCTGCCGCGTCTATAAATAGAGATGCTGGCCGGAACGAGAGTTAGTCTGATTTCAACCAGCGAGTAGTGAGCATTGTTTTGATTAACTCGGTTGTTCTTGTGAATAATCTTTTACATAAGTGTAATTTAAACACTAATAACTGTTTTTGATTGCTGTTGAAGGTGTGAAGTCCTTCGGATATTTACTCTGTGAATATTGCTGCGGAATCCTGTATTTAAAGAATTGGATTTCTGATAATAAATTATCATCACTCTTAAAGAATTGTCTCATACTTTGTGACTGATTTGCATAAAATCCTCGATCCCGGATCTACGTAATAATATGTTTGTACTTATTTTCAATTCATCAGAATATCTTCTATTTATTGTCTAATAATTAAAATTTAATAAATTATGAAACATGCACTAACGCTTTATATTTATCTGTTTTTTATATTAATGATATAATTCTATTGGGTCAGGTGGGATGACTGCGAAAGTTCTAGAGTACTTGGGAAGCTAGGAGTACGTAAGATGAAACAAAATACAGAAAAGTTCACTTGGATAAAATTACTTATTTCTCATTCAGTTAATTCGAAGAGTAAGCCAAAAGTAAGAATCTACTTAAAGAATATAGATTATTTAAGGGCCGGCTTGATGGTGTAGTTGATTTGGCACCGGCCTTATACGCCCAAGTTTGCGATTCAACCCTCGTCCAAGTCGATGGATCTTCAGGTTGAAAAAAATGTGCAGCGTTAATGTTGCATGATTATGCGGCATGTTAAAATTCCCTGGAAGCCCTGTTTGTGTTTTCAGGCAAAATTAAATTCCTGGTACAGTATCGCATCGTCAGAGCTCAATTGCCTCACTCTGGATTGGAAACTGGACATCAAAACTGCATTGTGGAAATTTGTATCCACCTTTTTGTTGCCTCATTAAAAAGTGAAATATTATTTTTGATTTGACGTCAATTTATTTGAAGAGAAATCCGAAATAATGAAAATTATCTTTCGAATACTTACATATACTTAAAATAACATGCAGTTTGAGATAATGACGTAACTCGCAAGATTACATAAAATAGTTAAGGAGTCCGGCATTTTTAAAAAATTATCGTTTTTGACTTTTTTACATTTTTTAAAAGTTCAAACACTTCTGCTTAAAATGATATATGATACATATAAATGCAATAATTAGAAGTGTTTTTATTTATCTTTTAAAAGTAAGCCACTCTCATTGGCAAATTACAAATTTTTACTTTAAAGCCTGTTTTCTCAAAATGCAATATTTTTCTCTTTACGGATCTTTTACTCAAAAACTAATTAATGCAGGATCCTCAAAATTTCAATGAGCATACTTTCAACATGCTTACACATTTTTATGAAGGAATCAGATATATCTAGCGAACTGTTTTATATAATGTATTTTTATACTTAATTTTAAGGAAAAATATTTGGCATATTTATAAAATTCATAAATATTTTAATTTTTAACAAAAAGATAAAACCCTCCATTAAGTCTAATTGATAGTACATATAATCTACTGTGAAAATATCATCTATTAGTAGCTAGAAGTTTCTGAGAAAAAGGTGCATAAGCTTACGTAACTTAACATGGGATCCTATGAAAATGCCGGACCCCTTTAAAAGAAATACAGAAGTTAACTTTGGTTTAAAATGTGTGAATTGAATAATTTATATCAATTTCTATAAATGAGACTATGATGTTATATTCTTTTCGAATAAAATTAAAATTGAACTATATTTGAATAATTTGTTTTTATCTATTATAATTATTCATATCGAGATCAAAACCAAACATCATATTTTTTTATTTTTCATACTTTTTTTTGAGTAAAGCTTAGTTGTTTAAGATATTGAAAGCATCTTTCCTATTTGAAAAATTATATTATCATTTTTAAAAAAAATGTGACCATCAGCAAAGGTTCGATATTTTAAAGAACATGGTTACGAATGGTTATAATTTTAAATGTATGTATGCAGGATTTTCTGTTTAATCATTTTGTAAAAGGTTGAGTCATATCCTTTTCAGAGGACTATTAATGTCAATTTTGTTTATTACCGCATTCCGAAGCAGCGCCGTCTGGTGAGTTTTCGGAGCTCCGGCTTGAATAATTTTTCAGCAGAGGCCTACTAACCACCGCCGGTTCAACACGTCACGTTTTTTGCGCATTTTGCGCCCAGCGCGATTTCAGTCCAAGCGTCCAAGCATAAGAAAGGTAATTAATTTCCCCGTCTTCTAAAGGTATAACTCAACTTACAATTAATCTAATTTTTGCATGTCTCTTTCCCTTTGTAAATATTTCCCCTTGTAAATTTCCCCCTTTAACTTGAAATAAATTCTTTTTTACTTAAATGAAGTATCTGCGTTTAAATGACTTTGATTCCATTAATTCATCACTAACCCTTTAATACTTACCCCTAGACAACCACCTCACCAATTTAAAATCCCGACTTCTGAAGAGTCTGATTTTTATTCGAAGATTTTATTCGGACTCCCACATGTATTACAATGATAAACGACGTAATTATTAATATTTTGATGGTTGCTTGAAAATACTTAAAAACTATTTTATACTTACTTTCTATCTGGTCCATCAAGCTTGTCAGACTGAAGGAGGAAAAAAAGATCAAATTATGTGGAATTATATGTATTATAAAGTAAATACACATAAATACATTTTCAAACAAATTTTTAAGATATACATAGGGACAAAAATTATACAAAAATGTAAAATAATATTGTAACGAATTTTGTGTCAAATAGTGTAAATAATTTGTATTTGGATGTGTAATGCCTTTATCTTACTCTAAATTAGATTTAATTTACGTTACAATTGTAATATTCACAAGCAAAGCCGTCCTTTACGTTATAATGGTGATTCCATTGGAACTTGGCGAAATCTTGGCGATAAAGCTAAGTTGCCGTCATTTTTGGTGAATTCGGGACCCTCTGGATACTTCTGGAAATAAGTAGAGAAATACACTATAGTTTAAAGGTCTATGATACAAGCTGGTCTTTCTCGAATTATCCGCGAGGGACATAAATACAGAGATGCCCGCCGAAAGTCAGTCAGTCTGGTTTTGACTAGCGATCAGTTAGTATTGCCTTGACTGATGAAGCGATTGGTGATTTCTTCGATGGGTTGTACGAGTGATTGCTTGTGAATAATCTTTTATATACGTGTGTTTTAGACACCGATAATTGTGTTTTCGTGCTGTTGAAGGTGTGAAGACCTTCTGAGATTGATATTGTGAATATTGCTACTGAACCCAGCATTTAAAGGATTGGAATTTCTACAATAAAGCCTCATCGCTTTTTAAGAAATGTCTTGTTCTTTGAGACTGATCTGCATAAAATCCTCGAGCCCCCTGATCAATGTAACAATATATCAATTTACTTTTTCTTAAACTGTAAAAATAGTCCTATTTTTCTGAAATGTCTTGGATGTATTATGCATTGGAAAGCAAGAAGTCCCCCCCCCCCATATATTAGGATTCTTGACAGACGTTTTGTTATTACGTGAAATGCGTTATTTCTGAATGGCTCTTAAAACTTCTTAATAAATTTTAATCTAACTTTTTATTAGAAAATTATTTTTTCTGTAAATTTAGAATTATATATATTTAATTTAATATTTTTTGAAAAAGAAAACCCTATTTTCTTATATATTTATTTAAATTTTTTAAGTCATAAGGTTTTTAATCAGTAATAAAGTATTAATGCCTAAATTATGTGTGAGTATACATCTATCTTGGTAAATTATGCAAAAAATATCAAAAGTTACCTAATTATAAGTCGCATGCAAAAAATAAAACATTTTTTTCCCAGTGTTCCTCCGCTGGACCTTTCACCTAAGTAACACTAAAATGTCATATAACGTTAGTAACCTCTTTTTTACTTTTGCTTTTGACAAAAATGATTATAAACAGCTTTGAAACGTTAAAAAGATATGATTAACCCTTACGACTTAAAATTAGTAATTTATTGTATTTATTATGTATGTTATAAGTTCTATCTTTCTTATTATACATTTTTTTCAATCAGTCTAGATCAAGAATAAATTGTTTGTACAAATTATCCTTGCTTAAGGGGGGTTCCCCCATGTGACGGCCTATATTTTAAGCATTTTTAGGAAAGTTTTTTGGACGACTAGTAAAATTATACAACTTTAGGTTTTTTATCATTTATTTATATGTATCTTAACCCTTTAACGGTCCCACAGATAAAATACAATTTTCTGGGATAAAGTACTTGATAAATGTAATGTTCTCATATACTATAAACATTATTTAGTTGCAAAAAATAACTAATCATAGGTTTTTCTCCTCGTTGGTGGCTAGACGTTATAGCCACTGCACATTTAGGACATTTAACTTACTTTTCAGGACAGAAATAAGAAATCATATTACAATGAACATTTATGAAAAATTAACATTTATGTAATAACTATTTCAATAATAATTAAATACAAAGTATAAGTGTAATTTAATACTAATACAATACCTGTACACACAACATAGAATGTGTGTGCTTACTTATAGGAAATATATAGAATACTTAAAATATATATTCAACTTGGTATATATCCACATTTTAAATTTTATTTAATTTTAGTGCGAAATGTTAGAAATTAAAGTAATATTTTTGAGAATTTATATAAGTTAGCTATTTACTGAGGTACTTAATAATATGCTAACGTTTTCTCCGAGCAGGAAAGCTGTAATGAAATATTTTCGAACCCGAGAATCTTGTACCACATATTGTAAACAAAGTTTCTTTATATTTCTCACCCCCAATATTCTCACGTTATTCTAAATGCTCTCTATCAAGTGCAGGAGAAGCGAAAATTTCTAGGCCATTTTTCTCTCCCAGGTGGGTAGTGGATAGAGCCTCTATCCACTATCCATTAAAGTTATCCAAAACCCTAATTAAAACCTTTTTTTTAATTGTACAATTGCGTAATTCATTCAGATGAGAGAAAAGTATACTAAAGATATGTCGAAATTTTTTTTCAACTATCAGAAATTTTATTTATAGTAATGAAAATACAATTTGTAGGTTTATACCGAAGAAAAACTGTTTTTAACTACCCACCAGAGGACATGAAATGCAAAAAAAGGTATCGTGCTGCCATCTGTCCTCATTTTTATGCGTTTTAGCTTCAATTAACGCATATAGATAGACTAAATATCCAACACCCGCTTTGAAAAAATATTTTTTAATTTGTGGCTAGACGTATTAGCCAGTGCCAGCTAAAGGGTTAAGAGTATGTATATCAATTTTTAGCCAAAAATATCCAATACAACGTGAGCTCCAGCGCTCTGAACACACACGCCTCGAAAAAATGGAGGCTCACTTCCTTTACGATTCCAGCTGATTGGCTTATTTGAAATTCAAAAAAAAAGAAGAACGGCGTTTTTTAATCTATAAGTGTAAATGCATCACAAATGAACTATACTCAAATGAAAATATCAAAAATTGGACTTTTGGTACACCTCTGAAAACAAGTTTCGGATTTCATGAGTTTTTTTTAAGTTTTTTCTATAAAAAAATATTTTGAATTGTGGAATGATCGTGGTTTATTTGGTGCGTATATTTGTGCTGAGTCTGCCCTATAAATTTGAAGCCATTCAATCAAACCGTTCTTGAGATATGATGGAGGAAAATGTGTAAAACACAGTTTTGTGAAAACTCATCTCTCCGAACAGCTGCTCATCAAACAGCTTCTTTATAACGACTTAGAATTTAAAAAAAATTACATTGCCACCGTATTCTAGACATATTAAGAAGGGAATTTTGAAAAAAAATATTTTTGATTTTTTGAATCCATCACATGGGTGAACTCTCTTAAAAATTCTATACACCCCTAAAATCTGGAGAACTTCTGATATTTAAGTATCCACAATCTTTTTCTAACTATTAGCAACTCAAATAATAGCCTTTCCCATGTAGTTTAGAGGTTAATATGGAATTTTAATTAATTGTTCCAATCATTGGCACACACAGGACTTTATCAACGGAAGAGAAGGGAGTCAAGTGTCAAAAATCCACCATTATCATATTATACCTCCATGCACCTTCAAGCACATTCTTTTGATTTTCTCGATTGCCGGATACAAATAAAACCCCGTAGAGATAAATTATCAAATAAATAATTAGCACTAATTAATAATATACCCTTTTAATTACGAATACTTAATTAAATTACTTATTTATTGTTACTACATTACTCAACAAATTTTTAATTATTTTTTTGTTATTGCATGCCTTTTCGAAGGGAGGGGGGATACGAACCCCCTCGTACCCCCTTGTTCCAATAAAAATAGGGAAGGGGTCCCAGGGAGTCCCATCCCTAGAATAAAAGGGTTGGTCCGAATAAATAAAAACATTGGTAATATTCATCATCGTGAACAATGTTTAGAAAATGAACTATGACATACAAATAAGTACAATGACTCAATTAAATGTGTTGAATTAGTTTAGAAACCCCCTTAATTCATGTCTATGTTATGCATGTATTATGAAAAGTATGCAAACTTAAGAATGTAGCTCAACATGGAATGCTCTAAATTTTATACGCAAAGGAATTCTACAAATGGCTTTTTACTGATTTCTTTATAATTAAGAAAAATATGTATGATAATTCTTTTTTTTTATTTTAAAGGGGAGAGAAAAATCAAGATTGTACTTTAAGTTTCATAAAAATTCGCTAAATATATTCTCTAATTATCTATTTATCTGAATTCTAGCTTGAAAAATTTTGTGTTCCAATTTAATTTTTTTAAAGAACAAAAGCTCACTTTTAATGGAAACATATAATACGTCTCTAATTTTCTGATGCTGAATGAAACACTAGTGTCAGGTGAGGGAAAGTGGGGGTAAAATCACGTTTTTTTAGAGAAGGCGTAAAATCAAACTATTAAATTAATTTTAATCAAACTTTTGATGCATTTTATATACATTGGATTCATATAGATTAAACATGAAACATAGCCATTCATTTTTATTAGATTGTTTTCTCATAGTCATACATTTTAAAGAGTTAGTTTTGATACCCCCAGTATACCCCATGGGGGGAGAAAATGGGGGTTTCTTAGTTCTAAAATTGGTGTATATTTAAATAAAAATATGTAGATATATTCTTTTTGAAACAAGAATACGTTGAAATAAATATGTGCCTTGATTATATTTAATGGTACAAATGGGCAAAAAAAATTTTTTTTTACAAATAAGTTAATTAAAGAAACAATGACCATGACTATCATAATTAGGTTCACGTAGTATGCAGCATAAACCAATGAACTCTACCCAACTTTCATCATCAATAACAGGAAAAGTGTAATAATCCCCCAATATATTTTTTGTGGTAGAACTCATTAATTTCTATCATTTGTCCAATGAATTTAAATGATTGACTTCTTGACCAGTACTCATCTTTTCTTCCCATGATTCTTGCTTTACTTTAAAACTTTCTGTATCTTTTACATCCTTCTTTATATTTACTTGATGGAATTTGTTCTCACGGTCACTTTCTTCAGCAGCTAAGCTTTCCAAAACATTTTCATTAGTTAAAACCTCACCAGTCTTGTTATGTACTCTTTTTCGTTTTCTCTTTGAATTCTCAATGGCTAAAATTGTTTTTACTAATGGCTGGGAGAGAGAGTTTGTATTATTGGTTTCTTTAAATCTTTTAAGATTAGTTGAGCGACACATAGTTTAAGAAGAAACAATGGCTGTGGAAGAATCTGTTCTTGCACTTTGTGCTTTTGGTTGTATCCCTCATCTGTAATGAGAATACGGTGTTGGATGGCCTCTATGTTCAGAGGATAAAGTCCTGATTCTTTAAATCCATTCACTTAATTTTACGACTTCATTCTTTCAAACAACGTTTTAAGGAGAAGTGGAAATGATGACGTAGAAACATTTTGTAATCTGCTTTCTCTAAAGCAATGTTTCAAAATCTCCTTCCAAACTTTTTCATAGGAAAAAACACCCCAACATCTAATGGTTGCAAAATGTTTTTCAGTATTAAAATGACTACCTAGTGAATAAATACTATGTAAACTAATTATTTTAGTCTTTTTGTTGTAAAATATAGAGCATTAGACATTTGCTAAAGTTAGCGTAGAGGTAAAAAAATGTCCCTATCATAGAACACTTATTTAAGTCTAACCATACCCCCAAATTACCCCTCCTAAAAACAACTCATGATAAATAAAATTATAAAAAATTTATCCTTAACTTTTTATTTGGATGTGTTCCTTAGATATTTGTCTACAAGTCTGAACTAAAACTAATAGTTTTTGTCAGTTATTATTGATTTTAGAAGAAAGTTCATCAGCAGCCTAAATTAATAAACCATTTGCAAACAGCATATCAAGAAACTTAATAAAAATCAAATTTGTTGAAAACTTCAGAAACTAAAATGAAAATATTTACTATAATCTCTATATATGTCTCTAAAAAAGAATTAAATAATATCTTTATTTAAAAAGAGAGAAAACAGGGTTTTTTCAACACACCCCCACCTTACCCCACCTGAACCATATGCTTTTAAGCCTTCTCTCTCTCTCAAAAAAAAAGAATTATTCAGAGGAGTTGGTTATTTTTATTATAAAGAAATTTATTTACTATTCTTGTTAAATCATTTTAATACGAGTGAGCTTTTTCTAAATATTAGTCAGTGAATTAATATGGATGTACTTTAAGCTTTGTCTTTCATAAAAAGTTTGTAGAGGAAAGGATTTTTCAATTCCTACGATTAGTTCACAATCTCCCTATATATATATATATATATATATATATATATATCTTGTTCAAATTTTTATTCGCTCATAAAATACATTTTAAAGCGCTCAGTTGAGTTGAAATTTTATATACACATTTATTTTGGATGGCAATACGATAATTTAATTATAATTAATAAAAATTTATTGATTAAAACTAATTATTCAAAAAATTACAAATACAGCCACGTTGGCATCATTTTTGGTGAGAGCGACCCGTTTGGCGACTTGTGTCAAAACTTTAAAAAAAAATTTCTCACACTTTTAAGAGCTCATTTAAGCTGAAACTTTCTATACACGATTGCTAAGGATGACAATGTGATACTTTAATGATAATTAATAAAAATAAATTGCCACTTATTATTGTTATTCTGCCATATGCATATATATATTTATATTAATTGTGTTAGCGACGCTGTCTGCTGCACCGTTGGGCCTAGGTCCGAATCCCGGAGAAGACATGAATGTTTGTAAACGTATAGTGCCTTCGCGGGATGGGACTTACTCTAAATAGCTGTCGAGCCGCAAGTCCTTTCGTAAGGTTGGTGGAAGTGAAAGAGAAGTGGGAGGCCCTTAACCACTCCCAGAGTGTTCTCCCTCAAAATTGGGGGAAACCGAGCTAAATCATTCTGTCACCTGCATGGTGCTCAAAGCTACGGTTAACGACAGGCGTTCCTTCACCCTTTGCCATGATAAATTTTGTGCGCCTTGATCTGACCATTGCCGATCGAGTGGCATTAATAACAACAACAATATTAATTGTAATTATTTGATAAAAATTAACTAAAGTAAAAATTTTCTTTATTGACCTAAGTAGGAATTGCCTTAATTATATTATATATATATATATATATATATATATATATATATATATATATATATATATATATATATTACTTGTTCTTTTTAAAAAATTATTTGAAAATGCTAATCAAGGGATTTTAGTATACGTATAAGCTGTTGAGAAAAATAAACCTATTTATTTACAATCAAGTTGTTCATTTTCATAAATGAGGAGTGAATTTAAAATAGTACTTACCGAAGATGGTTCATAAGCCCTCTCTTCGACCGTGCTGGGATACTTCAATCTCCTATTAATTAAATTAGGAATTTAAAAAGATTTTAAAAGACAAGAAGGGAAAACTTTCAGGGGAAAAAGAAATATTATTGAAATGCTTGTTAAGAACTGTAAAAGCATTTTATTATTGAACATTATCGCACAATTCATACAGATTTTGTAAGCATTTATAAATCTAAATTATCCCTTAAAAATATATTTAAAAAAGAAGAGAAGTTTTTTTTATTTATACTTTTTTTTATTTACTTAGTATAATTCTTTACAAGAATTACGTTGTAGAAATATGTTAAAATAAAAATTTATTTAAATGATCATTGTCTATTACAGCTTTATAAATTCAAACTAGATTTTTAAAATTTAAAATGCATTTGGTTATTTTATAAATTTAAAACAATTAAAGCTTAAATCCTAAATGTAAAATTCATTTTTCGGTATGGGCAAAGCTTTATTCATTTTAAAATTTCATCAACATTTAAAATATAAAACAAAATCGATTCTGAGCAATGAAATAACATATAGATAAGCACACTAAAATCCCAACACTAAGAAAAAAACAACCGTAAAGTAATGAAATTCAAACAATGCAATTGTTTAGTTAACTCGTTTAATTGAAGCTCACAGGTTAGTTTAAGCTCAAGAAAATGCATTTCATATGTGAAATGCAGTTACTTTGATAGCCGGTGTAACCTTCAGAATTTTGAATGCAAGTCTGCAAGTGTGCATTCATTGCGTTATACAGTTGCAGAATGTCACTTTGTGGTATGGAATTTCATGCTTGTTGTACTTGTTGTGTCAATACTGGGATGGTAAGTTCTAGCTGTGAATGATGCTGGCGTTGTTTTCCAACTATATCCTACACAATATCAATTGGAGACAGAACTGGTGATCTTGCAGGCCAAGGTAACATGTCAAAAATCTGTAAGCACGTTGCATCACTACAATGGCTTGAGAGGAAGCGTTATACATTTGGAAAACTTCCCTGCGAATACTTTTCATTATTGGCCAGCTCTAAAGGCTGAATTACCAGACTGAAGTTCGAATTTGCAATCAGTGTTGCATAACCAATTTGGCATAACCATGAGAGTGCTCCTGCTATCATATATATATATATATATATATATATATAGGAACTCAATCGCCATAACATGACTCCAGGTATAGGTCGCAGACAGTTTGGCTGCAAGAAATTCCCCTGGCCCTCTTTGGGGCAACATAGGCCATCACTGGCACCAAGGCAGAACCTGATTTCATCCGAAAACATAACTGATCTCCACTCCACCCTTCAATAAGCTCTGGCTTGAAACCATTGGCAACAGCAATGACTCCAGCAATGGCTTGGAGTCAGTGGAATACATGCTACAGGGTGCCTGGCTCGAATCTGTCCTTGAAGTAACCGATTTCTAACAGTTCGTTGTGTCACTGTGGTACCAACTGCAGCTCGAATTTCTGCTACAGACTCTTTATGATGCACCACAGACATATGCCGAATACGGTGGTCATCCATCATAGTAGTGCCAGGTGGCCACCGAAAATCCCGATCTGTTCGAGGCAGTACCATACTTTGATCACTGCTATCAACAATCATGCACAGTGGATACATTCTGGCCAAGTCTTTCTGCAATTTTGCGGGGAAAAAATCCATCTTCTCGTAGCTCTCTAACACGACCCCGTTCAAACTCAGTAAGCTGTTAATAATGGCTTCTTCGTCTTCTTAAACACATACTTGGATAACATCAACTATATATGTCAGATTTCACAGACAAATAACACTCATGAAATTTACAGCACGCACTAAAGTATATCTCCGCTCCTGCTCCTCTGAAGCTAGAAAACCTCGCCTATTTATAGTAAGTTAATTTACACATCACGATTATCTTCTTGTGACGAGCTGGTTGGGAATAACGAGAATCGATAGCCTAAAGATTTCCCAAGAGGATTAGTTTGAAGGTCGCGTAAAGATCCGTCACACACTTAAGCACGAATCGCGAAATTTGAATCGATGTCATCATTCAGATGCATAAGCACGCCTACCAAATTTCGCTTATCGAACAAAAGTCTTTCTTGGTGTTGGAATTTTTTTCGTAAGTGTATATGTCATCTATAAGTCTCATTATAAATAACGTATATATATATATATATATATATATATATATATATATATATATATATATATATATATATATATATATATATATATACGTTATTAAATGTTCGTAAGCAAACCCATCTTTCTCTTTGAGGTTAAATTCAGACGAACCGCTAAAAGCATAAACACACCGAAGTTACCAAAAGATGAAAAAAAATCCATGGTATCTATTTTGACCACTTAAATATTAAAATTATTGTGTTAGAAATAAGATATTAATAAATTGATCGCTCTGCATGCCTTCCTCACAGCTGTGGTTAATATTGTTAATGTTCTGAAAACACAAGTACACACACTTAACTTTCTTAGACAACGCAGTTTAAAAAGTTCTTTATGATTTTTCGAAAGTTACTCGAAATTCAATCTAAACATTTAATAAATTCACCATTTTTTTAAAAAAATATTTTCACAACGGTTTTTTTCCGTTTGCCAAAACTTATTATCCATATTTCTTTCTAAAAAATGATCCATTATAGATTAAAAATTGTGAATTTAAACAAAATATATTTCTTGCTTAACATTTCTTTTGAGGCTATCCATATAAAATCTCTTTTTTTCCTTGTAGTTTTTATGTAAAAATTACATGTATTTATTATCGATGAGTGATACTTAAAAGCAACTGCATCATCGGCGAAATAATTATGTATTCATCTTCCTTTGAAATGCCAGTAAGATTTCTCTTTTACCTTTTTTCGGTTTAAAAATAAGACAGAGGTGAAAGAAACTAGTCTGACGGGAAGTTGAAGAAAATTCGAAAAAGGGAATTTTTATGATACATTTATAAAAATTACCAGGAAGTGCTGATGTTGTAAAGGGAAGGGGATATTTCTCTGAGTAGAAAAGACTGAAACTGTTGCAAACTCGAAAAGGAACATACAACTCCGGGTTATTTAACTGATATAATTTTAAAATAAATCTTTGGATTTACGGGTAAAATTAAAACTAAAAATACCGCAACATCCTGCGTATAATGCGTACTTTTAACACAAAATATTATAATGTATCATACAGGTGCGCGTTATACGCCTAGTATAAAAATCAGCTTTAAAAATAAAGAGAAGACCATACAAAAAACATTGTGGACTTCGACATATATTGAAGTACTGTTTATTTAAAAGAAATGAGGTTCCATATGAACTTAGAGGGTTGCAATTCTAAAAGTATACTATTTTTTCGAAGGCTTGGATATGCGTAGAAATTCAAATATGCAGCCAGAAAGTAAAGGTGAACATTATTCGCAAATGTGCATTATAAACTGGATTTTACAGTATTTGTAATCTCATAAAACCAATCTTTAATCATAAACACTTTTAACTTATTTGCATTATTTAACAATATCTTTTTTGTAAAAAATAAAGTTCGAAAAATTCTTTTGTAATAAACCACATTTGCTTTTATATTTTAGACACTTCAGAGGTTTTGTAAAGTATGCCCTTTAAATAACTTACAAGCATTCTACTTTACACTTTTTTCTACATTCTTCTCGAATTTTCCATAGAACCATTTTATATTCATGTTGGCAATTCCATTCTACAGAGAAGAAAATATTTCTAAAATCCAAAGACATCAAAGGTCCAACTATGCCAATTTTAGAAAATCACAATAATTATGAGCTGATATAAATTACCACAGATTTTAAAATTTTGTAGAATTAGCTTTAAAAAAACTACAATAATTTTAATGGTTATCAACATAAATTACAGGTTTACCTCAAGAAGGACTTCTAGTAAAACTTTGGCTAATATTAACATTTGCCTAATCTGTACCATTATTATGAAAATAACTGCATTATTAATAATTAATTTTATATCCTTAGATTTATAGAAAACTTACTTATTTTCGGTTAAAATGATAAATTTACCACTAATAATTTTAATTTTAAATATTTGGATAAATATACTGACAATAATCCTCTTAAATCAGATTACGCTGATATATCGTTGTTTTTGATAAAAGAGATGGCTTTTGAATAACAGATTAATTTTACCGTAATTAAGGTACCTTTCTGGAATTCAAATGCTTAAATTTTTATTTATAGAAATATTGTTTTTTATATATATATATATAAAATACATATACACAATACACACACACATATATATATATATATATATATATATATACATTTATTTGTATATCTATCTATCTATTATATACACTGCTGGACAATTGCTAAGGACGGATCACAAATTGCTATGTAGCATAACATTAAGCGAGACATGAGGCCTAGTAGGATAAAATATAGTTGCCACACTGTTCAGACATTAAAATAAAGAATATTTATTGTTCTGGAAAGTACAAAAGCTGTGAAACATCTGAAAGAAAAAAAAATGTTCATTTGATCTACTACGGAGAAATGGAACAATACATCTAAAAGTCAACAGGCACCTTAAAGAAAGGTATCAGTACGGGATATGTCCACCGTGGAGTGTGATGCAACATTCCACACGTCGTACCATACTTTGCACAACATTATCCAGCAGCTGTTGAGGCAATTTATCCCATTCCTCTGTGAGTGCACGGATGAGGGTGTTCTTGTTTGTCGAAGGATAGTTTCGACCAGCAACTTGCCTCCCCAAAGCATCCCACACACTTTCAATGGGGTTTACATCTGGAGAACGCACTGGCCATTCGAGACGTTGAATACCCTCGCTGTCTAGACAATCCTGAACAGCGAGTGTTCGATGACATGTTGCGTTGTCGTCCATAAAAACAAATTTATCACCGACAGCACCACGGAAAAGACGAACATGAGGAAGTAGAACTTCATCAATGTATCGTTGACCCGTCATAGTCCCATTCGCAACCACATGTAGGCGCATGCGGCCATTGATCATGATGCCGGCCCACACCATGATACTGCATGTCGGATATCGGTCCTTTTCCTAGATATTTTCTGGACGATAAGCAGTACCACTCTCGCGCCAGATCAGTTGGCGTCTACAATCCGATGACAGACTGAACCTACTCTCATCTGAGAATAGTACGCATGCCCAGTCCTATTCAGTCCAATTGTGATGCTCACGACACCATTGCAAACGGGCAGTACGGTGCTGTCTGGTCAATGGAACACACACAACAGGTCTGCGTGCGTATAGTCCTCCTCCCCTCAAACGTCTGGCAACAGTTTTTCGGGAGATCTGCTTTCTTGAGGCAGCAAGAAACTGATTTGCCACCTGCTGAGCTGTGATGCGCCTGCTCCTTTTTGCTGATAGGACGATATATCTGTCTTCTATAGGCGTCATACTTCTAACACGACCTGCCCCGTGCCGTCTACTACACATTCCAGTAGTTTTAAATGACTTCCACAGCCGTGAAACAACGCTGTGAGCGATGTCGAACTCTCTGGCAACATCTGTTATTTTTCGCCCTTCTTCGATCTTTGCAATAATTCGGCCACACATAAAATCATCTATGTGATGTCGGGAAGACATGCCAAAAATTTTAAGTTCGTCTATTAAATCTTTCCTGTAAAACTTTGAAACAACAACTGTCCACACGTGTCAAAACATTTAAAGCTCTTATGAACGCTATCACGTGATGAACAGACGTGGAAAAAAAATTTGCATACTCATACTTCTTCTTACTAATATCGCGCACTTATTCTAATTTTCCACATTTTGCTTCCTTTCATTTTGTGGTTGCTATGGATGATAGTGTTATCCGTCCTTAGCAATTGTCCAACAGTGTATATATGTATATACATACACACAAATCTGTAAAACCATCTCTTTCCTCTGAATCAGTTGTAGTCTTGCAAAACAAACCTCCCTTTCCTTTTTAAAATTCCTGACTACATTACTTTTTAAACAATCGTGTGTCGAGCGTTAAAGATTGAGACCTCTACTTTAAGGTATTCGACTGAGTGGAAGAAGCATTTTTTTATAGGTTTTAGCTGTTTGGACTATTAGAAAAGATTTAAGAATATTTTTAAACGTGCTTTTTGGAGATTGAAATCGACACGATAATTTGTACACGAACATGGAATATCTTCAGTACGATCCAATACACAATTCAATGAAATTTGTAACTCTTATATATAATAAGCCCTTTAGAGTGTAATAAACCACAGGTGTTTAGATAGCTATCTTAAATTATATTTAACAGCCATCTTTAGCTTTGAACATTAAGTGGTTTTGACGAAAAATTTCTAGCGTCAAATTTGAGAGAGGATGCTCTTATAAAATATTTCTTTCTTAAAATATTTTTATTCTGTAGTTTCAAAATGATTACAAAATATTAATACATTTCTTGATACATCCTGTGGTATCATATAGATTAAGAAGTGTATAAATGAAATTAAAACTACATCATGTGCAACATATTATTACTTTTATGCTGTTTTAGTAACATTAAAATTTAATAAAAAAAAGGGGTTTTCTCAAAAACATTTAGAGGTGGGTTGATACATGGTATTCATTTAATGATTTTGACTCTTAAAACTATTTATGAGTGCATTAAAACAATTAAATTCATCTGATAATCAATTTTTGAAAAACAGGTCTCCGAATTTGTTCGGATGCCTTTATGTGACGAATTTTTATTCATTACTCAAATTACTTAGTTAATCCCCATATTACGATCTAGGTACTCATTAAATTGAAAACTAGGTCTTTACTGGAACAGCGACATTTCTGTGCGCTCAAATTAACATAATGTAAATTGCTTATGTTTCGATATCTCAAGAATCAAGTTCATACCTTCTAAAAAGCGACACATTAAACAACCATCCAACACGATTGCTCAGTTTTTCGCAGTGAGCAAATAGCCATTGATGAGATCTTTGATTCTCTTGGATCTCTTCCAAATGGAAAAGAGATTTGGTACTGCCTGATAATAGAATTGCAATACAGCACTTGTCCAATTGGCAAAGCGTAAGAGATAATGTTGGAGTGTCAATACTCAACAAGTTATTCCACATTGCATTAGATTCATCTGCAGTGGATTCCCTCTCACGTAGATCTAGAGCAGGGATGGCGAACAAATGGCACGCGTGCCATTGATGGAACGCGATACATATTTTGAGCACGCCACTGATCTAAATGGTTTGCATTTTAGTTCAAAATAACTAAGTTCACGAGGATGTATTACGGTTAAACATCAGTGATTGTTCGCGGTGTGGCGCGCAGCACACTCGTTTGTTATTGACTTTGCTTAGTTACGTTTTGGATAATTGCTAATGATACGAAGTTCATCTATGTGTAGCATAGTAAATTTCAATGACACAACTGTATTTTAAAGTTTATTTGTTATATTTACGATTTTTAACTTTTATTTAACATGGCTAGTTCAGCAAAAAATAGTGTGTGTGCTTATGACCCCACGATAGAAGTGATAACTTCAAATTTTGTAATGTTATTCCAGGGATTAGTTTAGTGAATAAAAAACAAGGGGATATTAGTAATGTTCTATAAAATTATTTATTCCTATGTCTGTACTCATAAAGTAATATTTTTGTGCGAAATATACAATCATATTTGGGAATTAATTGTATACTAAGAAGGAAACAATAGGTTTATGGTAGCTGAAATAGGTTATAAATCCTTTAGATTCAAAATTTTATTTAAATAGCTGTAAAAAAAATCCACCACGCGTTTCTCCGTACTTTCTGGTGCTTCATCTGGATCATTTGACATAATTAAATTGAATTTTGATTTAAAAAAATAAACTAAAGGTTTTGATTTGTCTTTTGTAAAATCTACTTTAAAATTTCCACTTAAAATCATAGGTAATTTGTTCAGAAGATCCGATCCGACTGTGTGAATTTTGGTTATCGTTTAACAATATTCAGTTCTACCCATGAATTAATTTAAGCAAAGGGATAGTAAGACAGGTAGTTGATTGGGAAGAGATGAATCTAGGTCAAAACCTTTAAAAAGGGATTTAATCGGAAGATTTATATTACCTAATCTCTGGCTTATGAACGAGCTCTTTTGAAATTGTACGGCAGTTTTTTACAAATATATCCGGTGCTGCTGCAAGGAAAGTCTTCTTAACTATATTTCGTTTTCTTGTATTTAAATTATTTAATGTAACTTTTTCTTAATATCTGTATACTAATTTTTGTTATTTTAAAGTTTTAATTATTTTAAGTTTCTTTTTAGACTCAAAGTATATTTAAGTAATGTGATTAATAGAACTATTTGTTCATTGCTATTCCGATTCGCTCACAAAAATAGATTTTTATGCTTAAGATCACTACAATATTGTTAATGATAATTATTCTATTTACTTAGTTCATTTTATGTCTAATTTTAGTATAGGAATTTTCTTTCTCTACAAGCCTATTTTTCAATTCATACACACACTATTAGCTCAAACTCTTTATATATTTATCTTTTTGGAATTGTCAATCGTTAGTAATATACATTTTAAAGCGCTCAATTGAGCTGAAATTTAATATATACTATTATTTTGGATGGCAATACACTAATTTAATTATAATTAATAAAAATTTATTGATTAAAACTAATTATTCGAAGAATTACAAATAAATTCACGTTGGCAACATTTTTATCGACTTAGCGACCCTTTTGGCGACTTTTGCCAAAATTTGAAAAGGTTTTTTTCTCACATTTTAAACCGCTCATTTGAGCTGAAATTTTTTATACTCTATTGTTTTCGGGAAAAATACGATAGTTTAGCTACAATTAGTTAAAATTAATTGACTGAAACTAATTATTTAAATAATTACAGATTGTTGGTTTCTAATTAAGCGAATTAGGTCAAAACTTTAAAATATTTTTTTTCTCACGTTTTAAAGCATCCAGTTGAAGTGAAATTTTATACACCCGATTGTTTTGGATAGTAATACGATACGTTAATGATAATTAATAAAAATTAATTACCACTTAATATTGTGATTCTGTCCTATGTATATACATATTTACATTCATTGTAACTGTTTAATAAAAAGTAGCTAAAATAAAATTTTACTGACTTAAGTTTTTTTTTATATTACTTGTTTAAAAATATGACGTTTCATTTTCATGCTTCAACTAGGGTTAAAAAGAATCCCGCATTCATTTCAGTAGAAAGTTTAAATATAATGATAAATTTTTAGTTGTGATTTCGAGTATAAGACAATGCAGCATAAGGCAGTATTAGCTTATGTCGAGAAACATTGCCAAACAAAACATATATTACTTTACGAAATTGAGAAGTCTTAAAGTACATAACCCTTAAAATAAAGCATCAACATTAGAAATGGCTTAAGTTTGTTGCAATGCATTTAGCGTACTTTTCAATGGAGGGCAAACATTTTCAATTTTTTCAAACATTGTTAGACCCTTTTCACATCCATAACATAGATCAGAGAAGTTCTTTTGGCACATTTCCCGGCACATCTGTTAAAAACAAATAATGAAATAAAATGTTCTATATCTCTCCTTCCAATTGCGCAATAAATTACTATTTGATGCCATAGAAAATGAATTACTTGTTGAGATCGAGGTCCAGTCATATTATTCTTTTTCCACATCCCTTCGTAATCGGAACAGTTGCTTTGATAAGGATGAGGTAAGAGATGTTCTTCCTCCTGAAACAGCAGTATGCACACACTTTAATTAAATATTTATTTACACCAAGCGTGCCAAACTCATTTGATGCCAAGGACCACGTGATGTATTTTATAACATTAAACACACCTACCACAGAGGTCAAATGACCGCATTTGAGACTTAAGTTGGAAATGTTAAATTCTATGTTTTCATTTCTCATAAATTAATTTGAAGCTCAGTAAATAGCTTTATACACACACACACACACACACACACACACATATATATATATATATATATATATAAATAAAGCTATTTACTGAGCTTCGAATTAATTTATGGGAAATGAACTTGGTGAATAATTGATTTTCATTAATGGCAAGACGCTTGATTCTCTTCGTAAAAGCTTTGTGAGTAAAGAAATTTTGTTAAATTATTTTTTGAAAGATACTTTTCTTATGTAATTGTTTTAGCATTTTTCTACTTTTCTTACGTAATTATTTTGTGATTTTTCTGCATTAAGAGTTTGGGAGAGTTTGTCACATAATAGTAGTGAGTAATTTTATCATGCTCTCTGAGTTATCCATATTCTGAAGTTTTGTTTATTTTATTTTATTTTGTTTTCCTACCGAGTTGCAAAGGGGGAAGGTTGGCGCCTTCAAACTAGTTTAACCCCACTTATTCGGTCCTAAGTCCGAAATTGCTTTCTGACTCGCTAGGTTCTTCTTTTTTGTAGTTTTTTTTTATTTCTCTATAATTTTGTTCTTCATATTCAGCTTTTATATTTTTATTACGCTATTTTTTGTTATGTTCTTTATCTATTATTTCTTGTTTTTGATATATAATACATATTTCTTTTATATATATATATACTATCTGGCTAAAAGTATCCGGACACCCCTTAAAAAAGTGGTTCTGGCGAGTTACGCAACTTGATATGTAATTGAAAGCTATAAAAGTGTTGGTAGTGGTATTTATGCGTTTGTGAGGCAATGAGTAAGTCAAAGGAGCTTAGTGAGTTTAATCGTGGCAGTATAGTAGGATGCCACCTTTGTGGGAAATCAGTTCGTGAGATTGCGGACATTCTGCAGAAGCCTAAATCCATGGTGAGTGATGTAATGGTTAAGTGGAAACGTCGATGCAGTGAAACGGTAGAAAAGCGAACCGGTAGGCCGAAAATACTTGGTGAACGCAGCCGCAGAACTCTGAAAAGGGTAGTGAAACAAATCGCAAGTCCTCGTTGGTGGAAATTTCTCAGCAGTTCCAAAGTTCATCAGGAATTAGTGTTAGCAGCAGGACTATCCGTCGAGAGTTAAAAAACTTCGGATTCCATGGTCGTGCAGCCGCTCACAAGCCAAACATCACCCCACAGAATGCGAAGCATCGACTGCAATGGTGTAGAGCTCACCATCAATGGACTGGGGACTGTGGAAAACTGTTCTTTGGAGAGATGAATCTCGCTTTATACAGTCTGGCTGTCGGATGGACTTGCATGCGCTTGGCGGATGCCCAGCGAACGTTTCTTTAGAGACTGCATTGTGTCGACTGTTAAGTTGGGTGGTGGAAGCATAATGGTGTGGGCGTGTTTCTCGTGGTTTGGCCTGGGTCCGTTAGTTCCTGTGATTGGAAACATCAACTCTGAGATGTATGTGGACATTCTGGACAATGCTGCACTCTCAACTCTACGGCAATAATTTCGGGGAAGGCCCATTTCTCTTCCAGCAGGATAACTGCTCCATTCACACATCGAGGCTTGCTCAGACGTGGTTTGACAAAATGGGTGTTCAAGAACTGGACTGGCCTTCTCAGAGCTCCAATCTAAATACCATAGAACACCTTTGGGACGAATTAGAGCGCAGATTACGTCGCCAGCCAAATCGACATCCTCACTGTAAGCACTCACTTCAGCTGTGATGGACGCCTGGAAGGCAATTCATATGGTCCCCTAACAAAAATTGGTTGAAAGTCTTCCCAAACGTGTGCAGGCTGTCATCCATGCAAAAGGGGAACCAACATATTAATATGTGCCTCAGGACGCTCTAAGTCCATACCACTGGGTGTCCGGATACTTTTGGCCAGATAATGTATATATGTAATGATAAAAATTTAGTAGTGCATAACTTGTTATGGCGAGTGGTTAATTTAAACAATGGCGAACCAAAGGTAGGGCGTTGGCGGTGGTGTGATTTTCTGTGTTGCGTTGAGCGTGGTCGAGTACGGTATTATTGAAGAGGCACTCATGTAAATCATCATTTTTTTATTCACATCTTGAAACACACAAAGATCCAGTTGGGACGGCATTACGCATAAAAAGAAACAAACATCCTGGCACAAAAACGGACAAATACAAACACAGAACGTGCTGCAGCCGGCTGATTACATTATGAAGGCAAGCAGACAAAAGAGGGCAATTACACAAAGTTTTTGCTTTTATAAATACCAGCAGTACAAGTGCGTGATTATTACGTAATAGTAGTTCTGATTGGATAGAATAAGCGGAACAGGGATTTCGGACTAGACGATTACGATTAAAATTACAATGTTAATTAGAAACCAAAGAGTTAAAGTTATTTTAAACATTAGTACAAAGAGTTAATAAAAAGGATACTAGAGGGAATTTTTACATATATATATAGTCTAAATTCTCTACTAATGATAGATGAACATTCATGAAGCAAAACCGAAAAAAATTAAGATTGTATGACCAGACATTGAAGGACATATGAGAAATTAAAATTACAATAGGGTTTAAAATATAAAAAAATGGATGCTACAGTATTATAAACATTGCTATATAACTTAGGACAGCTTATGTATAAAATAATTTATGTAAAAGTGGAGTTGAGAATGTTTTGTGGCAGGCCAACCTTCCCCCCATTATGTTAATAATACTGAGCAAAAACCTATTAAAAATAATGGATAGAATATCTAAATCCATTACAAGATAAAGGTAACTTACCTAAAAATTACACTCAAAAATGCAGATCCCGCGCTAAAAAGGAGTACAATAAATAAGTTGTTGCCAGATTCTGGACCCAAATGCAAATTCAAAGCATGGGAATTGCTGAATTGTAGCACTTAACAAAAGTATGAAAAGAATAGAAATAAAAAATAAAAAGAGAGTTCACAAACTCCCTCATAACTATAGTGACACTAGGGTTATGTATGAATTAAAAAAGATTAATAAATAATTTTATCTAATATTAGAATATGGAGGTAACTATATCTAGGAAAAATGATAAATTTACAACATTAAACTATTTTTATTCTAAGGAATTTTAATCCTTACTATTTAGAATTTCATTATTCAAATAACTATTAATAAAATTAATTGGGTATTTCTGAATTAAGCAATATTTAGTGACATGTCCATAGTTTTTTTTTTCTCGGGAGAAATGATATTAAATACATAAATACTTATTTTTTAACGTCATTTCTACTCTTCTTTCCTGATTTCTACGAGACTGTATAAAGGTCGATTGAATCAATCGAGATCAGAGTTCATCCCTGTGAATTGACTGCGATAAGAGAGGTATACAATGTCTGTCGAAAAACTTGCTAGTAGAACTGTTCATGGCAGCTCTGGTTAGATCTTCTAGAGCTGCCAATATTTATTCATACTGGGAAGCGAAATTTGCCTGACAAAACTCAATTCTCACACAAGGAGAGTTTCGTTACAGGAAAAACAGCTTAAGTGGCGTGTTTCAATAATTTATTCATTTAAATAGCGCTTATAGGTGAAGCCACAAGTGATATGACATATATTTACAATGAAATATGAATGGTAAAAATTTCACGACTACAGGAGGCTCTGAATGACTTGCAGTAAATTTTGAATGAGATTTATTTCAAGTATGTAAATGGGTTTGGCGACCACTCAAAAAAATGCGCGGATATAAAACTTTTTCATTTTCTAAAAGTTTTGCGTTTTTTAATCGCAAACTAATTGCAAATTTGTAAAATGTATTTAAAAAAAGCAAGAATATAATTAATATAAATAAAAAAATACTAAGTTACCACTCGGATGTTTATATTATGGATGTATCCTGGTTTCATAGCTCTTCCATCTTTAAAAGGATTAATCGGAACGAAAGGAGAATGAATTGCAAAGAACACTTGATGGGTGAGCCAAGGATAAAATAGTTCTTCATACTCAGGATTTAAACGAACATCATATACAAACCTTTTCTCACCATTGGATGATCCTGCAAGAATAGATTTACGAACTACCTCAAATCACCATCTTACTGATAAATACTGAGTTTTGATATCTTATAAGGGTCATCTAAATGAAAGTGGCATTATATAGTTGATTGATAAATGGTTTAATGTTATAATATAAATTAGTATAATAAGGAAAGATGTAATACAGAAGCAACAGACAGGCTAGACGAAGTCACTTTGTAAGTTGAAACAAGTGTCCAGTGGTGCACGCGAGATAAGGGATACCTGGTGAAGAAGCTCCGTGGTTGGCTGTGGAACCAGTTTTCAACAATAGCTTGGATATCATTATCATCAGCAAACCACTGTCCCTTCAGAATTTTTTTGAGTGGATCGAAGATGTGGTAGTCTCAAGGCAAAGGGTCCAGATTGTATGGGGGATGTCCCAGAAGCTCCCATCGGAATCGCCGTAACAATGTTTGGCACGCCACAGTCACATGAGGTCATGATCCATTTCGCGCAAGAGCCGATTCGCCAATTAATTCTCACGATACGATGCATATATGCAATTGTTTCTTTGGTGATGAGCACATTCGCTTGGCCAGGCAGTGACCAGTCGTCAGCACTACTCCTTCCACTACAAAAATCCCTATACCTCGGAATACCGATTTGCGACTTAAAACTCAGTTCCGTGCATATTTTACATTCGACGATTCTGCAATAGCATTAACATCTTTCACTGTTAGTGGATTTATTAAAGTAATGTCGCTTTCGTTTCGGCGACCCTTACTAAACATTAAATGGTTCTCTCTCTCTCTCTCTCTCACACGCACACGCACACACATGGAAATTAAACAGCTTAGAGATTTATAATTAATGAATGCATGGCATTTTAATAAGATTTAACTACAAAATTAAAATTTATGTAGTAATAATAAATTTGATATTTTATTTTTTTGCTACAACTGTACTTTATTTTAATTATTTATCCATCATAATTAATAATTTCATTGTTTCACGGTGGCCATTAACAAGATATGGTTGTTAAAAGTCGTTCAACCCTTCCTGTTGATCAAGATTATATTCAACCAGAGATTGAGATTATCCTGATCAAGATTACCTTGAAAAATTGATTACTTACGTAAAAGTATTAAAAATTAATATAGACGCAAAAAGATTACTAAAACCATTAATTATTTGTTGAAAATTTTTTGACTCTATGGCGTACCTGTTTTTTCGCATGAGACAGTTGCAATGACTTCGCACAGCTCTTGAACACTATTTATTTCACAGAATGAAAATGCATCAAAATTAGTTTCCGTACAATTTGATTGTAAAATGAGTCAACGGAAAATGTCCTCTTTCGCTGCACTGATTTATTTCTCTCGCATGAAATAAGGTACTAAAGTGTTTCTTTAAAGGAAGGTCCTATACATAGGATATATCACAGGGGTCCAACAGTTCTCGTTTGATCTCGGTAAATTCACATACAGTTCGGGTGAGCTCGCTGGCTCTCAATCCGCCGTGCAGTTGCTCCTTCGCAATTTCCATGGTTCCAAAATCTGCCTTAATTCGTGGACTCAGTATCGATGTCTTGCCTGTCTATCACTGGAGGGATCTTAAACGGTTCCCTCAAGTCAAGTCTCCTCTTGGTACTCTCTCGCTCTTCTTATATACCTCTCGCCTCTCATGATCCATCACCTCCTAATCCCTCTCTGATCTCTTGTTCGTAGGTCGCCCACGTTGGGAGTCGGTCTCGATTCATTTGATCACTTGCCCGTTGGCTGCCTATCGGGAGTCTGTCTCGGCTCATATTGTAAGTTTTCCGACGCGCTGTCGTCACGGAATCGTGAGAAAACGAAAGCACAAAGTTACGGTGTTTCCTTTGAAGGTCGGGGAAAGCCCGGGAAAAAAGGGTCAGAATTTCTGGCCACCCATTTGCGAAATTCTTCCCCAGCAATTAAGGAAACGATTGGAATTTCCCCACGTCTGTCGGCACCACTCTTAAAAATTAGGGGAAAGAGACCGGCTTCATCACATAGTTAATAGCTTTTTTTTCTTACCATTAAATTTCTCAGTAGAGAAAAAAAGCATTTATATATATTTTCTTTAATACGTGAATTCCTATATAAAGTCAGAAGGCGGAAAAATTATGGTAACGTTCAATCTTTTTTCATTACTTTTTTGTATCACAGACTAACTTTTGGTGATCTGCACAAAGACATAAAGAATTCAGAAAAATAAGTAATAGCTGTGTAAAATCTTACGTTGTCCACCAATTGAGTTTAAACATATTACTTTTTAAAAAATTGCATTGTTTGGCTTAAAATTTTAACCCTTTAAAAGCCGATCAAATATATGAAAATCGTCCCCCAGTGGCACCGTTTTTCACACAGATGTGCATATACGGTGTATTAGGAGAGTGGAGGGAGAAAATACCTAAATAAATAAATTTTTCTGTCATACAAATAAATCCTTTTCCAATACTGTCAAAGTCGTTTTATTGGATTCCATCTACTGAATAGTTTTACCAATAGCTGAGCAAGGATAAAGAATCGTATTTTGATAGGACGTATATATACGCCAAGGGCACTCAACGCACCAATTGAGCAAAATGGATAGATACGCCAGAGGCAGTTCAAAGGTTATGACACTAATCACGTTAAATGCGGAAAAGTTTTATATTTCTTTTTTCTCCTGTTCATGTAAAAGTGCCGAGAAACTGAAGCTTTCCCCAGACGAAGACATGCTAGACAAACACTCTATAACAATCTTTTGGAGTAGATTTAGTAATTTCACGAATTCTGAATTAAATTTAACATCACTGAAATTAAATGTAACAAACCAAATATGATTAAGAGTACCAAAACATCACACAATTCAAAAAATTGGTTTTTCAATTTTAGTTTACAAAAATAGTGCAATTTTTTCTGTATAAAAAAATATACAATACTTGTATATTTGTTGAAAAAATAACCTTGAAATACGAATAAAAAATTGATACAAATGTAAGTAAACTACCAAGACTCAATTGACACATTTTAAAAGATAGGTCTTTTTGTGTTTAATGTATGTAAACCACTAATTTGTGTATTTACTAGAAAGGAAAATTAACATGTTTCTCTTTTTAATGTCTAATTTTTTTTGAAAAACTAGATTTACTCGTACATGTGAAAAATGAAAAAAACTATTTGACTATATTTTGTTCATTGTTTTGTAAAGTATTTTGTATATTCTAAAAATATTTTTATATAAAAAATGGTACTTAAAGGAAAATATGTTTGATGAATTTATGTCCATGCTCAGTTATAACAAAGAAAAAAAAATTAATTTAAAATTACTTTTGTAATTCTAGAGAATGTTTGAAGTATCATTTCAAGTTATACAAAAGTAGGCACGGAAAAAAACTGTGATGAGAAAAATATGTGAAAATATGTATAGTTTTAATTTTTTCACTTTTTCTCCAAAGCATAATTTTTTGTATTTAGGTACACTTTATATAAAAAAATAAACAATTGCACTATATGGGGTTCCAAATTTTATATTCTTTTATGCAGGATACCTGTGCATATAGTGAACCTAATTGTTTTTAGTCTAAGTTGTATATAGATTTTAAAAAAGGTTTTATGGTGGGAAAAACTGAAGAAAGTAAAAATTTTCAAAATTACGAAAATTTATAATTTTCTTCAATGAACTATAGTAATGTTTTACTAAAAAAATAGGTTCACTATCACTGGCGTAGCTAGATCTGAGGGGGCCCTGTATCAAAATTTCTTCGGGGCCCTTTTTTAGATATGGGAGCTCTGTTAGTCAGACTGTAGTTTCAGATGTTGGGGCCTCTGTAGCTAGGGGCTGATTCGGCGGTAGCTACGCCCCTGTTCCCTATATTTTCTGCATTATTTTATATATGTGCAAAAAATATTTAACATATTTAAAAGATACTTTTTTAAAAAAATGGTACCTAAATATAAATATGTGTTATGTGATCTCGAAATTTTGTCCAACTTACATTAAACAGGGAAAAATATTCGAACAAAAAAAAATACTTTTGTATTTCTACAGAATAAATGAAGTATCATTGTAAAGAACGCAAAAAAAAAAAAAAAAAATCATACCTCTACTGGAATTTTTTTTTCAAAATATATCATCATAAAAAAAATCTTATGTTTGACATTTTACTCTTTAGAGCCTGTTCTGGTTTCCTTAAGTTTTAAGAGAAGGGATACTCACTAAACCATTTTCTCTTCGGATCAATTCGGCTGCTGATGTGGAGATTGACTGAGTGACACTTTACTACACTTTCTGACGCTTGATCGTAAACAAAGAGGATTTGTAAGCTAAGAATTGAAAAAAAGAATTGTATTTATTAAGTATCGAGATACAGAAACAGAAACATAAGAAAATAGTACTTATTTTCTAACATAAAATAAGCGGAAAATTATTTTAACCCTTTATCTACCGACGGTATTTATAAGTACCACTCACTTTAAAATTCCATAGAATAACCATTTTTACGAATGCTCTGACCGATACTTGGCAGGAGTATTCTTCCTTAGCAGGAGTAAATCCACTCTTCCAAGACATATGACAGCATGGGTTCTAGGATGAGTATTTAAGCGGGGAAGGTGAGTAGTTTTATAGCAGAAGCGTTTTCAGTGGATTGCAAAGATTATCATTTTTATTCCGAAAAAATAGTTAATGTCAAAAGGTAAGTGTTTTATTTTTTATGTTAATGAAGGCCTTAAAAAACGATTTGACTGTTTATTTTAAGTGAAAAGTATATATATTTAATTTTACAGTTGTATAGCTTTAATTAATTAATTAGCTCTAACGGGTTAAATTTCCCAAAGTGGAGTGTTTTGTTTATGTATATCCCTTGATTTTCAATGTAGTCATTTAAAAAAAAGTACTACATGAAACAAACCTGCTGCAAATCATAATGAGGTAGATAAAGGGTTAAAGAAAACAAATATCAGGGTAGGCATTGGGATATCCTGACATGAAATCTGTATTCATTTAAATATTTTGCAAATACAGGTTCATTGAAAGCCCGTAATTAACCAGTTAATTGTGATTGACGAGTACGCTCGTCATGGAGAAGTCACAAGATTTTGTGTCATGACGAGTATACGAGTGTTTATTTAAATTGTAATTTTTTGAGAAAAACTAAACATATTCTCAAATTTCAAGATGTTTAGAATAATTTTCGAACGGCCGCAAAATATGAAAAATTTAAGACGACCTCATGTATCTCCGTATACACCAGATGGAACAGCGTATAAGTTCGCATAATGGATTCATTTATGTGAGATGGAAATTTTGTTTAGTGTTAGCCTAAAAGGGCAAAAGGTAAAAATCGGAAAGTGGATTTTTATTAAGGTTTCTTAAGGTGTGTGGGACAAATGCGTGACGCAAACCAGGCGCTGAACCCATTGATAGCTGCTCAACAAATTTACTCAGCTATCGAGTGGTGTAAATATCAATTGTTTGACGTTAAAGCCATGTGCTGACATTTGAGTAACGACACAATGCCTGGCTGTCTAAAGAATCGTAAATATTTGAGCTGGAAAATATGAAGATGCTTTCCCATATGTTAGTTATTCACGCGAGCCGCAATATGAGGTAAAATAGGGGGGGGGGGAGGGATTCTTTAAGATCTAGATAACATTGGAATTTTAAAATGTGGAAAATTGAACGAAATATGATATATAACTCCAGTTTTTTCCTTTTTTACGAATTATTTTTTTATATTTTTTATTTTTGTCACTAACACTAAATTAGACGCATTTAAGAAGCACTCCTTCACAATCTCAGCATCAGTAAACAGTTTCATATGATTACCAATAATATAACAAACCTCATAAAATGTCTTTGTTACCGCTGTGATATTACCACTGACAAAACACTTGGTTGCTGTTGTAAAAATTATTCAAGAAAGCCTATTTATCACCTCTTGAAACAGAACTTCGAGGAAAAGTGCCATTGAATGATTCCTGTTTATTGATATTTTATAAACACAGCACTTTCGAGAAATATCAAACAATTACTGATCCATGTTTGTTTTTCACTACAAAATAGTCAAACTCCCAACGTCTTGAAATGATCTATTTTCTTCGAATACTTTTTTCTTGCAAGATATGAAAGATATTTAAAAGTTAGTTTTACCCCCAAAATTGTCACAACTACACTGTTGTCTGTTACCACTAACCGTGTGACAAATCTATACGGAACTTTATCACTAACCTTCTGAGTCGTCCTTTTTAGGGAAATTTAATTCCCTACCTATTTCCAATCAACTCCAAAAAGCGGACAGGATTCCTTGTTATATGCTGATTAGATAAAGTATTTAAGTCAAACGGAATAGTAAAGTTAGAGCAGTAGGAGATAGAGATTGAAACAGAAAGTTATAGAGAAGTTAAATTGAAGATTTCTTGTTGGAGATAATTTAACCTCAAGAAGAGTTGAGATTCCGTTGGTAATTATTAATTTATAATTAAAGTCTCATTAAAGTTTTAAGAGTGAGATTAGAGTTAAATGTTCAATAGGAACATTATTAAATATAATTCTGGGATCTCTTATCGTGGAAATCTCTGCGTGATCGTTATTTAATAAATTAATTAATTGGATCATTAATTAATTAAGTTAATTTAAAGGATATTACCTTTAAAACCTCATAATACTAGTTAGATATATTTGTTAATAAGTCTTTGATTCTATTTGGATAAGATAAGCAAATAAAGAAAGTTGTTTATAAAAATGGCTTCTGGTTCTTACATGACTCCTATTTATTCTCCTTCTCAAAGTGAGGTCCAAGGAGACCTTCACAACCGTAACCGTTCCAAATAGAAAAATAATATCAATTCGTACTCGTACGACACTGACAACAAACAGCAAAATGGATATATTTGATTTCTTGACCCCACCAAATTTTTTTAATGCAATATTAGTAAATTTCTCAGAGCAGTGGGCCACTTACTAAGGCTCGGTGGGCAGCAGGTGGAGCACCGCTTCTCTACGGAATCTACCGCAGAATTTCCTTAGTGTCGAGACAGATAGAAAATGTTTTGTCAGTAAAGAAGGAAGTAAATCATTTTGGGTCTCTCAATTTGGGAATTTAGACGTTTATTAAAATTCATAGATATCCATGAAAACTTACGGTTGGAAGGACCGTTGGACCCACGACTCAGCTAATTTACTTTTTGACCAAGGGATCGACAACTGGAGGAACCTAGGGCAATTTTATAAAATAAACCTATCTTTTTGATTCAATGTTTTAACAGCAACACTTACTCCTTGATTGAGGAGTATACTTGTTATCGCTCGGTTTCCATGACTCACACAGTTGCGCGCCTTCAAACGGAGGTGCCAAAGTTAACATGATAAATCCCAAAAAATTCCGATAAAAATAGTGAATCGTTATTGTGTGTCTGATGGGGAAGTGTATCCATATAAATTATGCAGTTTTGTCGTGTCAATTCATGACAATCACATGATAAATGCAATCGCGTGTCCTCCATTGAATTGAAAACTGACATCAGACTTCCACTTATTGTTCTTATAAAATGTTGATAAAATTTCAAATATGATATAAAGATGATCAAGCATTACAATTTTAAAAACATTTTTCAAAATTAAATTTTTTTGTTTTGGACGTGTACTTGAAAAGCATTTTTTAAAAAGTTTTAAAACAAAGTTTTTGCAAAAAAGCAAGAGTTAGCAAACAGCGGAGACCATGAACTGATTGGATGAAAACGTGATTGCAGTTATCGCGTGACTATGACATCACATGAATTTAGCCCAAACAGGAAATTAAAGCAAAATGACATAATTTATATTTCTTCTGTATGTTATGATGTAAATGTTTAACAAGCACTTAAGAACAAGTCTTTTGACAAAGAATCTTGTTTTTTCTGATTGGTTTATCAAGCTAATTTAAGCGGAGGAATTATTGTTTAAGATTAACGCTCATTTAATTTTTTATTTGTATCGTGTCCCATATTGGTTTAAGGTATTCGACTACCCTAAAATCAGGATTTTTTTCAAAAATTGACAAATTTTGTTTATGATTTTATTTTATAGGCCATCATATAAGCTTAATAAAAATACCAAGTTTTTTATTTTCCATTCACTAGAACAAAAATTACAAGTGTTTTAGTAAAAGCAGATGCCATAACTTTACACAAGATGACAAACTTTAAAATGCGTTTTACTCGAAATGTGTTTTTTGCGAAAAGTTCAAACGGGGACAGCGATTGCACAAAAAGTTTTGAAAATAATTTGCTGAAATTTCTTGTGTATGTTATGTATAACAGTAGAAGTGTTTTGATCTTCAGATTTATCAATCGCTGCTTTATTTTAAAATTTACATTTCTTTATGTGAATATAATCACTTTCTTTTTAAGCAATTTCGTATAATCACTAAGGTAAAGTGCTCTAGGTTTTGTAAAATGATTTTGTGTATGATTTCTGGCATAGGACCGCCACGGCTGGCTCGGATGTAGTCCAATCTGGCCTTCATCGTTTTTGAAGAAGTACGGACCAATTATTCCACCAGCCTATAAAGTGCACCAAACAGTCAGTTTTTCTGGATGTAACGGTGTTTCGACATACACTTGTGAATTAGCTTCACTCCAAATGCGGCAGTTTTGTTTGTTGACGTAGCCATTCAACCAGAAGTGCGCTTCATCGCTAAACAAAATTCGCTTATGAAAATCGGGAATACGTATTCCGCACAGAACCCTTATTTTCGAAATAAAATTGCACAATTTGAAAGCGTTGTTCAGGCGTGAGTCTATTCATGATGAATTGCCAAACCAAACTGAGAATAAATCACTTGACAGCTGTTAAATCGGTCACCATCTTGGAAAGTAATGCCAACTTAAACTTCTATACTTGAAAAAAAAACACTCTTTACATAGTAGTCGATAACCTTTTGCTTCATCCCTCTGAAGGCTATAGCCTTTACTTCACTGGTGGATGATTCCCTATATCAATCTTATAGTACATTACACGTATGAAGCCATGTTTTTCAGCGAAAATCCCTTCACTTATTAAAAAAGTTGAAATAGAAATTCTGACTTTCTGCTAGATTAATCTATGATAGATCCATTTCTACAAGCCTTTTTTTCTCAGGGAATCTATACCCCCTTTATCAGAATCTCGAATCATTCAATTTTTTGTATAAAAAAGAAGAAAAATCTAAGTCGATTTTAAAAAATCAAAAATTGCTGTATCCATCAATCATTTGATGTCCCAATTACGCTCAAACTCTCAAATCCTGAGATTTTCAACTCCATAACCTTCAAATTAGCACTCTTCTAATTCTGATCTATCTAACTGAAGAACAGTACCATCTTTTTTGGTTCAAAGAAATATCTTCCCTAACACACAATTTTTCACTTTCAGTATCTTACCAAATTTATTAAAGTATCTAATACAACAATAGCGGAATAAATTGTATCTCAACCAGACTCATCTTCAGCATATTCAAAACAATTGAAGAATTTCTATTCTCTTGCCACCAAACATCACCAAGGCATCGAACTCTCTTATCAGTTTCAATTCCTTCTAAATACCATTCTCGATTCGGATTACTTCTTGAAAATCGACTACTTACAAGAGAAGCGTTGGCCCTATGTATCAAACTAAACTTTCCTCCATCATCCCCAAGTCCAACAACTAATCTCTGCTTTTAATAAGCGACGTAAAAAATTCTAAATACCATTCTCGATTCGGATTACTTCTTGAAAATCAACTACTTACAAGAGAAGCGTTTGCCTTATGTATCAAACTAAACTTTCCTCCATCATCCCCAAGTCCAACAACTAATCTCTGCTTTTAATAAGCGACGTAAAAAATTCTAAATACCATTCTCGATTCGGATTACTTCTTGAAAATCAACTACTTACAAGAGAAGCGTTTGCCTTATGTATCAAACTAAACTTTCCTCCATCATCTCCAAGTCCAACAACTAATCTGCTTTTAATAAGCGACGTACAAAATGAGGGGGAATTTCTCCATTTTTGCTATGACGCATACATTCGACTTGTAGTTAATTCCGATCACATGCACTACTGGGAAAGCATCGCTCAAAAAATGGTTAACTTGAAACGATAGCTTTAATTACATGCAATGTGCTGTCCCCCATGTTCAAGACAATATCCTATCATCTCAGATAATTCCTTTGCTTGCCTTGCACTATACACGCATTAGCGAAACTCGCGTGATTCCGTAATGCTTAATATTACCCTATTACAGAGGTAGCGAACCCTTACCGATCAATGTGCTATTTTTTCTAGCGAAATATTTAAGGAGGTATAGACGCACCGTCAAATGTCTTTGACTTGTGATTATTCGGAAAATAAAAAAAAACAACTAAATATACTAACAACTCAAAACTCGTTATTCACTACGAAGAAATACATTTTACACTGTAAGCAGTAAATGTTTTAGTTAATGTGTTATTCAACTAAAAGTAACATTAGTATGACTTCTGTTGTTGCAGATTAGGTGACAAATATAGCTTATATTAAGATTGTAAAATGTTAGTTTTAACTGAATGCATGCTGAATTGGAGTTGTTAGTTCTGTTAATGAACAGCGCCCTCTAGCGGCTTGTAAAGAAAAACGTCAGTGTATGTGTAACAATCACTCCGAGAGGTTGTGTACGGAGTAGAGAGAGAGATTAAAAATATTACAGTCCACTGCGTGTGTTTACTGTGTGTGTGTGTTGAGTCAATTCATGGTCAGCCTCACCGGAGGAAAACGACCTTATGGATATGAGAATTTGTGAAACCGTGGATTATCAAAATTCACAGTGAAAAAAATATATAAGTGATTGCCAAAGTGTGAATAGAGAACGATTGCGAAACTTTAGCGAGCAGCGTGAAACAGCGATCTGAGGAGGTAGGTGCAATTAATTGATCCTTCTATTAGTGTCCTTAATTCATAAATATGTCTTTAAATAAATTAGGGAAAGACGAGTTAAAAACCGTTGCGGAAGAGTTAAATTTAACTGTACCAGAAGGAGCAAAAATCGCTGGCATAAAAAACTTAATTGTAAATAGTGACGTTTACAAAAATGATAAAGAGTTAGTTCAACCTGCAATCGATTATGCTTTGGCGGAAATTAAAAATAAGAGATTGGATAGTGAAACTAAATTAGAATTTGAACGAATTAAATTAGCGCAATTGCAAAAAAATTAGAGCTTGCAAATATCCAGAAGATTATACCTCAAAATCCCGATATTCGAAATCCGAGCGTTTTTGAAACTGCCGCCAATTGTAATGTTGAGACTTTGTTAAAGTCCGTGAAAACTTTAACAATACCCGTACCTTCAAGAGTGGAATCATGTAATTTATTTTTCCAGTCGCTCGAAAAAGCATTCAAAATAAAAGAGGTTCCCGAACAATTTAAAAAGGCGAAATTCTTTTAAATATTCTAGGTGAGAGAGTTAATAATTTACTTGTTCATGTTTCCGAAGAAGATTAAATAATTATAGTAAGCTTAAAGATTTAGTATTAAAAGAATTTTCGCCCACACCACAAGAATGCTATAATAGATTTCAGAAAGCGCAAAATTAAGTTCAGAGAGTTATGTGCAATTTGCATCACGATTATGCGCGACATTTGAGTATTATTGTCAGCTGCGCAATGTGAATGATTTTAAATCATTGTGTGAGTTAATTGTATCGGATAAAATAATGAACACACTCGACAGAGAATTATTGTCTCACATGAGTATAAAACAGGGAGAGAAATATTTTAAACCACAAGAGTTAGGGCGTGAGTGCGATATATATTTGTCATCGAAAGGCAAAATTAAGAATGAGATATTTTCTAAGCCCTTTTTGTGAAAATTCCAAGCGTTTTAATTATAATAAACAAAACAAATTTAATGCTAAAATACCGCGAGATGCATCGAATGTATTTTTTTCCGAGTTAAAAAATGATAAATGTGTATTGTGTAAAAATAATGTCCATGCCTTACAATTTTGCCCACAATTTAAAATGTTTTCTGTAAACGAAAGAGTAGAATTTGTTAAAAATAATAGACTTTGTTTTAAATGTTTTTCACCTCAATGCAGCGTTAGTAGATATAGATCAAAAAATTGTTTCTGCTCGAAACCGCATAACAAACTATTACATTACCCCAGAGAAAGGAAAGGGAATTCCTTCTTCCTCCTTGAGACGATGACAGAGGTTAACCAGGATGAGCCACAATTCGCCTTGAGTGTAAATGCTGAATCTTTCGTTCCGAAAGAAGACGAAACACAGATCGTGGCAACGGCGTGTTTTAAAAACAAATGCCTTTTGAGTACTGCTTTAATTCTATATAGTGAAAGATAAATATTCAGAATGGCAGACATTTAGAGCCTTGTTAGACTCGGGAAGTGAAACTTGTCTAATTTCAAATGAGTGCGCGAATAAATTACGACTTAAGACCGAAAGAATAAATACATTAATCTCGTGTTTAAATGATGCTTCTATGGTTGTAAATGGGTGCGTTAAAGTGGCGATTTCTAATCAAAATAAATCTTTCGAAAGGGAATTGATATGCTCGTAGTTAAAAAATCACTGATTTTATTCCGCAGAAAGCGTTAGAAATAAATTCTGATTTTTATAATTTTGTGGAATTAGCGGATTCTAAGTTTAATGTTCCCGGCAAAATTGATTTATTATTAGGTGCAAATATATTTTATGAGTTATTGAAACCGGAAAGAATTAAAATAAAAGATTCGCAATTACTGTTAGTCAACAGCGTATTTGGTTATATAGTAACGGGTAATTTAGATTCAATGAATGAAACTAAGGTTCACTGCGGTTTGATTCGTGATGAGGATTTGAATAAAAATTTAGAAAAATTTTTGGAAATTAGAGGAGATAGAGGAACCAATAGTTAAAAATAAAGAAAGGCTAATTTGTGAGAACATTACGCGAATACTCATTTTAGAACTAAAGAAGGTAAATATGTAGTATCTATGCCCTTAAAAGGAACCCTCGTGTTTGGGTAATTCGAAAGACATAGCCCTCAAACGACTTGATCGCTGTGGAATCGCTTAGCTAGAGATGATAATTATTTAAATTTATATCGTGAATTTTTTAAGAGATTATGAAAGACTGGGTCACATGAAGGAAGTGACTAACGAAACTGAACCAAAAATCGCATACTACGCTACCCATCATGGAATTTATCGTCCAGAAAAGTCCACAACAAAACTTAGAGTTGTCTTTAACTGTTCTTCGTTAACTGATAATGGAATATCTTTTAAATGACATTCAATATAATGGAGGAGTGATACAAGAGGACTTATATGCGCAAATGCTCAGGTTCAGAACTTACACGTATGCATTTACAGCAGACATTAAAATGATGTATCGAACTATATTAATTAACCCTAAACAGCATAATCTGCAGAGAATCGTTTGTGTGAAAGTGAACATAAATCATCTAAAATTTACGAACTTTCGACTGTTACCTATGGCACTGTAAGTGCTCCTACTTAGCACAGAGAACTTTAACCCAATTGTCGATGGATGAAGAGGCTAACTTCCCTATAGCAGCTTCCGTTTTACGGAACAACTTGTATATGGATGTCCTTTGTGGTGCTGCAACGTTAGAGGAGGCAATTGTTCTCAGACAACAATTAAAAGGAATTTTGAAAAGTGCTGGAATGGAGTTGCATAAACTTTGTGCCAATCACGAGAAATTGTCACCAGGTCCCGAACAGAATTACAATTTTGCAACTTTAACATAGACGAAAACGTTAGGAGTGTCGTGGAAGCCGAACCTAGATTGCTTTTTGATTAAAGTGAAAGTCTGTTTGGACAGTTCTTATACTAAAAGAGACGTCTTGTCTACTATTGCCAAGATCTTTGATCCTGTTGGACTGATGGCACCAGTAATTTCCAAAGCAAAGATTTTCCTCCAGCGTTTGTGGAGAAGCAAATTGGAATGGAATGACCTTCTGCCAGCTGAAGAATATCGAGAATGGCAACAATTCCTAGTATCTTTAGAGAATATCAACAATATAGAGATACCAAGGCGTATTCTTGTCGCTTTTCCAGAAGTTACTGAGATCCATGGCTTTGCTGATGCCTCAGAGCGGTGCTACGGTGCAGCAGTTTACTGCAAATCTAAAAATTTGAAGAGTGAAACTTTAGTTCGGTTAATCACAAGCAAATCAAGAGTAGAGCCTATTAAAAGCCTGACAATTCCCAGACTTGAATTGTGTGCTCCAGTGCTATTGGCAAAACTGGTGAAAAGAGTTGTAGCGGCTTTACAACCAGAAACTGCTGAAGTATATCTTTGGTCGGATTCGATGATCGTCTTGGCGTGGCTTCGAAAGGAACCGATGGACTTAAAGACCTTTGTTCAAAATAGGGTTGCCAAGATACAAGAACTGTATCCTAATCAGTTATGGAGACACGTACCATCTGATCAAAATCCCACAGACTTAGTCTCCCGAGGAGTCGATCCTGAGAAACTTTTGCAACAAAACTTATAGTTTAATGGACCAACATTTCTTTCAGGTGATGACTATCCAAATCTAACTATAAACTGTAGAGAGAAGCTAGATGAATATAATTCAGAACTGAAAAACAGTGTTAATGAACAAATTGAAAACTTTCAATTGGTGCTTAATATTCATGTTAATGATTTTTAAACGATCTTCTTAATCTAAGCAATAATTATATAACTATTTTACGTGTATTAAGTTTTATTTTCAGGTTCGTGGAAAATTTAAAGGGAATAAATAAAGTGGCTGGTCCACTCACAACAAAAGAATTTGAGAAAGCTGAAACATATCTGGTAAAAAAGGTGCAAGAGCAAGAATTTTCCAGTGATATTAATCATCTTAAAAGTAAGGGAAGTGTGCTACCAAACAGTAAGTTAAAGACATTGAATCCCTTTTTAGATGACAACGTTGTCTTAAGAGTAGGAGGACGATTGTGTAACTTAGAGTTAAGTTTCGATAAAAAGCACCAGATAATTTTACCAAAAAATAATAGATTAACTTTAATAATAATAGAATATTTTCATAAGAAATATTTACACGTGGCAACTGTATCTTTACTGAATCATATTCGGGAAAAAGTTTGGCCGTTGAATGGTAGGTCAATGTGCCGAAAAATTGTATATAAATGTATTGATGTGCTGAAAAATTGTATATAAATGTATTGATGTGCTGAAAAATTGTATATAAATGTATTGTATGTTTTAAAGCGAAACCAATTGTGTCAACTCAAATTATGGGTAATTTGCCAAAAGAGAGACTTATTACTGATTATCCATTTAATGGTTCAGGAGTAGACTTCTGTGGTCCTTTTTTCATTCAAAATAAAGGACAACGTAAAGGAAATTTGTTTAAAGTGTATTTTTGTGTTTAAAGCGGTACATATTGAGTTAGTATCAGATTTAACATCGCAAGCATTCATTGCCGCGTTGAAAAGGTTTATGGCTCGAAGAGGCAAATGTGCAAAACTGTTTTCGGACAATGGTAAAAATTTCGTCGGAGCTAGCAATGAAATTAAAAAACTCCTTGAAATAGTCAGAAAACCAGACGAAAAATTAGCTAATTACTTAGCAGCAGAAGGAATAGAGTGGAAATTTATTCCTGCGAGGTCGCCCAATTTTGGAGGTCTTTGGGAAGCGGCCATAAAGTCATGTAAATATCACTTAAAAAGAGTTGTGAATGGAATTAATTTAACGTACGAGGAACTACTTACGGTCACTGTACAAATTGAGGGAATTTTAAATTCTCGACCGCTTTGCCCCCTATCAAACAATGATGATGATTTCCAAGTGCTTACACCAGCTCATTTTTTAATTAATAGGTCTTTAAATTCGCTAGAAGAGCCTAATTTGACAAAATGTAAAGAGAGTAATCTCAAAAAGTGGCAAAAAATAACTAGGATAGTTCAATTAATGTGGAAATTTTGGAGTCGTAATTACTTGAATCAATTACAACAGAGAGGAAAATGGATGTTTGAGAAGAATAACGTTAAAATTGGAGACTTGGTTTTAATAATTGAAGAAAATTTACCAACATATAAATGGGCATTAGGTAGAATCGTAGAATTGTATTATGGCGAAGATAAAAAAGTGCATGTAGTGAAAATTAAAACTCAGTATAGTACATGTAAAAGAGCCATATCAAAAATTTGTGTTTTACCAATGGAAGATCCTTAAATATAATTTGAATTTTTCATATAGTGTACCATTGGTGGTGTGTAAATTTACTCATTGTTAGTAGTGATTTTGTATTTGTATGAAAAAAAAATATTGTTATTTGTGAAATCTTGAATTTATATAATGATTTATGTAATTGTATTTCTTGAGAATTGTCAAGTGTTGAATGTGTAAAGTGTTCTAGATGTAACCAATATGAATGTTAATTTAGTAACAATGATTGCATGGTTAAACCAGTGCAATGTGGGGCGGTATGTTAGTTCTGTTAATGAACAGCGCCCTCTAGCGGCTTGTAAAGAAAAACGTCAGTGTATGTGTAACAATCACTCCGAGAGGTTGTGTACGGAGTAGAGAGAGAGAGATTAAAAATATTACAGTCCACTGCGTGTGTTTACTGTGTGTGTGTGTTGAGTCAATTCAGGAGTCATCTGCCAAACGGTTTCTACGCAAATCTTTAATGCTATTCATCTCTGAAATTGCCCAGGCTATGGATGGATAAACTTTGCATTATTATTAATTGTAGTCACGATGTAACTAAGGCAAGGCAATAACAAAGGAGTGTGCTTCCCACAAGCGAATACTCACGTTTGTTCTTAATACTCCCCAGTGAATTTGGTTATTTTGAACTAAAATGTAAACCATTTCGAACTGTGGTGTGCCTAAAATATTGTGCCGCGGGCCATCATTGACACGCGTGCTCTTCGTTCGCCACCCCTGCCCTATACTAATTACTACTGTAATGTAAAATAACCTCCTCATTAATTTTGAAATTTTGAGCCTTTTTTTGAGCCCCAGACTTTTTTCCCTCCATATTTCTAACACTAATCTATCTATAATCATATTATTGGAATTTGCATTAAACTTTCTGATTGTTTCACCAGATCAGTTCAGTAAATGCATCTTTTATTGAACAAAAGAAAAACAATTTGCAAACTAGTTCCTTGTAGGATTATTACTGAGTATGTAAATTAAGTTTGTTCATTTAAAATAATAAAATGTGAAACAAGAAAAAGTAAATATGATAGAAACATCAAAACAAAACAAAAATCACAATACCAGAAGAAAAAAAACTGTTTCATAAATATTATGTGTACCGTTAAAACCTATTTCGTCTGCTTAAATTATTCCCTTCGTATATATTATATATATCATTAAGTTACGCATGTGAAAATGTTATCAAAAGTTTTCATTTGTGTACCTGAGTCTTCCCCATTATTATATCTAATATATATTAATTATGTGAAAGTTTGTGAAAATCTTTGTTGGTCTTTCACGCAAGAACAACTGAATGGATTTTAATGAAACTTTACAGTAATATAGTTTATACATCAGAATAGCACATAGGCTATAATTTATAGCATAGACTATAATTTATAAAGATTTGGGAAAAGTGTCAAAAATATAACGATATTTGTCAAGTAAGTAGGAAAAAATTATGTCTTCTGCTAGCAATTCTGGCATGCGCTGCAAAAAAAAAAAAAAAAAAAAAAAACCCCACGTCTGCATATATCTATCTTTTCTGCAAATATCTATCTTTTGTTTGTGAAAAACCTTTTTTGTTTTTTGGCTACGCAAGGTGCACGCTTCTAATTAATTCCTCTGATATAATGCCTATTTTTTTATTTCAGAATCAAACCAAGTTTTGAAGGGAGAGGTTGTTATAAATCGCTCTTTATTTTAATGTTTTTTTAACATCTTATTATGCACATTTGGTAGTAAGAAATTGATCTTTTTTCCAAATAAATGCTTTTATCAGTTCTGATACTTAAAGCAAATAAGCTTTCTCTTGCACACTGCATCATTTGGACAAATTTTCAAAATTTATTTGTGGTTAGTAGTTAATTATAACGCTATAATATTAATTGACTAGGCAGATATAATTATTTTTACACTTAAAAACGCAATAACTATTGTTCTGTATTTCTTGGAGTGTGAGAGTGAGTGTGAATATTAATGTTGCACTGTTCAGCTTCACGAGGGCTTTTGGCAACGGATCACGTAAGTTTGAACCATAGTCAAGTAACGTGGACGACATCTGAGCAGGCACCCCTTTCTCCTAACTACCACACCACACCAACTTAGAAGGAATATTCTACCAATAATTAGCAGGAATATTCTTTGAAATCCACTCTTCCAAGATATATGGCAGCACGGGTTCCATGATGAGTATTTTAGCGGAAAAAATAGTTTGTCAAAATTTAAGTGTCTTATGTTTTTGTATGTTAATGAAGACCTTAGAAAATGATTTGACTACTTAATTTAAGTGAATGGTATATATAATTAATTTTACAGTGGAATATCTTTATTTAATTTATTAGCTCTAACGGATTAAATTTTCCAAAGTGGAGTATTTTGTTTATGTATATCCCTTAATTTTAAATGTAGCGATCCAAAAATAATATTGTATGAAAAAAACTGCAGTAAATCATAATGCGGTTGGATAAAGTATTAACGTGCATCGCATCCCTACACGGCGGGTCTTACAAAGCTCTAATAAAGCTCGAGTTATGAAAGTATCTAGGCATTTGCCAACTTGACTCTATCGTTAACAATTCGCTATGTTTTTTCATTGGATCGTCATTATAATTTAAGAAACGGCATTGCTTGCGATTATTACAATTTTAACATAAAATAAATACTACAGAAAGTAATATTAATGTATTATAATTTCAGATAAAAATTATTTACACTATTTTAAGCGTTCATTACACAAAACTTTTAACAATGTGTTACTTTTGCTGAGCAGAGATCAGCTTAGGAAGGTATTTTCAAAAATAAACCCTCAAGAGTGTTACGGGGAGTTAAAAATAAAAAAAAATCCATTTTATCAGCTATTAGACCTACATACTTAAAATTCGACAAAGGTGTTTTATTTCTCTCTTTTTTTTGTTACCTGAGTTACGCCAAAAGCTTTTTTTGTTTAATTTGCAATTCACATAAAATTAACTCATTAAAAACTTCTTTATCCTTCAATCTGCGTTGTTTAATTTTTCAGTTCACCCGTGCGAAGAACGGGTATACCAGCTAGTCAAACATATTTTAAGCATTTGGTCTGAAGTCAGAAAAATTATTTAAGTTACAGATAAATATAAACAAATTTGTGCAATACTTGAGAAAATTTGAGTCTTCGAACAGCAACGATTCATCTTCGCTGGAATTCAATAACAACTGCCAAATTATGTTTCTAATTTCTTTCTTTTTACTGCCAGTGAAATATCCAAGCTTTGGAATCTATCGGAGAATTAAAAACATTTAAAAATGTAATTACTAACATATATATAAATATATATATATATGCACACATTTAACTTACTATTAGAAATTCAGCAAAATTTATTCAATGAAAAATTGAGAATAAATGAAATTAATTTTTTTCAGTTTAAGGATTCAATATTCTATAATTTACTTAATTTACAAATGAAATAAAACACATAAATGGGTTATATTCATACCAGTGCCAAAATCTCAATTAATCATATCTTACATAAATCAGACAAGTATCTATACACTTGACTACCTTAACTTTGCTAAGTGAAGTAAATCAAGACGATTATTTCTTAAAAAAGAAAAGGTTATATAAAAAATGTACTAATTACACAGGTCTGCGATGAAAAAATTGTTGTATATTTAACTAGTGGGTTTAACTATATTTTTTGTGCTGATTACGGGAAAAATAGTGAAAAAATTCCATCACCCTTAGATAAGTCACAAATTTCATCTGAAATTTTCTTATTTTCAGGGGGTTTCAGGTCCAGTATGCGTACGATTTTTCAATATCATAGCCTATATAATTGGTGAATTTAGTCTGAATTATGGATCTTTTATGGTGATTAGGTTACTAAACAATGTGTATATTATTTACAAACACAGTTTTATTCTATTCATTTGCTATGACAATGAATCTAAACTCGGAATACCATTTCTTACTGGAACGAGATATGTCTCATTCTGTCTGCCACCTCCCCAATCCTACTGGCTGCTAGGCGTCGTGCGCCGTGACCTCGGTTGCAGTCAGTGACTCAGTGTGGAGCTAGCCACTGTGGTGTAAACTTCAAACAGTTTTGTGCTACGGTATTTAAAAGAAATGGCTAATAGAGGCTGTGTTAACTCTCCTAACTGTTTCTATTATATTTTTGGGTCTTATACCGTCAAGAAGCAACAAAGGAACATTTCTAATTTTGTTCAGAAGGTGTATTTTGCATACTTTGGTATTAAATTAGGGGACCAAGATATATCTTGGGCGCCCCATGTAGTGTGTTCAATGTGTGTTGAAGAACTGAGACAATGGTTTAAAGGAAAGAAGAAGAAGAATTCAGTTCGTTTTGCAGTATCCATGATTTGGAGAGAGCATAAAAATCACAGTGATGACTGTTATTTTTGTTCTTGTTCAGTGCAAGGTTTCAATTTAAAAAAAAACAGGAAGGAAACTTAGCATACCCAACCATCATACGTTCGGTTATTCACCCTGTACCTCCTGGACCTGACTTGCCTATTCCTTCACCTCCGGATACCCTGGACAATATTTTAGACGATTCAGACCAAATATCACATATTAGCAGCGACAGTGATGATGGCTACGATCCAGGTACAAATGACCCTGAACTTTTCTCTCAGTCAGATTTGAACGACTTAGTAGGAGATCTGAGCCTCCCAAAGGACGCAGCGGAAGTTTTAGGGTCTAGACTTAAAGAAAGACATTTGTTAAACTCCAGTGTTTCATTTTCGTAGTACCGATTTAGAGAAAAGGAATTTGTCCCTTTTTTTACGCAAGAGGGGGACCTACAATTGTAAATTATGTATCAACCAGAGGAATGGAGACTTTTTATCGATTCGTCAAAAAGGAGTTTGAAAGCTGTACTTCTTCACAATGGCAACCGATATGCTTCTGTGCCTATTGGACACTCAGTCCATTTGAAAGAATGCTACGAAAATCTTGAGTTTATTCTTAATAAGCTCAGCTACTCTCATAAATGGACCATTTATGGTGATTTGAAAGTTATTTCTATGTTACTAGGTCAACAAAGTGGTTACACAAAGTTTTCATGTTTCCTCTGTGAATGGGATAGCCGTGACAGGAAACAACACTACGTAAAGCAGACGTGGCCAATCAGAAAGGATCTTGTTCCTGGAGTTAAAAATGTTGAAAGACAAAGTTTAGTAGATCCTAAGAAGATCTTGTTTCCACCACTTCATATAAAATTGGAGCTAATGAAACAGTTTGTGAAAGCATTAGACAAAGAGGGAGAGTGTTTCAAGTATCTTTGTGAACAGTTTCCTGGTCTATCCAATGCTAAGCTGAAAGAGGGCATCTTTGTTGGGCCTGACATAAGAAAACTTTTAAGAAATGAAACTTTTGTCCCTAAAATGGAAATGAATGAAAAAAAATGCCTGGAATTCATTTAAACTTGTTGTAACAGGCTTTCTTGGAAACAAAAAAGATCCAAACTACAAAGTTTTGGTTGCTGAATTGTTACAAACTACAAAATATTGGGCTGCCACATGAGTGTCAAAGTCCATTTCCTCCACTCACATCTGGACTACTTTCCAGAAAATCTTGGGGCTGTAAGTGAGGAACAAGGAGAACGTTTCCATCAGGATATAAAAGAAATGGAGCGCAGATACCAAGGTCGTTGCAATGTCAACATGATGGCAGAGTACTGTTGGATGTTAAAACGGGAAAATTCACAAGAACACAGCCGAAAAAGTACTAAAAGAAGCTTCGATGGGAAAAGAAAACGGTCTTACACAAAGACTTATAATAGCATTTTCAACACATGTGTATCACTATTATTCTTATTTAAGCTATTTATCTTTGCTTTTCTTTCTTTTAGTTTATGTTAAAATAATAAAAACAAATCCAAAATTTTCATTTTTTGTACTTTTTCCAAATATTTTACCTTTATTTTGTAGGCAACCCTTACGTGATAGAAAAAAACCCATGTCATTTTTGAAATCAGCGCAAATAACTAAATAAAGATCAGTTAATAAAATCAAAACAATTTTAAAAAAAGTTTTTTTTTGCAGACCTGTGTTATTGGTAAGATAAATCTAGCATGAAAATTAACATTGAAGTTAGGGTTGAATACTTGTTTCAAGTAAAACTAAGTTTATCAAAAATATACTTCTATTTTGGTTTTATATCTTTCAAAGTTATTCAAGTTATGAGAAATAAAAATAAAGAAGAAGATATACCACCATACCATTAAACTTGAAACATTTCCCTTGCAGAATTGAGGTTCAAATTGACAAAATTTCGCTATATTGTTTGGTTTCTCACAGAGATCTGGATATTCAGCACAAAATCCGGTTCTAGGAACACTGGAAATGAAAAATAGAAATTTAATCAGAAAATTGCGTGTGAATATAAATCGTAATAAAAAAACACGATTTTACTGGTAAGTACTTAAACACTTCGTTATTACAAAGTAAGATTTTAATATATCGTAAATTATATCTAAAACAACATTTAGAAACGCGGACTAAATGGTATTCATGGAATATTACCACAGATTATTTACATATAAAAACAGTAAAGCGTCACTCTTGAAAATTCTGACTCTGAGGATCTTGCCCTCTGATGCTTTGATTTAGATCGGAACAATTTACAGCTGGAGAGTTAAATGTGCATGGTAGTAAGTGGAAACGACCTTTCTGCTCCTCAAACTATCCTGAGACAATCTGCGGCACCTGGAATTTATATAGTTCAATGGTTCCACCAATCGCAAAATACGCCATTGCGATTAAGGGGTGTGCTTCATCGGCTACCATGGGTAAATATTTGCGGTCATTCAGAGCAATTGATTGGAGCAAATTGGTTCCATAGACCTGCAACAAGGATGAGAAAAACAGCGACCCCCAAAGAGTTTTCTTCAGCCCAGAAAATTCACCTTTATAAGAAATTTCAAACTCGTGCCCAACCAGAGATTCGACTGGAATTTCCCTCTAGAATGGCCATGTCAACATACACTCGCAAACGAAATCCATATACTTTAAAATAAAGAGATGAAAAAGAAAAAGAAAAATGTAGAAAATAGGTCAGTTTTTACATTTGTCTCACTAAACTGATTTTAAAACAAATTATACAAAAAAAATTAAGTCAATTCCTACTTAGGTCAACAAAGAAAAATGTTTGGCTACTTTTTATTAAATGGTTACAATTAATATAAATATGTATATACATATGACAGAATAACACAATTAAGTGGCAAAATAAACCGCGGTTTTCCTTGCAATTTTCCGTGTTCCTTTCTATAGAGGGGTTTGGACTATTTTTTTTGTTTGTTACTATTTATTCATTAATTAAATTCATTTTTTTATAATATAGTACAGTAAAAATAAATCACATTCTCAGACATTAGGCCATCCGAGGTGGGATTCAAACCCATGACCTTTGGATTAGAAGTCCAACGCTCTCTCTCTCTCTTGCGCTAAAGGAACACAAAGAACAATTTTCCTTTCTATATATGCTGTTGGACTATTATTTCTGTTTGTTACTATTTATTCATTTTTTAAATTTAATAACTGATTTAATTTTTGTAAAAACTCTATTAGCATCAAGTGTCATCCACTACAGATTTAAAAAATGTATTTGAACTTGAATGGATGAAAAGAAAGTATTTTATTAACGATTGAAAATTTGTACAAGATACACACACACACACACACACACACACATATATATATATATATATATATATATATATATATATATATATATATATATATATATATATATATATATATATATATACATATAAATATATAGGGAGAGAGTGAACTAATAGTAGGTATTGAATTAAAACTATCCTTGCAGCTATAGATATGAAATTAGCACAAAAAGAAATTAAACATTTTTTTTAACTTATACTTATTGGCTTTTATATATTTTATATATCTTTTATATACTTATTGGCACAATTTATATACCTTTTCTGAATTGCAAAGTTAACTAATTTTAAAAAATATGCAGCCCTTCGGTATCCTCTGCTTCTACAATACAGGAATGATGACGGACTGTCCACACGTGCAACATTATCTAATGCTTTACATTGTTTGGAAACAGCAGGATACAAATGTGACACAGTACTTTCTTCTCTTCATCAAGACGAAAAAGGACTCCTTCGCGAGTCAGGAATCAAAAAGATTGTCAAATGTCTATTAGTATATATTTTAAAATGTTCAAATCAATGGGTGTAACAATTCACTAATAGTATTTCAGCTGTTGAATAAAAAGTATGTAGTTTCTAACAGCACATATTTTTTGTGTAGTTGCTTATTAGAGAATTTCCAAAGGATAAGTCCAAAGATTTTGTATTTTTTTGGATCTCGATATAACGAACAACATATTCGGTGCAGATTAATTTGATAAATCGATATATATATATATATATATATATATATATATATATATATATATATATATATATATACATACAGAGAGAGAGAGATATTATAAATGCGAAAGTTTGTGAGGATGTTTGGGCGTCTTTTACGCAAAAACAACTGATTAGATTTTAATGAAACTTTACAGTAATATAGCTTATACATCAGAATAACACATAGGCTATAATTTATAGCATAGGCTATAATTTATAAAGATATTGTGTAAAGTGTCCAAAATATAACGATATTTGTCAAGTAAGTAGGAAAAAATTCTGCCATCTGCAAGCAATTCTGGAGTGCGCTGCAAAAAAGCCCACGACAGCATCTATCAATCTTTTGTTTGCGAGAAATCCATTTTGTTTTGGCTACGCAAGGCGCTCGCTTCTAATTAATTCCTGTTATCCGCATAATACCTATTTTTTTATTTCAGAATAAAATGAAGCTTTGAAGGGAGACGTTGTTATAAATCTCTCTTTATTTTAATGTTTTTTTATGATTTTATTATGCACATTTGGTAGTAAGAAATTGATCTTTTTTCAAAATAAGTGCTTTTATCGGTTCTGGTATTTAAAGTAAATAAACTTTCTCTTTCACACTGCATGATTTGGACAAATTTTCAAAATTTGTTTGTGGTTAGTAGTTAATTATAACGCTATAATCTTAACTGAATAGGCAGATATTGCGTTTTTAAGTATAAAAATAATTATAACTACTCTACTGTATTTCTTGAAGTGTGTGAGTGAGTGAATATTAACATCGCACTGTTCAGCTACACAAAGGCTTTTGGCAACGGATCACGTAATTTTGAACCATGGTCAGGTGACGGAGACGACACCTGAGCTGGCACCCCCTTCTCCTAACTACCACACCACACCAACTTAGAAGGAATATTCTACCAATACTTAGCAGGAATATTCTTTGAAATCCACTCTTCCAAGATGTAGGGCAGCACGGCTTCTATGATGAGTATTTAAGCAGGGAAGCCGTATAGTTTTGTAGCAGATATTGCGTTTTCAGCTGATGGCGTTTTCAGCGGATTGCAAAGATTATTATTTTTGTCAAGAAAAAATAGTTTATATCAAAATTTAAGTGTCTTATGTTTTTGTACGTTAGTGAAGACCTTGGAAAATGATTTGACTACTTATTTTAAGGGAACGGTGTATATAATTAATTTTACAGTGGAATATCTTTAATTAATTTAGTAGCTCTAACGGATTAAATTTTCCGAAGTGGAGTATTTTGTTTATGTATATCCCTTAATTTGTAAATGTAGTGATCCAAAAAAAATATTGTATGAAAAAAACTCCAGTAAATCATAATACGGTTGGATAAAGTATTAACGTGCATCGCTCCCCTACACGGTGGGTCTTACAAAGCTCTAATAAAGCTCGAGCTACAATAGTAGCTAGGCATTTGCCAACTTGACTCTATCGTTAACATTTCGCTATGTTTTTCATTGAATCGCCATTATAATTTAAGAAACGGCGTTGCTTGCGAATATTACAATTTTAACTTAAAATAAATACAACAGAAAGTAAAATTAATGTATTACACTTTCAGATATAAATTATTTTCACTACTTTAAGCGTTCATTACGCAAAACTTTTAACAATGGATTACTTTTGCTGAGCAGAGATCAGCTTAAGGAGGTATTTTGAAAAATCGACCCTCAAGTGTGTTATGGGGTGTTATAAATAAAAAAAAATCCTTTTTATCAGCTATTAGATCTACATACTTAATATTAACAAAGGTGTTTTTTTCTTTTTTTTTAGCTGAGATATGCAAAAAGCTTTTTTTGTTTAATTTGTAATTCACATAAAATTAATTCATTAAAAACTTCTTTTTCCTTCAATCTGTGTTGTTTAATTTTTCAGTTCACCCGTGCGAAGAACGGGTATACCAGTTAGTTAGTCCATATTTTAAAATGTCCAAATCAATGGCCGTAACAATTCACTAATAGTACTTCAGCTGTTGAATAGAAAGTATGTAGTTTCTAACTGCAGATATTTTTTGTGTAGTTGCTTATTATAGTGTTTCCAAAGGATAAGTGCAAATATTTTGTACTTATTTTTTTGGATCTCAATATAACAAACAAAATGTTTGGTGCAGATTAATTTGATAAATCGATATATATATATATATATATATATATATAATATATATATATATATAATAAATGCGAAAGTTTGTGAGGATGTTTGACCGTCTTTCACGCAAAAACGACTGAATGGATTTCAATGAAACTTTACAGTAATATAGCTTATATATCAGAATAAGACATAGGCTATAATTTATAGCATAGGCTATAATTTATAAAGATATTGTTTGAAGTGTCCAAAATATAACGATATTTGTCAAGTAAGTAGGAAAAAATTCTGCAACCTGCAAGCAATTCTGAAGTGCGCTGCAAAAAATCCACGACAGTATCTATCTATCTTTTGTTTGCGAAGAAATCCATTTTGTTTTGGCTACGCAAGGCGCTCGCTTCTAATTAATTCCTGTTATCCGCATAATACCTATTTTTTTTATTTCAGAATAAAATGAAGCTTTGAAGGGAGACGTTGTTATAAATCTCTCTTTATTTTAATGTTTTTTTATGATTTTATTATGCACATTTGGTAGTAAGAAATTGATCTTTTTACAAAATAAATGCTTTTATCGGTTCTGGTACTTAAAGTAAATAACTTTCTCTTTCACACTGCATGATTTGGACAAATTTTCAAAATTTGTTTGTGGTTAGTAGTTAATTATAACGCTATAATTTTATTGGATAGGCAGATATTGCATTTTTAAGTATAAAAATAATTATAACTACTGTACTGTATTTTTTGGAGTGTGTGAGTGAGTGAATATTAACGTCGCACACTGTTCAGCTGCACGAGGGCTTTTGGCGACGGACCACGTAATTTTGAACCATGGTCAAGTGACGTGGACTACACCTGAGCTGGCACCCCCTTCTCCTGACTACCACACAACACCAACTTAGAAGAAATATTCTACCAATGATTAACAGGAATTTTCTTCGGAATCCACTCTTCCAAGATATATGACAGCACTGCTTCTATGATGAGTATTTTAGCGGGGAAGGCGAACAGTTTTGTAGCAGATATTGCATTTTCAGCGGATTGCAATGATTATTAATTTTGTCCCGAAAAATAGTTTATGTCAACATTTTAGTGTCTTATGTTTTTATATGGCTATGAAGACCGTATAAAATGATTTGATTATTTATTTTAAGTTAAAGGTGTATCTAATTAATTTTACACAGTGGAATATCTTTAATTAATTTATTAGCTCTAACGGATTAAATTTACAAAGAGGAGTATTTTGTTTATGTATATCCCTTTATTTTCAATGTAGTGATAAAAAAGAATATTGTATGAAAAACGCAGCGTCATAATGCGGTGGATAAAGTAATAAGGTGCATTGCTCCTCTACACGTTGGGTCTTTTAAAGCTCTAATAAAGCTCGAGCTATGAAAGTAGCTAGACATTTGCTAACTTGACTCTTGTCATTAACATTTCGATGAGTGTTTCATTGAATCGGCATTAAAATTTAAGAAACGGCGTTACTTGCGAATATTACAATTGTAACCTAAAATAAATACAACAGAAAGTAATATTAATATATTACACTTTCAGTTATAAATTGTTTACACTATTTTAAGCGTTCATTGCACAAAACTTTTAACAATGTGTTACTTTTGCTGAGCAGAGATTAGTTTAGGGAGGTATTTTCAAAAATCAACCCTCAAGAGTGTTATGGGGAGTTACAAAAAAAAAATCATTTTTATCAGTTATTAGATCTACATAATTAAAATGTAACAAAGGCGTTTTTTTCTTCCTTTTTTTTGTTTAGCTGAGATATGCAAACAGTCTTTTTTGTTTAATTTGAAATTCACGTAAAATTAACTCATTAAAAACTGCTTTATCCTTCAATCTTCTGTGTTGTTTATATTTTCAGTTCTCCCGTGCTAAGAACGGGTATACCAGCTAGTATATATATATATATATATTGAGCAAATAGTGCATCTCGGTTCCACACTACAGGTTCGAGATTCAAACATCGGACTGGTTTTGCATCAGACTGTGACCACCTGACCGAAACATCTACTCATGCACCTAAGGGTCCAATCTCATGTATATTGAGTTTTGCTCCGTAAACTTGGCTCTAATGGGCTGTTGCGCCACTGAGCTAAGCTAAGCACATATATATATAATTATATATAATAATTCCCTCTAATATCATTTTTTGTAACTTTTACTTATTTGGTCCAGTCCTGTAGGACTCGCGTTCAATTTTTTTAACTGTACTACCCGCATGGTCGGGATTTTAATTTTAATGGAATAGTAAAATTGCGTCAGAAACTAACGGGTTTTAGTTTCTGACCAATCATAGCTTCTGTTAGAAAAACTCTCGTGACTTAAGGGGACTTGGCACCCTTTGAGCAAACTTCTTTATTTACGTATTTAAAAATTATATTTTAACATTTTATACAATGTTTCTGTTCAAGAAAATTTTACCAGATGAAAATTTTCATATATTATTCACTTAATTTTAAAAATTTAAATTTTTTGAAGAAAATTGGGAAACATTTAAAATCCTACTCCTTTTGTAAAAAATAATTTTTTGAACTGAAATTTTTTTATAATATTCTTATGGATGTTCTTAACAACTTTAGGGATCGATTTTAGAATAACTTCATTGGTTTTCGAGAAAAAAAAATAAAATGTTGATATACAGGCTAAAAATCAACGAAAAAGCTAACAAGTCTTACATTTTATTTTTTTTAAAAAAAGTATTCAGTTTATAGAAAAACAGATCCCTAATTTTATTACATGCTTTATTTTTAACGCGCAGGAAAAAAATTGAAGGGATTGGTAAATAATTGTCGAAGGAGTAGCATTTTGAATGCACTAAGGTTTCGAAAAACACAAACTGAGAAAAACCACTTTAAAGTTTATAATTCTGAAAAAATAATTATTATATGCTTAATTAAACTTAAAATACCACTTTAAGATATTACTTATACGTTTTTCTTTAAAATAATTGCATTTTCATATGTTTTCAACCCACACATTTTTATAAATGATCAACTTTTAGAGAGTACTAATTGCACAAGAAAACTCAAGAAAAACTTAAAAAAATTTTTTTTTCTGTCACGACAGAAATTTTAGCTGTTTTTCTTCTTATAATATTAAAGTTTTACATTTGTGTGAAAAATATATCAGGAATAAGAACTGAAATTATAAAATTATTAATATAAAATGCCTTAATTTAAAAATTTTACATGCACACATTTCACAAGGAAGAAAAATTAAATTATTGTATTGCCTCGGAAATATTCTGCTTTTAATACTACACATTCTTTTTTATAGTTATTATTTCTATTTATGAAATGGATTTTTTTATCATAAAGCATTTTTTAGCTTTTTTTTCTAAAAAGGGTGTGTGGCTGAATTGCCTAATTTGTTTTCAAATGAAGTTTTATTCAACTTCTAACTTTGCGACATGCACAAATGATATATCAATCGAAAGATAATAATGCAAATAATAAGATTAAATGAAAATAAAAAAAACGATAGGTTTGTGATATTTAGGGTACCAAGTCCTCTTAAGACTGGCATAAAAAGCGAGAATTCTTTGCTCCTCTCTCTCTCTTTCTATTAGTCTTTCATATGTGTCACCGGCTGCATCGTGTCTTCGGGTCTTTGTGGGGAAGTGAATAACTATGAAATACCAATGGGGATACCCTTTTACGATCCGAAATAAAATAGATGAATCCAAAAACATCACGAGCGGCTCTACCCTTACATATATTACATTCAACTATTTTATTTCACACTCATAACGTAAGAGGATATCCCCATTGGTATTTCACAGTTATTTATAAAACAGGATTTTCCAATTTGGATTTTGTAATACAGTTAACAATTTTATCAGCATTGCAGTTAATCAAAAACAATCAAATTAGACAAAAATTAAGAATTTTATTTATATAAGAAAATTTTCCATTTATCTAAACAATTCTCAAATACGTCTGTAGTTTTTGTGAATGACACCTGTCATCTTGCTACGGTAATTTCCCGCCAAAAAACTATACAACAAAACTTAAAGTAGGAAATTTGTTATAATTCATAGCTACTTGACAAATATGTTTATCATTCTGTTACCGTTATAGTTTAATTTAGGAAAGGGTTGGGATGTATTATAGCTCATAATGAATCTTAATATCTTTCTTGTAAGAAAACGGCTATGATTGCTCTGCAAACTATCTTTTAAATCTCCGTAATAACATTTGAATCAATTTGTCATAAATTTATTGGAAAAGTAATTTTTTTTAAATTGATTTAGCAGAAATGAATAAAATTGTTGGGGTTAGTCCAAATATTATTAAAAAATATTTCTAACCAACGGATCGAATTTAAAGATTATAGAGCAAAATTTTATAGAAATATATAGTATACAATAGAGCGTACAGTAAAATGAAATACAATTAAACGGAAATAAATAAAAATTATCTGGTTATTTAAATATAACATTGCATATAATCGATCAGAAATTGAGTTATTAAAAGTACTCACGGATTTCTATCGCAAAATGTTAGTGCCGGCGGGGTATACATTTCAAGACTAGTAATTATCGTACTTGTTTTGGTAGGATATGAGTTGTACTGCATGTAGAATTGCACCGATTGATAGAAGAAACACGATATACATATGATAAAAATGATGAATTTCATTCCTAACCACGTGGCAAGTCTTACGTTGAATTTGTTATTTTTCGGTACTTCTGTATCGTTTTTCATTGTTTGCGTAACTTTACGTGTTGTAATACAGCTTTCCCTTGTAGATTTGGGTTCCTGTTCTGCATCCAAATTAAGCTAGAAAAGAGAAAAGAGCAAATGAAAAATGTACCTACCTAAATTAATAAAACTAGAAAAAGAACTTCGGTATCATTTGAAAGGTTATTTAAAATAATCAAGGACCCATGAAGACATTTTTTTTGGTTGCTCTTGAGTAAATGTGCTCTCATCGGAATATAAAAATGTATTGTAAAATTTATATTAAGTTTGTAACCATCTTCTCTAACTATATGATTTTCTTCCGTACGGCCAAATTGACACTTTCAGCTAGAACAACGTCATTCCAAAAATGATCCTCACTACCAAATAGTATATAAATAGTCAGTGAGATAGATTATAAGATAGATGATTATAGCGAATAGTATGAGGGAAAGTCAAAAAGTAAAGGTACCTTTGCAATTTCTTTTTCCAAGATTTGGCTTTAGAGATAGTATCCTGCGCTGAATGAAGGGTAGTCGGCAACACTTCGGTACAACACGTTATTCAGTTTTCCTTGTAGTCGTTAGAATGTAGCAGACTGCTCAACATGAAAACTCCATTATCAATCTATTCCACTCTTGTAATGAGGACAGTGATTCACTTTTTGTTTGCACAAGGTGTGAAACTTTGGCTGGATGCTAGCTATCTCTTCCATCACCAGACCCTCAATGAAATTTACATTGTTCTCAGTAATTCGTCGCATGCAAGCGCAGTATGGTGACAATTGTTTATCGCGAATCCAAACGTATACGAATGGATAGGGTGCTTCAAATAGAGAAGAACTTTTTTATATGATGACGAAAGATAGAGCTATCCATCGGCGTCCATTACTGAGGACAGTGTAAAAGTCGTTGAGGGTCTAGCAATGGAATAGATGGCTAGCATCCAGCACAAGTTCCACACCTTTATCAAAGAAAAGGAGAATCACTGCCTTCCTTCCCACCTAGGTGCAGATCGACAATGGAGCTAGCTGCCTTGGTGAACGGTCAGCTACATTCCAACGGGTACGAGTGACACTTTGTATAGAATGGTTGCCAACTACATCTCATTGAGCGCTGTTACTGAGCCTTGGAAAAAGAAGTTGCAAAGTCCTTTTACTTTTTGACTTTTCCTCGTAGATGCTGTGGAAGATATTGCCACATAAATTAGTGACTGAACTCTAGTTGCGTAGCTACTCGAAAGTTACAGGATGCCGGAGGATTTTTCTTTGTAGATTTTTAGAGTTTGCATCTCATTTTAGATAAGTACCAATTCATTCTTAAGTTTTAGCTTATCCTTATAAAATATTATATATGAAGTCACATTGCTAACGTTTAAATTAATAAAAAAGCGAATAATTACAAATTCCTGTTTGCAATCATTTCATGTTTTATTTAACCGCTTCGCCATCCATGCTGAATTTGGATGTACCCGGAACCCCAACTATCAGCGAGATCTCTATATCAACCAACAGAAGGAGGAGGTACCACTACAAGATTATTAAAATAATGTGATTTGATTTCCAATAACGTCCCTTTTTAAAGCAATGCAAGATCAATTGAAGACGGATTTCGTAATTTTGAGTCCCTGTCGAGTGACGATTCTTCCATCTGAACATGCATTCCTTTCTAATTAAGCTAAAACACATAGTCTGAAGTTAAGATGAAAGAAACTGCTGTACTAAATGTTAATCTCAAGAAAAATATTTCGATTTTTATCAAATTAAGAGGACTCGGTACCCTTTTAGCAAATTTCTTTATTTACGTATTTAAAAATTATATTTTAGCATTTTATACAATGTTTCTATTCAAGAAAATGATACCAGATGAAAATTTTCATATATTATTCCCACAATTTTAAAATTTTAAATTTTTTGAAAAAAATTGGAAAAATTTTAAAAACTTGCTCCTTTTGTAAAAATTAACTTTTTGACCTGAAACTTTTTATAATATTCTTATGGATGTTCTAAACAACTTTAAGGATCGATTTTAGAATAACTTAATTCGTTTTTGAGAAAAAAAAATAAAATGTTGATATACAGGTTAAAAATCCACGAAAAAGCCAACATGTCTTACATTTTATTTTTTTTTAAAAAAAAGCATTCCGTTTATAGCAAAACGGATCCCTAATTTTATTACATGCTTTATTTTTAACACGCAGGAAAAAAATGGAAGTGATTGGTAAATAATTGTCGAAGGAGTAGCATTTTGAATGCACTAAGGTTTCGAAAAACACACACTAAGAAAAACCACTTTAAAGTTTATAATTCTGAAAAAATAACTATTATAAGCTTAATTAAACTTAAAATACCACTTTAAGGTATTAGTTATACATTTTTCTTTAAAATAATTGCATTATCATATTTTTTCAACCCACACACTTTTATAAATGATCAACTTTTTGAGAGTACCAATTGCAGAAGAAAATTCAAGAAAAACGTTAAAAAATATTTTTTTCTGTCACGACAGAAGTTTTAGCTTTTTTTCTTCTTATAATATTAAAGTATTACATTTGTATGATAAATATATCAGGAATAAGAACTGAAATTATAAAATTATTAATATAAATTGCCTTAATTTAAAAATTTTGCATGCACACATTTCACAAAGAAAAAAAATGATTGTATGTATTGCCTCGGAAATATTCTGCTTTATATATTGCACATTCTTTTTTTAATGTTATTATTTCTCTTTATAAATTAGATTTTTTTTATCAAAATGCTTTTTTTAGCTTTTTTTTCCTAAAAAGGGGGCGTGGCTGAATTGCCTAATTTATTTTCAAATGAAGTTTTATTCAACTTCTAACTTTCCGATTCACACAAGGGATATATGAATCGAAAGGTAATAATGCAAAAAATAAGATTAAATGAAAATAAAAAAAACGATAGGTCTGTGATTTTGGGGTTACCAGGTCCTCTTAAGGATATAAGAGAGAATTCCTTGAATCTAATGTATTCTTTAGTCTAATTTTTTTTATATTCCTTGGTTATACTTTAGGTATCCGACTGCCCTAAAATCATGCTTTTTTAAAAAAAATTGACGAATTTCTCTTATGGATTTTATTTCATAGGCCATCATGTTAGATTTATAAAAATACCAAGTGTTAAGTTTTCCATTCACTAGAACAAAAACTACAAATGTTTTAGTAAAAGCAGATGTCATAACTTTACAAAATATGTCAAACTTTAAAATGCGTTTTACTCGAAATCTGTTTTTTTCGATAAGCTCAAAAGGGGACAGCGATTGCTCAAAAAGTTTTGAAAATAATTTGCTGAAATTTTTTGTGTATGTTCTGTATAAAAGTAGAAGTGTTTTAACCTTCAGATTTATGACAAAATTTACAGTTCCTTATGTGAATATAATCATTGTTTCTTAAAACAATTTCATATAATAGCTAAGATAAAGTGCTCTAGTTTTTGTAAAAATTAAAATATCTCTTATCCTGAAGATCATTTCAAAAAGAAATGGCTAAGTAATACAACAAAATTGAAAAATTGAGAATTTGTTCAATTACTATTAGTAGAGAGCGATGCCCGTTCATGTAATTTTTTTGTCAATTTTTACTCATTTGTTCTCATTTTAGTAGTAATAATTTCTTTTTCTCTGCTTAATTTTAGTTTTTTTTCCTTAAAAATGTACTAAATAAATCAACCCCCCCAAAAAAAAAAAAAAAAATCTCCTTATTTCCATTTTTTTTTTTAAAAAAAGTTGTTGCAAGTAGTCGGATACCTTAATCTATCAAAGCATTTTGATTTTTATAAATTTAATAGAATTTTATTATCTCAGATAGGTTCTTAGTTTCTGAAATATGTGATACCTCTGTATTGAATAATTTAATATGCAACAACTCTTCTCTCTCTCTCTACCTAGTGAGTCTTAATTGGCATCAGGTCTCAAACGTACGAATCGAAAGAACGCCAGTAACGAATCCTCAACAACAATCATACGGTTCATACGACTATTAGTTTTCCAGATGTTACTGACAAAGAAAATGATACTCCCAGTGACGAAGCTTCAGTTTTAACATGTATATTTAGCCACACATGAGTCTGGAAGCAATTGAACGCCAACTAATTATTAGGTAATATAATCATCTGCTTGTATACCGGAATGAAAATTAAATGCAAAATAAAATTTTAAAAAATGCGCACACTGTTCGGAAAGCATCCAGTCAATTAATGGATAAAATATTTTCCATAAAACTGATTCCAAAGATTAGAATCCTATATTCTAAATAGCACAGAGAATTTTTTAAATTCAAATGGAATTTTCAAATTATTGACAAACCTGAAACGAATCTAAAATATAACACTTACTTCATTGACTATATCTTTAATACTGGTACGAGAGTTATAACGTTTTGAGGCCCTCTCACGTTTCGGATATTTCAGCCTACGACGGAAAGGTACTACTGATCTTACTTTAAAATTACTATGATATTCAGACATTATGGAGAGAAATGAAATACTGAAGCTGGAACTAAGTGTACTTTTCAGAAACTAGACATGCAAATACTAGACATGCAAATCAGAACATCAAAGTGTTAAATCACAATATCAGAGCAATAGTTTTGTAGGTAACCTTTAAATAATTGTATCTTTGTGAAATGCTTTCTAAAAAAAGTATTTACATCTGAAAATTGTATTATGATCTACTGAATGTGTAGCAACTGATACACAAACTTTCATACCATATATTCCGATTTCATTTTCTTTAATTGTAAATTTTACTGCTTTTGTCATTTGGCAAAGTTTATAAAAAAAATGCTTTCATCTTCCGAAACATGTATTATGTATCTAATAGTAAACAACAGCAAAAGAAATTTAAATAACAAAACAAAATTCAAAACGAATTCAATACGAATAATGAAAAATAGCATTTTTTTTTCTTTTTGCTCTACATCATTGAATTAGTTCTCATGAACAGTATCGTGAAAGTTAGTGTATTTTAGAATGCAGACTCACTGTCCCTGAAATGCAAACATCAACTAATATTTATGGAAATGGGCCACCTTTAAGACATGGTATTTGAAGTAACATTGTTCAATATGAATGCTCAATATTATTGTTCCTATAAACTATATAAAATAAACACTGTACATTATACCATTGATGGAATATTCAGTATAAATAATAATATAATTCCATTGGAATATTATACACAGAAAACTATTTATTATATTACAAGATTATAATACACAATATTTTTTAACACTGTATAACAGTAGATTTAAAATTATAAGTTAGTTCGTAGAAGTTGTTTAAATCAGTATATATATATATTGCTTTGTTTTAAATTCTAAGAAAATTTTCCCGCAAAATTTCCTTTTTCCTTGTTTCTGTCGAACTCTTTTAATAAAAAAAATTAAAACTTTACGAAACAGTACCAGTAATTCGATATGTTTTTAAAAGAATAGTGTAAAAATTGTATAAATAATTTTTTGGGTATAAAATTGAGAAATTAAATAAAAAGAGACTCCATTAGGATGTTATTGGGTGTATTAAAATTAAATCAGTGAAATATATTTCAATACCCAAGATAGAATAGTTCTGAAAATTAATGATTTTGTCAAAGTTGATTGCTGGTTTTCTGATAGCCTAAGAGTAGCCTAGTGGTGAGTTTTTTACTAGCTGTACCATCCCTTCCCGATTCTTGCCATTTTTCCCTAATTTTTCACCAAGTCTTTTTCGTTCTTCAATCTAGTAGTGTTGATTAACAGTCTGGCCACTGATCTGAGAGGAAACTAACTCATATCACGAATTTAGCAATGGTTCGGTCTGTAATCGTTTACCTTGGGCATCATCCCCATTGTGAATTCACCCTTAAAACCGCTTATACCACTCTAACGCATGTGTTTGAGACAAAGTTTCATCCCCTTAAGCCTCGGATGATATTTGAAATGTTTTCGTGTTTTCACAAAAAAAGTTGATGTGGATTCGACATTGTCCCGGAAGAATGCAGCTGCACGTGTTCACTCAATGACGCAGTACTCCCAATTATCATGATAGATACCGGTGAAACAGTTGTTGCCAACTCCACTTTTTTTAAGCAGCACACTTAATCTCGTCTTTTGTGTCACACCTCCTATTTATTTTTTACTTATTTCCTTAAAAGGCATTATCATTTATTTTTTTATCTACAGCAACATTGAGAAAATCTTTCACACAAAATGTGGATATCACACAATTAATACAAATTGGAAAAACTTGGTGCACATAGGAATGAGTATTTAATAATATCAGGACTGCTGTTACTGCGTAGTCATATAGCCAAAGCCGAATGATTGTGAAGAAAAATTATATTTTTTGTTCATCTGCAGTTTTCAGATGTTATTTTATTATTTTCAGGGTCCCGAGAAGAGAATTTTGTGCTCGATTTCCAAACTTTTGTGAGAAACCAAATGATTAGACTAAGTTTTGTCTGAATGAACCTAACTTCTGCAAGGGGAACGTTTCAAATTTATTGATATATAGTTTCTTCCATTTTATTTTTCATAGCTAGATTAATTTTATTTAAAAATAATCAGTACTTTTGCCTACTATACCGTCGACCAATTTCGCTAAATGAAAAAAATGTTCAATTTTAAAAAAATGTTGCTAAATGCTGCCATCGTTGTCGTTATCGTTCACAAATTTACGGGGGAATGGTTTTTAATATTATCTGTATATTGCGGCACATTTAGCAACGATATACTTCACAAAAAACAAAATATTTCTAAATTGAGTGTCTTTATTTGATTGCCAATATATTTTGGATTGGTAGATGTAAGTCAATACTAAATATTTGTAATACATTCAGGCAGATGTACTTGATATTAAAGTGAAGTACAGTTCAGATTCTTTGGTTGTAACCAGATACTGTTTATTTCTATACTGGATTTATCAGACCAGTAATTAAAGTATTATTAGTATTTAAATTAATTTTTACTATCGATTCTTTTAAAAGAATGTACTCCACTTCACTATCAACCAAAAGAAAACATAGTAAATGATAAAACTCGTATCTTCCGCATTTCAGCTTTTACTGACTTTCACAAGTGTAGACGCTTTTCCTAGTTATATGAAGTTCTGTTCAAGTTATTATTAGGGCATTATTTAATTCTCTATGCAAACCTACATATTTCCGGTGAATTAAGGTTAGACAGAAAAGCCAGCTTTTTACCGGAACTTTTTCTCCTGCCTATTTACGTGAGAATCTGGTGATTAGTTGAGAGATTCACGTGACTGTAATGTATAACCATGGAAACACCTAGAACGTTGAGTGCAATTACCGATCAAAATCTTCGCCATTGCCTTATTCAGATGCCATGTTGCTTCACATACACTCATGGACAGAAAAATTAGCGCACCAAGAAGGAGTCGTCAAAATGAAACGAAATTTTACATACGTGAGGACTACTTTGATGTAAGTAAATGATTAGAAAATCAAATAAAAATGATCATTTATTTCAGAGAAAAAGGGAAAAGAACACAGGATTTAATATCCTGTTGAACCCCCTCTAGCTCGAATGCACAATGCGATACGATCGGGCATTGAGGCATACAAGTTCTGTACGATGTCTTGAGAATTTTCGTTTCATATTTGCTGTAACTTTGCCTATAGTTCGTTCAAACTCGTGGGATGCCCAACTCGCGGTCCCAAAGGATGCCAGATATGCTCAATTGGAGACAAATTTGGGGATCGGGCAGGCCAGCCAAGGAAGGGTAGTAACCGTGCGGAGACAGTCTTGTGACACCCTTGCCTTGTGAGGCCGAGCATTGTTTTGCTGAAAAATGGCTACTGAGAGCCGTTGCATGAGTGGCAACACACGTGGTTACAGGATGTCATGGACATACCGCTGGGCTGTCATGGTATCACGGATCAATACCAAGGGTCACCGTTTATTGTAGGCGATGGCGCGTCATACCACCATCTTTCCAGCTGTGGGAGCGGTGTGTCGCTGTAAAGCAAAGGCAGGATCGAGGCGTTCACCACGGGGTCTCCACACACGAATACGATTGACATCACTGCTGAGATTGAATCTAGATTCGTTGATAAAGACGAGCTGGTTCCATTCCGCTGCAATCCAGTTTCCTTGTGTGTGCCCCCACTCTAAACGGAGGCGTCATGTGTGGCGTCAAGGGCAAAACACGCAATGGGCACCGCGATCCCAAATGTCCTTCAGCCAGGCGCATTCGTATGGTTCGAGAAGACACAGGGGCTCCTAACAAAAATGCTACCTGTGTACCTGGATGGCGGTTGATGAAGCAGTAGGCTGCACGTGTGCATTTCTTACGATGAGGCGGTCTTCTCGATGACTGATTTGTCGAGGGTGTCCTGAGCCTGGTCTTCGTGAAAATAACATCTCTCGGATCCACTGGTTCCAACAACTCCTCACAACACAATTAGAGCGGCCTAATTGACGAGCTTCTCGTCTAGCTGTCTACCCAGCTTCCGTCACGCCGATGATTCTCCCCTCTCCAACTGCAACAGCTGCTCATATTATCTTCGTAAATGGGGTAATGGCATGGCAATCACTCAGCTCTTGCTTTGTAATTGATTCAGCATACTTAACAAGCTTTGGTTACATGTTTCATACTCCATGGAGAACGACGTTAAACGCCCTCCACCGGCTATACGTAATGCGCGATTACTCTGTATTTCTAATCATCTGCATATCTACTCGACATGTACATTCATGCCAAGTTTCGCTACGATCCAACAATTACTTCTTGGGGCGCTAATTTTTTTGTCCATTAGTGTTTTTTTTTTTTTACAATGGATGACCGGACAAAATTAATAGGGTCAGGTGGGGGAAAGTGGTAGTGAAATCAAGTTTTTTTAATGAAGGCCCTAAAATCTAACTATTAAATTAATTTTAATGAAACTTTTGATGCATTTTATATACATTGGATTAATATAGATTAAACATGAAGCATAGCCATTCAATTTTGTTAGATTGTTTTCTCACAGTGTTACATTTCTAAGAACCTGTTTTGATACCTCCAATTTACCCCATGGTGGGGAAAAGGGGGGTTCTAAAATTTGTGTATATTTAAGTAAAAATATGTAGGTATTCTTTTTGAAATAAGAATACGCTAAAATAAATATGTCTTAACTATATTTAATAGTGCAAATGGGCAAAAAAAAAAAATTTTTTTTTACAAATTATTTAATTAAAGAAACAATGGCTCCGGCTATCAAAATTATGTTCCCGTAGTACGCAGCATATCTCACTGAACACTACACGGCCTTCATCATCAATAGCAGGAAAAGTGTAATAGTCCCTCAATGGTAACTTGGTAAAATATTTTCTGTGATAGAACTCATAAATTTCCATCACGTGTCCAATGAATTTAGATGATTGATTTCTTGACCAGTACTCAACCTTTTCTACCCATGATCCTTGCCTTTTTCATGTTTATTACTTTTCTTATGTACAGAAACATGCAGGTATGAAACTTTTAACAAAAACAAAATGTATGAACAAAATTTTAAATGCATGATTTATTTATTATGAAGTTAACAAGGGTTATTTCAATGTTGCTGTTTAATTTGAGAGTAAATTTTTCTACCATTGGAGTACTTTTTGTACTAATAAATGTACTTTCGACACTTATTATGCATTGTCAAATTATAAAAATAAATAAAATCTCTAATTTTTTTTTCGCATTCTTGTTTTTTTTCTTTTAATTTGCTGCATTTACTCGAATCTAAGCCGCACCCTAAATGTTCAAAATGCTTTTGTGAAAAATGAAAAAGAGTTTAGAATCTGTAATTGCTCTAATTGCCCCATACAACTCATATTTTTAAATTCGATTCTAAGCCGAAACCGATTTTAAGTAGCTTTACTATTGGAATAGATTCGAGTAAATTTTCGGTATTTTTAACTTTACATTCTACTTTTAATATCTATTTTTTATTTTCTCCAGTTATACAACGTGCAGATTCTATGCTTGAACAAATAAATCTTGGTCGCTATGCATCACGGGAAAATTAGAAAATGATTTCGCATTTTACCCCCATTTGCCCTACTCCAAAGTGGGTACAAATTTCGACACCACTTTTCGAATCGGTAAAATGTCGGCTCGTCGTGTTAACCGGTCTAAAGAGAAATAATACTGGTATTTTGCAGGGTATTTTCGTTAATTTCAACAAATAAAAAGACGTCATCAATTCATAAAATGTTGCCAAATGCTGTCATCTTTATTATTGTTTTGCGAAAATAATTTTCCACAATTGGCTGTATATCGTGACATTTGGCGACTTTGTTTGATTTAAATAAATTAGCCGACGGTATAAAGTGTGTCTTTTCTTATTATAAAAAATATATGTTTTACATTTATAAATATTTTTTCCTCCCACAGATTACTTAATTTGGATATTTCTCTCAAAATAAAAGAGATGAAGTTGAAATATAGCTTGGGAGTTATTACTGAATTATAGCGGTCATCTTTGTTCTGAGAAATGGAATTTCTCGAGAATTGTACAGAATTTATTACATTCCCAAAAATTCTTCAGAATGAACGGAAGATTAATTTGAATTATTTAAATTTTTTTCAATGAATTCCCTTCCCCTGGATAACGGTGAATTTTCATAATAAATTTTTCACTCAATTTCCTATTGTGAAATAAATCTGAAAACAAGTGCATTATTATGCACATCCGATATAATTATTCGATAACTTATTATTTTCAAAACTTAATGATGAATTAATCGATTAAATTGAATTTCATACCTGAGGACGTCTCCTAGTAGTGAGTTCAATAAGATTAAAGACACAAAGGCTTAGTAACAGCTTTGGCACTGTTTGTATATTATTTTCCATTTTAATTTTGAAAGTTTTATAAAATGTATGGTATGTTCGTAACAACAAAAAACTTATTGATGTAGGTGTTAAATACTTTGTTCTTTGTTTTAGCATATCTTAATTGACATGCATACAAAATATGAAAGAAATACATTAATATAATTTTGAGATATCAAGTTTTAAGTAGCATAATTTGGCCAAAAAAAAAATACAATCTTCATAAAAGGCATTCAATGTTTTGATTTTTATTTTACTTAAATAATGCTTAATCTTAACACTTAAAAGTCACTGCTTTTACCTTACCTACCACCCCTTCCTCGTTCTCTATCTTATTAATTTTTTTTCTTTCTGGCTGCTCGATTTTTCCCCCAACTCAAAACAGGAAGATAAAAAAAGGAAAATTGAATTTCAGTCAAACATTTTGATTCAGAAACGTATAAGGCGTAACGTAAGGAAGATGCCTTCAATACATTTTTGGAATCAGGAATCTAATTTTTATTGAAAATTCTATTCTAATAAGCTGCGAAATTTTAGAGTCGTTATTTTATTTTAAGAAAGGAATACCGTAATGTTTTGAGTAAAATTAGAACATCTAAAAAAGAATGAAGTGTTCTGAAGATATTTAATAACTTTCTCTATTTTTTTAACTATCATTATTCTTTTTTATTCTTTAAAACTTTGCACACAAGATCTGATATTACTAATTTTTTTCTGCAAGTACTTATTTTACTCTTAAAATTTTTTATAACTTATTTATTATTTCTAATGCCACCTGTCTGACGTAGTCAGATCGAGGCCCATGAAATTCATCGTGGCAAGGGGCTGGAAGTACGCCTGTCGTTGGCCTTGTCCTTCAGCACCATACAGGTGACAGCACGAATTAGCTCGCTGAAATTCCCCGAAGGCACGACAGATGGTGGGACCACCGATCTTCACCTCCACAATTTAGGCATGGAACTGAAGGGGAGGGAAATATTCTCCTGTCCCTTGCACTCGTGATTCAGACCACAAGACTTTCAGACCCACTGATTTAACGAGCACGTATTCCGTGGGCACTCGGAGGGTATTTGGTGACATCGAACCCAAACCTTCCGGTCTGGAGCCTGATGCTCTAAACATTAGGCTTCCCACGGCCAGTTAAAAGACAGTATCATAGCAGAGAAAGTGCCAAAATGTCCGAACTCAATTAGATCATTGATCTTTGAGTCATTCAGGACCTTTTATATTGTTCTAAAAGAGGTTGGTATTTGAATGGAAGGAGCTATATTAGTTATTTTAACATTTTTCATTGCTTTTAGAAAAAAAATATTTTCAAATCAAACTGCTGATATTGTGCTCATATATATAAATCCTACAGCTTGTTCAAATAACAGTTTATCCACTTACAATTTTATCCACTTTTCCATCTAGGCCAGGGATGGCGACCCAGTGGCACGCGTGCTACTGATGGAATGCGCGACACAATATTTTCGGCACACCAGTGATCAAAACGGTTAGCATTTTATTTCAAAATTTCAAAGTTCAGTATGAAGTATTACGTACAAACCCGAGCTATTTGTGGCGGGAAGCACACTCGTTTGTCATTGTCTTGCCTTAGTTACAGGGGCATATAGCTACTGCCATATCAGTTATACGGAACCCCATTTCTTAGGGGCCCCAAAATGTGTAAACCTCCAGGCATTTATATACAGTGCCCACTCAGGACTAGCTACACCAGTGCTTCGTCGACTACAATTGCTTATGATGTAAAGAGTGTCTACGCATAGCATAGTCAGTTTCAATGACACAACTGTATATTAAAACTTACCTGTGTTATATTTACGATTTTTAACTGTTGTTTGACATGGTTAACAACATGTTACACAAGATAGTAAGTGTAACAATGAATTTCGAATTTGGTAGACCGAGAAACATGGCATTATTAGTAGAGGCGACAATTCGGTGTGTGTTTTATAATCTGGAATAACGGTATGCGTCTGGCATTATCGTCTGTAGAACGGTAATTTGAAACAAGTCACAAACCCCTTGTCAAAAGAGTGAGCTGCAGCAAAAATAACTAATTACTTGGAAACCGTTTGACAGATGATTCAAATTCAACATGTATTCTACAAAAAGTATCATCTTACAATCCTAATATGTTATTTGTCATCCAATCTGCAATAACAGAAGTCACACTAATGTTACTTCAATTTTTAATTTGAATTACACGTATAACTAAAACATTTATAACTAGACAGTGCATAAAAGGTATTTTTTCGTAGTAAATAGTTTTGTGCTGTTAATATTCGGTTCTATTTTTTTCTCAATAATCACAAGTCAAAATTATTTGATGGCACTTCTGTACCTCATTAAACACTCGTTTAGAAAAAAATGGCACATTGATCCATAAAGATTCACCACCCCTAGTCTAGGCAATGTCTTATCTCGTTTTTTCTGTCTCCACTTCTTGTCTACGACATGTTGATTACTTATCGTAGCCGGCATTTTCACTATATATATTTCTTCTAAATATCTATGGGTTGGCAATAAATGTAAACCACGTAATATTCAGATACAACACTTGCTCTCAGATTACACTCTCTCGTCTTGCCAGTGGTCACCTCAAGTGCCTCTCATTTCAGCGAGCAAAAAGATCTTCTCCCTCTGTGCAATGTGTCAAGATCACCAAGCTTTATCCGAACACTTAATGCGTATGCATGAATCTCACAAGTAAAGATTTATACACTGATCCTCTCCTTGTGATAGGCTTTTTGAGAGTCAACGATTTAGTTGATCTTGTCTGACTTCGTCAGACCCTGGAGGATTAGCAACAACATGCCAGATTTCCGTGTAATAGGGGATGTACTGTACAAAGACTTAATACAGCACGCTAACTAACACTACACGCTAACTACAGTACGCTCACTAACACGGCGTTTTAGCAATTGCATTAGGGATAAATTGGTGATACGACATACTGAACGATAGCACTATTCTGGATTTTGCTTAATAAGCCATATTCACCGCCTTTCAGCTTACAGAAACAATTTACCAATTTTGCAAATTTCATTACATTCTGACATTTCACTCATGTATTCGTCAAATGATCTTGAAATGTATATTCACAATGACATCGTTTCTTTTTTTAAATTTACGGAATTTGTCGCATATTTTAAATATAATTGCTCAAGTATTAATAAATAAGCCTATCGTTATATTGTATTTCAGAATGAAAATCTGTTCAGTCCCATTGGAGGACTGATTGGGTGTTGGCTTGGTATCTCAGTGTGGGCATTTGATGATATCATCGAAAAAGCAGTGCTGATGGCTACTGATTGGACGAAGAAATTCAGAAAGAAGAAACAGGACAAATTTGAAGATGCTGTGTTTCATCCAACTCATATTACTTTTCAATGATTAATTTCTTAAAACTTTTTCAACTGTATTATAACTATTAGTAATTAAATGCTTTTTAGTAAGTAAAAGCAGTTCAGTCCTTTAAAAGGAATATTTTCTCATATATCTTATGATGATTATACTTGATTTGATTTCATCAAAGATGAATATTGTCCTAGTTTCAAATTTAATTTCAAATTAAAATGGCAATACAGGAAAAATAACAAAGAAAAAATACTTTCTTTTTCTCTATTATCTATTTAAATGTACCCGTGTCCTCTATATCCAGAATACTGCAAAAAAACTTCACACATTGATGTTTATGTTACAATATACCATATATTTTCGAATATAATCCAATCATTATTTTTGTATCATTTATGTGAAAAATATAATGTTTTCTAAGGCTGTCCCTGATTTAGGGGGGTGATGTAGGGTTAACCTAGCAATATGGGACCCAACCTTCCCCTTCGGTGGAAAATTCACACAAAATAAAACAAGGAACTTTTCAGAAGTATACCAAGTTTGAAAAAGTCTTAAACCTATAATTTGTTCATGTAATCATAAAATAATCTATTAAACGAAACATAAACAAAAAAGTAATATAAAAAAAAACTTAAGTCAATTCCTACTTAGATCAACAAAGTAAAAATTTATTTTAGCTACTTTTTATTAAATAATTACCATTAATATAAATATGTATATACATATGTGTGTGACAGAATCACAACATTAAGTGTGGTAATTAATTTTTATTAATTATCATTAAAGTACCGTATTGTCATCCAAAACAATCGTGTATATAAATTTCAGTTCAAATGAATACTTTAAAATTTGAGAAAAAAAAAAACTTTTCAAGTTTTGACACAAGTCGCCAAAAGGGTCACTATGTCACTAAAAATGATACCAACGTGGTTGTATTCGTAATTCTTTAAATAAATAATTTTAATCAATTAATTTTTATTAATTATTATTTTATTATTGTATTGTCATCCAAAACAATCCTGTATGTAAAATTTCAGCTCAATGGAGCGCTTTAAAACGTATTTCATTAACGATTGAAAATTACACCAAGATAAATAAATAAATATATAGAGATATTGTGATCTAATAGTTGTAATTGAAAAAGAAAATGTTGGGAATTGGGAAATTATATATTTATACCGTATTTATTTAAATATAAACTGCCACCGATTCTAAGCCACACCCAAAATTCTCAAAAAGCTTTTGTAAAAATAGTGTGTTTAGTGAAAGTGTGTAAAATGGTTGAACGATATCCAATTTTACAAAATTAAAATAATTGTAAAATAAAAACTAATAAGAAGTGAATAATTTGGTAATCTACCAATATTATAAAGTTTTTAATACCTAGATGCTGCTGTAATAGATCCAATTGCCCATTCAACTAATTTTTCCTTTCGATTCTCAGCAGTAACCTATTATCAATAGCATTAACACTAGTAAAAAGTTTGTGTTTGATTCGAGTAAATGCGGTATGTATAATTTTCTATATTTCATTTTTCCTGCTGTCTTATCAACATACATATACTGCTGCTTAAAAACCGAACTTAATTTATTTAACCTTTTCTAGGGTAGCATTCTCAGGAATTGCTTAGCTATTATTTTAACAATTTAATTTAATGTAGAACTTCTTCGTAAACTACATTTTTTTCAGTTTTTTTTAGATGATAAATATTTGCATCTTGTGAAATTTTCAAGCATTCGGTTTATTTTACTTGAACTGCGCTAGATGACAGCACAATCTACAGCAATAATTCAAAAATTCTCAGAAACTTTTTTTTCTAAGAAGTTAAAGATAGGATAGATATATATTACCAAAAATGGTCTGGTTTATGAAATGCAGGAAATAAACCAAGTATTTCCTTACTTAACAGGATAAGTGGGGAGAAAAATCACTCTTTGAATGTTTTTGGACGTAGGACGATCTATTTTTCTACAGTAAAATATTTTTTTCATTTTTTTTTGTCTTGAATGAAATTTAATTGAATATTTATCAATATACATATATTATAAAAAAAACCCCATTAAAGTAACTATTAAGAATAACTTTTACAATAAAATCATGAAATTTTTTTTATCCTGTTTGAAAGTACAGAAACTTTCCAACTTCAAAATGGTGACTATCCAACTCAATTGGAACGTAGAATTTACAGACTACTATAACAGCAGAATTTTGATGATATTAATTACTTGGATTTTAACAAATTCTGTATTGTTGAGGAAGGTCATTTTACCAATGAGAGTCCTTTCAGTTTAACTCAGTATATGTAGATTACGTTTTCAAAAATGTTTGACATAATAATTACTTATAAATTCATCTACAGTTTGATTCTCTTTTAAATAAGTGTTGCATTGGAAATTAAATACATTTTTATAAATAATTTTAAGCACAGATATTAAAAAAAATAATTAGAAACGTTTCAAATCTTAACACTTTATTGAGTATCCTTCTCGTCATTGAAGCTGCCAATATGATAATGTTACGAATTCATGATGTGTTACTAAAACGGTACAAGTTACGATGTTAAGCAATTCGTAATATCATAATGTTATCTAAACTTTCTTTAATACGAGTATAACTTATTCATTGTTAGATATTGTATTTTTAGTAAGCTTTACTTTTATGATTAAAATAGTTGTTTGTTTTGTAAGATATTTAGTTGTATTTAAATTTATTTTCTTGTGATTTTGAACTAATCTGTAACTGACTATTTATTGCTTTGGTTGAAAATTCTCTTCTCCGTATTATAATCGACTGCATTAATTTATTGATTCATGGAACCCTATCTGATTACTAAATTATCTGCTCTTAGAAAATCGTTTGCTATTAAAGTTATTTTGCTTATATATTGGCATGTTTTGTAATTATTCTAAGTATGCTTTTCAATGGGGGAAAATAATTACAATAAATAAAAGAAGCTGATTGAACTTAATATGGAATTAAATTTTGTATATTTTCGAGATCTTATCAATTACATGGAAACCTTTTGATCATTTGAGGGATTATAAGAATAATAGGTGTTCCGAGAATGAACTTCGCGAAGATGAAAGTGTTATTAATGGAAGATCTCTTACATACGTTTGGATGACCCGAATGAAATGACAGCAATAACCCCAGCTTCCAACTCTGTGGCAGAGGTTTCACGGTCGGTTAAACAAACACTTTACGATCGGTGAATGTTTCCTAGACAACGTCTAAACTTGTAGACTGTTGTAAATGTCGTAGCGATATGATTAAATTAGGGATTTCATCAAATCCCTAAGGAAGATGATCAATTCACGCAAGATGTTAAAATAAGAACTCTGTACGGCAGTAAGTTCTTCTAAAAATTTCAATACTTGCGACCCATTATTTAATCATAATTTTCATGCACCCTTCATAAATACAATAACAAAGTATTGAATTCAGTAATACTATACTTTAACTCAAAAGCTACAATAAGACTTTAACCTCTTAAGTGTCATTGATGTATGTAAACGTCTCGCTCAGCCAAAACGTTAATTGCCTCGGACGTATATATACGTCTTTCTGAAGTACGATATTTCCTGTGCACTGCTATCCATAAAATTAAACTGAACTCTTTGGAATGCAATGAACAAGTTATGACAGTGTATGCGAAGGATTTACTTAATTCAGAGGATTTCCTAATTTTTATTCCTTTTCTCTCCCCTCCCTTAATACATCACATACACTTGCCTACGTAAACGATGGCATTGGGGAGAGAATTGCGTACAGTTTAATCGGAAGTTAAGGGATAAATTATAAACAGCACAAAATATTAAAATAAGTGTTAATATTTGTATACAAATTTATATATGACAAGCTCTTGGGGTCACTTGTAATTATTAAACTTCTTCTTAACTTAGTATTGTTAAATTAATTATAAAATACACCGTACAGTCTGATACATTTAGAAGTGTATTATATCAGTGTATTTTATTATTTTTGATGTCAGAACGTTTTTGTTTGTTTTTAAAGTAAAAAAAAAAGCGAATATTTTTTTTTTCTAAAAATAATCTTTTGTTTTCGACTTTTCAATATGCTTGCTCCCCCTCGTAGAGTTATCACGCCCCCTAGGGGGACGCGACCTACAGTTTGAGAAACGCTGCTGTAAGGTGATTTCCCTAAGGAAAGTAATTGTTTTGATCAAATCCTTAACTTGTTTCAGTGAAATGAGGAAATAATATTGTCAAGAATTTAAAAGTATTTATTTATAACAAATATGGTGCAATACTAAAAGTAGAGTAATTAATACAAAAATAATCATTGAATTACAAATTATTTACTCGAAATTAATTAACAAAATTATTAAATGATAAAAAGCTGGTATTTTTTTTTAAAAAAAGGATATTTGTAGTCGAATTTCAAACATTTTTTTTTCAAAAATTATACATTAATGTAGTATTTTAAAAATATCCCCTGCTTTATTTGTAACATCTTTTTTATTTACTATTTTTCTTTTAAAATGGTTTTTTTATCGAATTCCCTAATTTGTTTGTTTACATTTTTCGATTGACGTTTTATCCAGTTTCTAATTTTCAGGCATACGAAAGCGATATAGCAATCGAAAGATAATAATCCAAATAATATAACTAAATGATATTTTGGTCATTTTGTTTTGGTGCGTCACATCAGAAGCCCGGTGCTGCCTGGCACGGACGAGGAGAGAAAGGAGGTAAAAAAGGGAGGGGGTAACAAGTTATAGTAGAGCTCTACAAATACTAAATTGTTTATTTCATCATTTCTCTTCAACAGTTCGGGGACTTGATCAAATCTTTTATATACATCAGGGAAATGACCTCAAAGACACACCTTCCGTAAATTGATCTTCTCCCTTAAGGATTTGATGAAATCCCTAATTTAAATAATTTTTCTGCGACATAAATATTACTTAGGGCTATAGATTCTAAATTTTTATTTTAATATACTTACATTTTTTATTTTTATTGCTAGAACTGTATAACATATCTATTTGTCCTATGCTTAGAACAGGCAATTGTAATTTTGTATTTCATTGTTATTGATTTTTATTGCATTCAGTTTTGCTCGCAATACAATAGGTGGGAGTATGTTTCCCCTCCTAATAAGTTCAACATTTCCTGTTTTGTATTATTTAATATTCGTTTCGTGTTTGTTTATTCTCTTTGAATCCGGCAAGAAAATTTTAGTTAAGTATGTTTATGGAATGTTTTAAAAGTAATTACGTTTTTTATCTAAGAAAAGAATTGTATAATATTTTATGTTTTCGGAGTGTGTGCTCAAGTAATTAGTCATTTCATGTAAATAGATTATTTATTCATAACTGTAAATAGCCTCATTTATCCTGCGCGTGGAAGAAAAATAAAAGAACATTGAAACCAAAGAACAACAGTTTCTCGAGTCACAACACCAGGTATGAATGTGAAGGGTGGAGTCTCCCCTTTGAGAACATATGCTTTTTTTTCTAACCACGTATTCATACGCTATACACTTCTCATCTACAATCACCAAGTGGTCCGAAAATGGTTCAATTTTATAATAAGTAACATTTGAAAAATATATCGAAATTCTGCCCTTTTCATTTTTTTGCTTAATTCATGTGGCACTCTAACAGAGAGTTTGGACTCGAAACCGATCATTTTAAAGCGATCCAAAGTCTGATGAGTTCCAAGCTTGAAGCCCACTTCTGTGAAAGTTAACGTGGGATTTGTCCAGATCAGCACTTCGTCACTGACATCCGATGACCTTCTTGATCTGGGTTCATATTTGAAAGATAAATCACCCAAGCGAAATTTTGTGAGCGGCTTGCACCGCTCTTTCGGGCACCTAGATGCGTGGGAAGAAGGGAAGAAACACTTGACATTATCCAATTAAGAGGACTTGGCACCTTTCAAAAACCGAAAATCGATGAAAATATCGATTTTTAAATTTTTAGTTTAAAATGTAGTTTGATACCTTTGGTACAATTGAGTGAAGTTTCGAAACGATCTGATTATTTTAAACGCAGTAAAATGCATTTTAAATATTTTGACAGCTCTGTCAGCAGTTTAAATGCCACTCCCACCTCAATGTTTACATTTTTTTACTTGAGAATAAATCCATTATTTTACATTAAAAACTACAGAGAAGAAGAGGAATCCGTTAAGCTGTGACTGTAACTATCAGCAAAGTTGTTTATTTACATTAGCTTTGCCATTTTCGCTTGCTGTGTGATTTTTAGTTTCATTAGTTTTTAACTTCATAGAAACCTAAAACAGCATTTTTTTAATGCTACTTCAATCATAATTCATTTTATTAGTTGTTGTTATGGCTAATATGCCTCTTAGAAAACGTTCAGTACGTGCTTTGCAAATGAATGAAAAGCGATGGTGTAAAGCGAAAGTTGATTGTGAAGTGAACAAAAATTCAGTTTTTTCAAATGTACGCCTGGAAAAATTGAACACTGTGGTAAAAAAGATTATATAATATATAATTTCCAATACCTCTGCTATTGGAAATTATATATTGGTGGACTTTAACCAAGTAAACAATCTTCTTCGAAGTGCAAAGTGCCAATATTGTGAAAAAAAAACTTTGAAACTGGAGCTTGGAGCCAAGTTGGGATTTTCATACAATTTAAAACTATTGTGTAGCAATTGTGATGAAAACAAAACTGTTGTAAACACATCTCTAAAGTCTGTTCCGACCAGCCATGATGTGAATTTGAGAATAACTCAAGCTTTTTCACATATTGGGAAAGGTTATTCAGCTATAGAAAAATTTTGTATGGTGATGAATATAGATCCTTTTTCATCAACTACATATGAGAAGTGTGCGAGACGGCTGGATAATGTATATACTCTAGCATCTGAAAACATATTTGCGGAAATCTATCGATAAATTAAAAATGTGTACGAGAATGGAGCTGAAATCGCAGACTTAAGTGTTAGTTTTGATGGAACGTGGCTAACTCGTGGTCACCACTCACTTATCGCTGTAGGCTGTGTTATAGATATGCTCACCGGATATGTTGTTGACTTTGAAGTGATGAGTAAGGTGTGTGTCGTCATTGCTCTGTGGCAAAAAATAAGCTAGGACAGTCAAGTGCTGAATTCAGCATATGGTATGAAGGACATAAAAGCGAATGTGATATAAATCACTTGGGCTCATCTACATCAATGGAAATGGAAGCTGCATTAACCTTGTGGAAAAGATCCACATCACTTGGATTCCGTTATATTACAGTATTATCCGATGGTGATTGTAAAACGCTTAACTACTTGTGCGAGAAAAAAGTGTATGGACCTGACATTGTGATAAAAAAGGAAGAATGTATTAATCATGTTAGTAAGCGGTTAGGAACAGCTTTGAGATCTACTGTAAAAGACTGTCGTGCTCAAGGTATTTCTTTAGGTGGTAAAGCTCATGGTAGTTTGAAAGAAGCCACGATTAAAAATTAACTACTTACTACCAAAAGGCTATTTTGAGAAACAAAGGGGATGTGAATGCTATGAAAACAGCAATATATGCTACATTGTTGCATAGCATTTCTACAGATGCTAAACCTCAACATTCGAAGTGTCCTGCAGGAGAAAACTCATGGTGTTTCTACCAATCTGCGATTGCTAATGGTGAAAAACCTAACAATCATAAATTAAATGTAGGAACACCAATAAATGAAAAGTTTCTTCCAAAAATTCTACCGATTTATCAAAGACTTGCATCTAATGAATTGTTAGAAAGATGCATTCGATGTGGAACACAAAATGCAAACGAAAGTTTGCATAGCATGATTTGGGCAAAGTGTCCGAAAGAAATTTTCGTAAACAAAAGACGTGTTAAGCGGGCAGTAACAGAAGCTGTCTGCGAATACAATAAGGGTACGGTACGCACCATTGTAGAAACACAGAAAGCATTAGGTGTAGCTACTGGAGGTTCAACGAAACAACTTGCTACTATCTTAGATTGTCGAAAACAAAAATTTAGAAAACGTCGTCAAAATGCCAGTAATAAGCTGGCTCTTAAACTTATTAAAAAAGCAATACATAAAAAAGAGTTATTAGCTAGGAGGAGAGAAGGAATGACTTATGGCGCAGGCTAATTTTAAAACAAACCTGTTTTGAAAAAATAATACATTTTAGCATAAATTTGTTTTACTTTATTTTATTTTAGATATTGATTTAAGTAGCAAATTAATTTTATAAAAGCTTTTAAATTTTCTATTGTACATTTCATGTATTTTTATTACATTTATTTCATGTATTTCATTTATTTTTTAATATATTTCATACATGTTTCTTGCAAAAATAAGTCACAATGATATTTCCTATTTTTCGTAATTTTGGGCTCACAGACAGGCACTTTAAAAAAAGCTTATATTTTTGTTTAATATTTTGAAATTGAATTGAATTATGTTTTATTTTAAAGGTATACATTTATACAACATATTGAAAAATTATTACAAAATTTAGACATTGTTTTGATATATATTTGCTGATTGGTATTCTTAAAAATGCATTTTCTCTCTCTCTCAGTTCGAGTTTTTTCATGAAATCATGGTCTTTAAAAGAGTACAAAACTTCTACAGATATTTATCAAACAACTTGAATTTTGGTGTATATCTTTATTACAATGTGCTTAATTAAATTAGGGATCCATTTTTCAATATTTTGAATAGAAAAAATTTTATAAAAGAAAATGTAGCAGAAGTCATGTTTTTTTAGCTTTTTTTCCATTAATGTTTAGATTTTATTATTTTTTTCCAAAACTAATTTGTTTGTTGCAAAATTGATCCCTAAAGTTATTACTCATAGTCTAATAAATCCAAAAAAATAAAATTTGGTGTCAAAATAATGATAATTGTAAAAGAAGAAGAATTTTGAAAATGGGTAAAAATTTTTAAAAAATTTAAATTTAAAATTTTTTTTTAAATTTAGGAATTTTTTTCATGGTGAAATTTCTTAGTTTAGTAGTAACTGTTAATAATATACAAAAAAAAATATTTTAAAACACTTAAATAAAAAAAAAATTGAAAAAAAGGTGCCGAGTCCTCTTAATCTGTTCATTTACCACACAAGGAACAGACACAACTTCAACTAATAATAGTAAGAGAATGTCTCAATGCTAACAGCGAAAGTAGAGCAATGACGATAAAACGTGAACGATTAAGAGACTATCAAACTGGATCCTTACCTTAATAAAGAATCAGGCCTATCATACGATTTAATCTAATATCAATTTAATCCAAGTGAAGAATCGTCACTTTAAAGTTTCCTCCTAATAAGTCTCAAATCACAATAATTCTAATATTATACCTTCAGTAGCAATCTCACCTGACTCGAGTATATCTCCTCTCCTACTCTCCTTTAAAGCTAGGAAACCTCGATTATCTATAGTAAGTTAATTTAAATATTATGATTCTCTTCTTCCGAAGGGTTGGTTGTGAATAACGCAAATTGATAGCCCAAAGATTTCCCAAGAGGATTAATGGAAGGAACGCGTCACTATTTTGCAAGCCATCTTTGTCACGTCAGTGCTGCGTCCTCTCCAAAAACGTGACACGTTTTTTTTTTTTTTTTTTGCCTCCATTGCGTTATTCCCTTTTTTGAACTCAAATAACATGAAATGTCTTAAGTGCACTTTATCTTCACTCATTTTAAAAGTTTTACAAGCTTAAGAAAACTTATACTAAACTAAACTAAAACAACTAAAATACAAAAAAATATGTATAAATCATCAATTGTATACTAATCTAACTGTTGAAACGGGTTTCAGTCGCGTACGACTTTTTGCTAAGGATAGAAAACGCATAAAAGTGCACGTATTCAAAAACGACAGAACGTTTCTTTATACCCAATATACGACCGTTTTTGGAAATTCTCAATAAAAATTATTTACTGTCAAACAAATACGAGAAAAATATCAATTAAGGGGAGCTTGGGGGAGGGAGGGGGACAGTACGCATTAATGAATGTAGTAAGAAAATCTGTTCACTCTCACAAAAGACTAAATAAAGAATTCTGAAATATATTTATTTATTTATGCAACGCCCGTGCTTGGCTTCTTGACCATTTGACGCCGGACTGATGATGTCATCAACCGGATACTAAACGAGTCCAGTGCATTGGAGCAGGTGGTCGCTATCCATTCTGGCATGGCGGCAGAGGGGCAGGCCTCGTTAACAGCCACGCCAAGGCCATTGGAGGTATATTCCCCAAAAGTCATGTCCGGTAGTTTGGCGAAAGCGGGCAACAGCCTCGGCTCTCTCTTGGTGCCTCGGGATTGAGTCCACAGTGGCTAGTTTCCCATGACCTTCCAAAACTCTTCGTTTTTTGGGTCATGGCAGTATATTTTTCAATGTTTGTGGAGATAATGCCCTTTGCTCTTCTGAGGATCAAGGGAATATCCGGTTGAGCCGACTCGGCTCCCTGCTTGGCTTTTTGGTCGATTCTTTCATTGCTGAGGATCCCAACATGACTTGGGACCCACTGTAAGGCTGCAATCCAGCCATATGAGATGAGCTCTGCAATTTTAGTTCGGCACTGAATTGCGTTATGACAGTCAGTTGGTGTATTCTGAATTCTGATTATTGATCTTTTCAAAGAATCGAAAGCTTTTATACAAGGTTAAATACTTTTTTCTCTCCTCGTTTGTGTCACACAAAGATCAATCATAGAAATGCACCTGTAGATGAAGCGAAAAAGAGGAAAAAATATTAAGTATCGAAAACTATTTCATACTTCATATTCTTTTAAAATGTAAAAAAAAATAGTATTAAATCAATCCTTACATTTAGTGTCTTACAAAGGTTTAAATAACGTAAATAAAAGTTTTGTTTGTGAAAAAACATATGAAACAATGGATTAATTCTGGAAAATCCTTTTGTGATTCTTCCATGTAATAAATCTTATTTATTTAACAACGTTTATTAATATTTAAGAAAAAAATTCTTTTGCTTAATTTCTTTTGAAATTTTAAATACTCTAGTAGTTTAAACTTTTTCTTTGATGTACTTAGAAACGCATTTTTTAAAAAGAGAACCTTCACTGAAAAAGTATCGTAAGGAATTATACGCATGTTTTAGTAAATTTCTTTCTTTTTTAAAAAAAATTAAAGAGTACAACAGGTACCAGGAGAAAGTACATCTTTTGGAAAATATTCTTACAATTCAAAGCACAAAGCGAAAAACGGTTTTTCAAACTAACATATTATTTTTAATTTATTGTTATACATTGATGAAAAGATATTGTGTATATTATTGCTTTAAATATATTTTTACAATAACCGTGAAAAGATATTTCAGTGAAAAATTATATTATTCTTTATATTAAATATTACATGTATACTATGGAGTTCCCAGTGATTATTTTATATAGTTCATAAGAAAAAAAATATGTTAAACATACAACTCGAACAATGTTACTTCAAATAACATATCTTCAATATAGCCCATTTCCATAATACTTGATTGATACTTTACATTTCAGGGACAATGGGTCTGCATTCTAAAATACAATTTTATTTGTGATTTGTTCACAAGAATTAAATCAATTATTCAATGAAAAAAAAACAATCTGACACTTTATATTTTTTATAATATTTACAACGTTGTTTAAAATGAAATAAAACCTTCATTGAAATAGCGAGATTAAAATTATATTCTTGAGTATTAATTTAGAATTGAGTTATGTTTTGTTATTTAAATTTCTGCTGCTATTGTTTACTAGTTAAATGTAGAGTACATCTTTCGAATGATGAAAGCACTTATTTTTTTTCCTTTATAAACTTTTCTCAATTGATAAAAGTAGTAAAATCTATAATTAAAGAAAAAGGAATTCAGAATATGCGATATGAAATTTATGTGTTAGTAGCTACATTAAGTAGATCACAATATCATTTTCAGATCTAACTACTTATATTATTAAGTTTCTTAGAAGATATTTTTATAATACAGTTTTTCTTACAGAATTTCTCTTTTTAATTAAAGTAAAATTGACTTGATATAAATATTCCAAAAACGCTAGTAAGCAAACACGCCCATACATACAAATATAAACTCATCATCAAAAAACAGTTGCACTTTAAAGAATATACGATGCCTAAATTCTAATCAAGCAAAGGTTTCGTATATGTTAGATTTTTCGATTGATTGAAGTGCTAGAGGTGTCGGTGCAAGTGATATCAATACTTTTACACGAATGAATCTTTGCGACCCAGAACACAGAAGCCATAGTCTCCTTCTCACACGTTTAGGAGAAGGTAATAGCTAGTCATTTATAGAAATGACATCCTTGTTTAGGGAATATTAAATCCCTATTAATAAGGCGCACGAAAACCATTAATGATATTACATTTCACGGAATCGCCAATAAATGTATCAAAATTTCATAAGGTCTAAAGAATCAGTAATAAATATACCAACATTATGCTTTTAATGCTTTAGAAAAAGATAAATTGAGATAGACTCGTTTCGAAATAGCGTATTAATATTTATGAATTAGAAAACAACGCATGTTAATAAGAGTACTATGAATCTAACCCGTAAAAATCCCGAGATATTTATAGTTTTCAGAACATTTTGAAAATACAGCAAATTTTGCTTAAATACATAAAAGTGAGTGGGTTGTATTTTTTATTACAACAAATTCCCTCAGTGATTGATAAGCAAATAGCTGGAGAGGATTCTAAAATTACAAAAGATTATGACTATATTTTAAGCATTTTAATTAAACTTATTCGACAAATTCAGAAAGAGCGTAACAATTGTATAAGCGTCAAAGAAACCGCAATCTGCAAATGAATTAATTTCTTACCGCCTTTTTAACTGCCACTGGCGTATGTATCCGTCTCCCTCAACAAAAACGCTACGTTCCTCGAACGGATATATTCGTCCATCCGAAATACGATTTTTTTCCTTGCGCTGCTATCTGTTAAACTATTCCGTAGGCTTTGGAGTACAATAAAATGACCTTGACAATGTTTGCGAAGAATTTACTTACTTCAGAGGGAAAAAAATTGCTTTTATTTATATCTCTCCCTTTCCTCCTAAAACACCGCACACGCGTGCTCATGTGAAAAACAGTGGCACTGGGGAGCAAACCGTGCAACTTGAAATCGACAATTAAAGGGTTAACATCTTTCAGAATTAAAAATTGATACTTTATATGAAATGAAACGTTTAAATTTAGCTAACCAAATTAATTACAATGTTATATAGGCAAATAACATTTCATTGATTTGTGGTTAACTTTTGTTTTTATTTTTTATGTGACACCTGAATTAGACCGATAAAAAAAAGTGTGAGATCTATCGCATCCCTCCAACACCGTTCAACAGATTACTATAAAAATTGGCATGCATATGTATTTGTTTGTGGAGAAGAGGTTGGTGTGATATCCTCTTTGTTGCAGCTCCACACCAGGTGGCGCTACAGCATATCAATAAATCGCCAACAGGATCGCTAAAATGATGCCAACTTGGCTCTATCATCAGCATTTCACTATGCTTCTAATGAATTGCAATTATAATTTAAGGAACGGCGTATCTTGTGAATATTACAAATTTAACATAAAATAAATACAACAGAAAGTAATATTAACGTATTACACTTTCCAGATATGAATTATTTACACTATTTAAAGAGTTCATTACACAAAATGTGTAACAATGTGTTACTTTTGCTGAGCAAAGATCAGCTTAGGAAGGAGTTTCCAAAAATCCACCCGCAAGAGAGCTATGGGGTATTATAATATATTTAAAAAAAATCCTCTTTTTATCAGCTTAGATCTACAAACTTAAAATTTAACAAATAAGGGTTTTTTGTTCAACTGAGATATTGAAAAAAAGCTCTTTTTTTAAAAATTTTATTTTCAATTCACGTAAAATTAACTCATTAAAAACTTCTTTATCCTTCAATGTGTATTGCTTAATTTTTCAATTCACCCGTGCGAAGAACGGGTATACCAGCTAGTAACTATATACATGAATACTTAATTGGCAAAACATACAAACATGTCTTTAAAAAAATTGAAGAAACTGAACTTAAAAAAAGTTAAGAAGAGTTGCATTGATATTTTTGAGTGGTTATTGAGACTTTGCTATCCCTATTTATATTTTGAAGAAGCAAAGTCAGGCTGTGACCTTCCCTCTCATGTTACATTTATAATTGTAGAGTAACTTTATGAGTAATATCCGCCAGCACAACTAGACGAAGGCTTTAAATGAGCGGAACGTCACCCGAAAATCACGTTTTACGTTCCGTTAACTATCCAGTCTATAGTATTGGGGCTCTTTCCTACGAGTCAACTTGTGTTGCACATAACAAGAAAAAAAAAACAGATAGTCGAGAGCCAGTTTTAACTCCAGAACGTCCGGGATTTTGATTATCCTTAAACGTCCACCAGTGTCTTCTCGACACAGTGATGCAAAATACATAAAATTATTGTATTAACTAAATAATTGAAGGACTGCTGTTCATTACGGTTTAGTTAAAAGGTTTTTAATTTATTTCATTTATGTATCATATATTATGACCCCTTATGTGGTAAAGACGCTCACGTGACAATATGTTTCGCGAAACATGTTGGATCACTGTTTTGTCACAAAGAATATTTAGATTCGTAAATCTGCGAGGAATATTACTATTCTGCGGTATCCATTCATTCCCTAGCGACGTATATATCTGGATTTACTGGAATATGATCAAATTCATCTGCATTTTCTTCAGATTCTTCGCAGTCACTTTCTCTAAATCTTATGTCTTCATCGGAATCTAAATTAGAACAAGACAGCTCACCCCCATCCGGATTCATTCTCAGAAATCTCTCGTTACGAATTAGCAATTTCATCAGGCCTTAGACCTTTTCTACGAGTCATCGCTTCAGGGTGTCTGCACAAGGCTCGAAAATCAAATGAATTTTTTTTTATGAGCAGATAAACAAATGTTATGTAACGAAACACTTATCACAACGATTTTTGTATTAATGACTCATTTAAGCTGTGAACCCAATAACATTCAATTCAAGGTTAAATAAATGTGCGATATTACTTCTGAAAGTTTGTTTTCTAATGGTATCTACTTAGTGAATTATCTTGTGCTGAAGGAGACAGCTATTAATAATGATAAATTTCCTTGGTGTCGAAACGACATCAGTGGACGTTCTATGTATATTTAGTTGTAAAACATCTCCAAATTTACCTAGAACGACAAAACTTTTTCTGTGTAATCACTTTGGAAAATTTTTCAAATTCCCTGTAAAAATGTAGAAAGGGGAAAAAACTGAGCAGGGTTTGGAAACCCTATCAATATTCTAGCGTTAAGTAGAAATCGCTTGGGTCACTTAATACGTGGTCAACTGGGTCTTACTGCTCTGTCATTTCCTTAAGCACTCAAAAATCACGTTCTCCTCCCCACTACTTGAATCAAATAAAATGATATTGTATAAGCCATGGTCTTCACACGTGGCTACCTGTGCATTAAAAATGTAGAAAGCTTTTAATTGCTCATTTGGACTCAAACATTGTGCCGAAACGTGCGGAGCATTTCTTCCCCTTACAACATTCCCTTTCGGTCAACTTTGTGTCCATATGTGTGAAAGGAATTTTCTCTCCTCTTCACATTTGAAGAGTGGCGACAGAAAACGGGTTGATTGACACAAAGTTGCCTCGAGGCAAACCATCGGTAGGATTGGTGATGTCTTGAACACGTCGATTGAATGGTCTTGGATTTGTGCAATATCTTTGAATAAAACGGAGCGCCGATTTAATATCGTAGTTTTATTTTTAAAAGCAGAAATAATCGTTGTAAAGTGTATATGGATTTATACTACTTTATTAATATAATTTGTATATTTTTCTTTAACTTATTTTATTTAAACATCATAAATATTATGATCCTTACACATTATTCTTGTTTTGTTTAATGAATTAACACATTTTATACCCTGGTGTATTTTCCTTTGTTAAGCAAACCCTTACTTTTCAATTTTTTCAATTCCTACTAATAGCTCACACTCTCTATATATTTATTTATTTATATTCTTGGAATTTTCAATCGTTACTAAAATACATTCTAAAACGCTCAATTGAGCTGAAATTTTATATACACGGTTATTTTGGATGACAATACAGTGATTTAATTATAATTAATAAAAATGAATTGATTAAAACTAATTATTCAAAGAATTACAAATACAGCCACATTGGCATCATTTTTGGCGACTTAGTGACCCTTTTGGCGACTTGTGTCAAAACATGAAAAAGTTTTTTTCTCACATTTTAAGCGATTTTAAAGTAATTGACTAAAACTAATTATTTAAAGAATTACAGATACAGCCACGTGGTTTCATTTCTGGCGACTTGGATCAAAGCTTTAAAAGATTTTTTTTCTCACGTTTTAAAGCATTCAGTTGAATTGAAATTTTATTGACAAGAGATTGTTTTGGATGACAATACGATAGTTTAATGATAATTAATAAAAATGAATTACAACTTAATATTGTGATTCTGTCCTATGTATATACAAAATATTAATTGTAACTATTTAATAAAAAGTAGCTAAAATAAAATTTTGCTTTGTTGATCCAAGTGGGAGAGAGAGAATTGACTTAATCTTTTTTATATTACTTTTTATATATAATTTCATTATCGCGTGTTCAACTTTTAAAAATTGCATATTCAAATGCATTTAAAACTTGATTCTTGTTTATAATCAAGGAAGACGAATGAAAATCTCTTTTGTGTGTTATTTAAATTTTTATTTATTACTACTTACCATAGTCAGAATAAAATATTTAAAAATGAAAATCTCTATTGGCGTGACTCATTTAGGATTAAATTGACAACAAACAAGTACCCTTCATAAAAGTGAATGATTGAGAAATGTAACTCTTTTGATATTACTTTAGTGATCACCTTGCCAATAGAGAGATAGGAATCGTAAACTGGTACGTAAAACACGCATAAACAACGCTGCAGTGAAGAAGGTTTTCAAGGTTATCCACAAAAAAAAAAAAAAAAAAAAAAAAAAAAAAACACGCCTGTTCTGATATTGTGATTTAATACTTTGAAGTTTTGATTAACATATTTAATGTTTTTGTGGTTTTTGAGAGATATACATAGTTTTGTTTCCTGTGTTTCATTCCCCTTTTATGTCAGAAAACCATACCAATTTTAAAATAAGCCCTGTAGTACCTTTTGGTGAAAGACTGAAATATATTCAAGACGTGAGAGGACTCAGGAATGTTATAATTCTCGTACCAGCATATAATGAAAGAAGTAAGCATGACATTTTAGATTTTGTTTTAGGTTTGTTAATACTTTGAGAATTTCGTTTAAATTCAAAAAATTATCAGCATGATTTAGAACAAAGGATTCCAACTTTCTGCTACAAAGAACCAGTTTCATGGAAAGTATTATTTCCACTGACAGACTGGATGTTTTCAGAACGGTTTGTGTTTCTTTTTCTTCTCGTGCAGTTTTTTTTTTATCATACTTCCGCTACAGCAGCGCTTCTTAAACTATTGGGGGTGCACCCCCTAGGGGTGTGTGATAACTTTACGAGGGGGCCGCGGGCATATTGAAAAGTTGAAAACAAAAGATTATTGTTATAAAAATATATTAATTTACTGAAAGTAAACAATCAAAAACACTCTGAGATAATAAAAAAAAATACTTATTTACATAGATATAATACTTATAAATGTATTAGTACTGCACGATGTATTTTATAATTAATTTAACAATACTAAGAGTGAATTTAATAATTACGAGTCGTATATAAATTTGGAAACAAAAATTAACACTTATCATAATAGTTCGTACTGTTAAAAATTAAAGCCTAAACTGCTGATTAAAAGTTACGCAATACGCTTCCTAACGCCACCGTTTTTTGTAGGCACGCGTATGCGACGTATTTAGGAGGGTGGGGGGGGGGAGGAGAGAGAAAAGGAACAAAAAAAAAAATAAGTAAATCCTTTGACAAAGTAAATCCTTCACAAACACTGTCAAGGTCTTTTTTTGCATTCCAAAGCATTTGGAATAATCTTATGGGTAACAGAGCACAGAAAAGTTCGTACTTCGGAAAGACGTATATAAACGTCCGAAGCAATTAACATTTTGGATGAGCGAAACGTTTATATACGCCAGTGGCACTTAAGAGGTTAAAGTCGTTTCGTAGCTTTAGCATCTACGTTTAGTGTTTGAATTTTATACATTGTTATTGCATGGAGGGGGCGTGATGAAAATTATGATTGAATATTGGATCGCAAATATTAAAAGTTTGAGAAGCACTGCTTTTCAGCACACATTAGGAAATAATCTTAATACCCAGTTTTTCCTGCACTCTTCAATTACTTTTAGATGTAATGTAAAAGATATGTCGTGAATATAAAGTTTCGCTAGTAGATTATTCCCTTTCCTTTGCCAATAAGATCTGAAGATCTTATAGCCTCGTTGGCCTTATGGTCACAGTTACGAACTCGTGAATAGCATTATTTCAAATCGTGGATTCGATTCCAGGGGCCAGAACAGACTCGTCATTTAGACTTGCAGATGCACATTTGATCTCCATGTAGGCGAGATATGAAAGTTTGGGAAGTGTGGTTCCCGCTTAAGTGTCATCCTCCTGTCTTAACGATGGATCAGAATTATCACTTTAAAAATTATAAATCAATCTGGAATATTAACAAGTTGTTAGCTTAGAAATAGAAATGGAATGATTGATAAAGTATAGCGCTAGGTTATATAATGTACACAAAAAATTAACTAACACTAACTTGAAATTTTTAACATTTAGTATAGTTATGCGCTACTTTTTAAATTAAATGAATGTCCTTTAGCTTACTAAGTATGGGAGGGGGCCAGTTCGGGTGACGTCATCGTCACTTGAATGAGGATCAAAATTAAGAAGTCCGCTGTTAAAATTGTATCTAACCACAAAGTCCTTATTAAAATAATAATTAACGTAAAAGCTTACCTTTTTTTGCAGATAGCTTTGATCGGGTCTTAGCTCATATTATACTTGAATTCTCAAAAACAGATGTATAACCATAATCTTTCAGCATTAATCAGAGTCTATGGTAAAACTGTTTAAAATTGAATAGTTATTTAGTTGCATACCATGATTAAATAAAAGTATAGAGATTAATTAAAGTTACAATTGAGTTACTACATGAAATGTTTGATGGGAGCGTTTGCCCCTTGTGTCCGATTGCGTTCTGGATGGGAAAAGTAAACACACAATTCCTTTTCGTGAAAGTTACAGTTAAGAAATTAGCTTGTGGTTTCGGCCGCCAAAAATTAAGGTGGAAGCAGAAGTTCACTCCAACATCCGCCAGAAATTACGCTTGTGTTTCATTAGAATACGGCGTTGATGAATATCCAACCGTATTATCCTATTGAGTGCAGTGCTTCTCAAACTTTCAAGATCCAATATTCAACCACACCCTCTCCTCCATACAAATAGTACTATACTTTGACACTAAAGCTACAATACGGCATTTTCTTAAGTGCCCACTCAGTCAGAGCGTTAATTGCCCCGAACGTATATATCCGTATTTTGGAAATACGATTTTTTCTGTGCACTGCTATCCATTAATTTATTTCAAAGGCTTTGGAATGCAATACATTCACCTTGACAGTGACTGCGAAGGATTTCCTTATTTATCCTTCACCCCACCCCCAATACAGCTCATACACTCCCTTACGAGGAAAACGATGGCATCGGAGAGCGAACCGCGTAACTTTTAATCGGCAGTTAAGGGATTAGTTATAAACCGTACAAACTATCCAGATAGGTGTCAATTTTTGTATATAATTTTATATATGACAAGTCCATGGTGACATTGGTAATTATTAAACTTGTTCTTAATTTAGTATTGTTAAATTAATTATAAAAAAAATACATTACGCAGTACTGCTACATTTATAAGTGTATTATATCAGAGCACATTTTAATTTTATTATGTCGGAATGTGTTTCATTTGTGTGTGTGTTTACTTTCAGTAAATAAAAAATCTTAAAATAATCTTTTGTTTTCGATTTTTCAATCTGCTCATGCCCCCCTCGTAGAGCTATCACGCTCCCGTGGGGGAGCGCACCGCACAGTTAGAGAAACGCTGGCTTAATGTAAAAATTACAATACATTTCCAACCCGATGAGAGTATTTTTCGCCTCTGGTTTTTTACATGATATTAAAGCAGAAAAAAAAAAGTTCCCTGTATCTTAATTAATTTAGATAATTTTGCAACTGAGTCCGCGTGAAAAAGAAAAAAAAAATTCTCAGATGAATATATGTGTGCATTTTCTTTAAAGTAATCTTTCTGCGGTTTCATTTTAATTTAGGTAGATTTGCTTTTCCATATTAATGGTTTTCTCTTTTTCTAGCTTAATTTGGATGCGAAAAAGGAAACAAAAACTACTAAGAAGAGCTGCATTGCGATAAGTGAAGCTAAGTTAACAATGGAAAACTCAAGTGATGTATCCAAGCAAAACAAATACAACGTAAGACGTGCCTCTCGGATAGGCTTAAAGTGCGTCATTTTTTTCGTATGTATAACGTGTTTCTTCTATCAATCAGTTCAATTCTACATGCAGTACAGATTATATCCTACCAAAACAAGTACCGTAATTGATAGTCCTGAAATGTATACGCCGCCAGCAATAACATTTTGTGATAGAAATCCGTGAGTACTTTTAACAACAATATTCCCTATTGTATAATACTATATTTATAAGTACAGTAAAACATTTTTTGTGCGGTGCATAGGAACCGCGTAAATGAAACTGCACAAAAAATTTCATAAATTTTGTAAATATTTACATGTAACTAACAGCTTTGCCGATATATTACAGAAAAAAATTAATATGGTGGAGAGGGACCACATAAAAAAAATCGCACTTAGAAAATAAGTCAGTTATTTACAAAACACAAGAAAAAGTGTTTCCAAATTACAGAAGTGAGCTACGCAAATGGAAACATTTTAAAAAGTCTAATTTCTCATTGTATACTAGGAGATTTTTTCAAAATTGTAACCCAAAACGCGCTTCTTCTTGTGACGAATTGTTTAAAAACGCTTTAACATACAATTTCAATTGATTTATTTTTTGACACCATAAAGTCAGTGATAAGTGTTTGCGACGACGATCTTGAAGTGTATATGACGCAGGGAAATGATTAAATTGGGGATTTCGTCAAATCCCTAAGAGAGATGATCAAAATTCCTGCAAGATGTTCAAATAAGAACTCTGTAAGGGGATTTCCCTAAGGAAAAAAATTAAGTGATTTGACCTAACCTGTTTAAGTGGACGGATCCAATAATAGTGTCAATTGTTTAAAAGTGTTCATTTAGCAGATAGGGTGCATTATTAAAAGTAGAGTTATTAATACAATAATAATCATTGAATTACCAATTATTTATTCGGAATAAATTCACAAAAGAATTAAATAATAAAGCTGGTGTTTTTTTTAAAAGATATTGTTTTAGTAGAATTAAAACATTTTTTAAAAAATTATACATTAACGTAGTACTTCAGAAATATCCTGCTTTATTTGTAACACATTTTTTCAGTTATTATTTCCCTTTTTAAAGTAGTTTTTTTATTATTAAAAAGCTTTTTTTATCTATAAAGAGGGCGTGCCGAATTCCCTAATTTTTCATTTACATTTTTTAATTTAAGCTTTATCCATATTCTAATTTTCAGGCGTATACAAAATAGTTGTATCAATCGAAAGATAATAATGTAAAGAATATAACTAAATAAAACTAAAAAATGATATGTATGTCATTTTGTTTTGACGCTTCACGTCAGAAGCCCGGCGCTGCCTGTCACGGACTAGGAGAAGGGGTAGGATGTAAAAGGGAGGGGTAACCAGCAAACTGGCTTGTTCATTTCATCATATCACTAAAACAGTTCGGGGATTCGATCAAATCACTTACTTACATCAAGGAAATGACCTCAAAGAGACGTTATTTTAACATCTTGCTTGAGTTGATCCTCTCCCTTAGGGATTGGATGAAATGCCTATGCTCATCAATTTCCTGCGACATACATAGTACACTGATACAAAACATTGCAGTGGGGCCAACGTTGTAAAAAATTAGTATATATACCGCACGGAACATATTGCACAGAAATAAAATCGCAAAGAAAAGGACCACTTAAAAACAGGGTTTACTGTAAATGGAGGATTCTTATTTATAGTGTTTAATTGTATTTATTAATTAGTTGTATGTAATGCTTAGTCGTAACCTAAGTTCTGAAGTAAAAATCTGAGATCGGATACAGCAAATGATTTTAAATTTCGTCTGAAAAGATCATCTTGTGACGAATCTGTACGAAACCTTTCCACTAATTTTCTTAGGCGTCTTTTTGGGGATTATAAATTCTCGTATATTTCCAATCAACTCCGAAAAGCGAACGGGATATGCAAAGTAGATAGGGTATTTAAGTAGAGCGTTGTAAGCTAGCAAGGATGAAGGCTATTGCGCCAGCAGCAGTAGCCTCGAGTTTGGAGGATTCAATTGGATTGCAATATTGAAGAGTTACGGTTAGTAATCTACGAAGGTATCTTGTGAAGATACCGAAGTATTGGCAGGTGATATAATATAGTTTATTATCGCTTAAAACAATCGCTAGTTTAATAAAATTAGTTTAAGTTAATGAAAGCTAATAATTCGAGTTACGTGTATTTCTCAGACCTCCTATTTCGGTAGACCTTATTTGATCTTACGCGTAATTACTGATTAATTTCATAATTCTTAATTTAATTTAATTTTAAAGATAAATCCCTTTTGTTTGACGTAACATAGAAATATTATATGTTATTAGAGTTTCTGATATTTGAATAAATATAATAAATACAAGTTATTACTATACAAATGGCTCTTAGTGGTTCTTTGCCTCAAATTAATCTTGGTGTCCAGGTTGGAACCCAGGGGGGTTCCCACAATCTACAATATTTTTTAAAAAGGGGCAATCTTTCACATATGTTGATCTAAGTCAGAGCTTTTCATCCAGAATCGTGTAGCAGTTGTTTCTCTGCATCAATAATGTAGGGATGTTGGTGAATTTTAAGACTCTTAAACACTTAGACATGAGAAGGGATTCATTTCTTCTGCTAATAAGAAATTTTCTGAGACCAACAGTATTGTGGACCATAGTAAATGTAGTAATCCACCTTCCATGAGAACATAAGCTCTAGTCAAAGCAGTCAGGTTAAGAACTCATCAAACACATTTTCTGAAGATGGATGTGTGAAAAAGAACAATGTGCCACATCGAAAGGAAATACCTTTGACCAAAAAATTTCAGAAAAAATAACTATTTCTATCAAAGGAATCATAGGGTCAACGCTTATCTGGAAGCAAGAACACTGCTGTAGTGGCCTGGTAATAGCGACCACAGACAAATTATGTTTCTCTATGAGACACACTTTTTGACATTTAAGAATATTTCAACAACCAGTATACACGAGGAATGCCAAAGGAGCTAAAGAGAAAAAAATCTATGTGCTAAGGACTTGTGATCCGGCTTTCGAAAGTACTTGGTGGGTTATCAGCTATGAAGGCAACTCAGAGATTCTTTTTTGTCAGAAAGGAGGGAAAACCTTGGGAAAAGATTATCAAGTCTCTATCATAGAGACTTCTCATATCATCTCTATCATAGACCTCCTGCTCATAAGGTGAAAACGACTGTGGGGAGATTGAAATACTATGTTCTGGAGATGATAAAACGCGACAATTGGCATTCCTACAGACCAGATTTAAAATCCACTCGATGATAAATTGTGACCATTATTGGCGGCAAAGTTGTATAAAAAAACGGCATCCCAATTAGAGCGGTCTTAAATGTTCTTTAAGGAAAGCAGCAGGGGCGTAACGGAGAATATTAGGACCCCCTGCAAAGTCAGATTTAAGGCTCCAAGCACTAATGCGCACATAGAGTCCGTTAGACTTTAGCCCCCCAGAATCCCTGCCCTCACCCTGTAATTTGGGGTTGCATGGATGTACATTACGCCACTGGAAAGCAGCGATGGAAAATTCCCATAGTGGAAGTACGTACCTCTATAAATGATTGTCCGAAGAGACTTTCAATCCGTGTGAAGTCAAAAGTTGGTCAATTTGAATAAAAGATGCAACTTGTTATATTTGCACTCAAACAAAAACTTTAAAAGTTTTTAGTTTTAAATTTTAAAACAAAGTTTTTAATTTTAACTTTTATATAATTGTATCAAAAATGACACGGAAAGTTAAAATAGAGTTCCCACTTGCACACAAAATCTGAAAGTAGTGCTTGGTTAAAATGTGCTCCGTTTTAATTAATCTGTCTTTTAAAACACTTAGTCAGACAAAGGTAGTATTAAGTATATGCTTTTGGTCTGGGGAGAATGTTGAAAGCGTCAAAAATTCGTGCGGTAGCTCTGCGATATCCTAACAAACAAAAAGCAAAGCAGCATTTGTCGGGCGTCTCGGTAAGTATGATTTATTTCTTATCCAAAAAGAGAATTAATGTTTTTCTCTTTTTTTTCAGTGATTCGATGAAATTCTCCAACATACTTCCAAATTGAGTTTTTCATTCGTTTTGAGAAACTAGCAGTATATTTTTGTCTAATATATCACCACATAATCAGCCTTTTTCTAAATTAAAGCCCATTTTGAGGGGATCACGTTGAATGTGAGTGAGTGAGTGTATGGGTTTATGGTGCAAAAGCCAAATCTGGCGAAGCTGCGCCAAACGCTTGTTTGAACAAAAAAAGTTAACCATTAAAAAGGTGTGTAGAAAGAATTTCAGTAACAAAAAATGTAAAAATAACTTCAAAAAACCAGTTCTAAAATTAGAAGGGAACGGGTTTTGGTGAGGAATTTCTCCACCAAATCGGATAAGTATGATTTTAAAAAGTTAATTTTTATATTGGGTCGGGGTTAAAGATCTTGTATATAATTCTTGTAGTTCTTCATAAATTTCATATATAATCGTTTCTTCGTTTTCATAAGAGATTTTCTTGGGTGTGGGAGGTGTCATATTAATTTCTTTTTCTGGTTTAAGGTATCCGACTACGTTCGGAACCGCGATTTTCAAAAGCGCATAAATGGATAATTTTCATGATATTTAGTGTCACTTAGATAAGAATATATGCATAAAATTGTTTTATGGACATTTTGACAAAAAAAATTATTTAAATACAATATTTTGGCCAAAAATTAACTTAGAATAATCTTTTTTTCCAAATGTTCGCCTTTTGTGAAAAATGCTTCTATTAGAATAATATTTTGCTTGCATATAGCTCAGACCTCTGTTCAGAGGCTCAACAAGAATTTTTGAAATATATAACTTAGAAGAGGGTTTATTCATATTTTAGGACAACAGAGGGGAGCAATTTTAAGAAAAAAACGCGAATAATTATTTCAATTAGTGGTAACTCTGAAAATAATGTGAACTTTTCAAAAATTCTAGTTGAGCCTCTGTAGAGAGATCTGAGCTATAGACAGGTAAAATATTATTATAATAGAACCATTTTTCACAAAGGGAGAACATTTGGAATAAAGATTATTCTAAGTTAATTGCCAAAATATTATATTTAAATAATTTTTTTTTGTCAGAATGTCCTTAAAACAATTTTGTGCATGTATTCTAATCTGAGTGACACTAAATATCATGAAATTTATCTATTTACACGCTTTTTTAAAATCACGGTTCCGAACGTAGTCGGATACTTTAAGTGTGACTGTGGAGTAATGGATTTGTTAGGACACTTTTTCCTGCGAGTTTTTGTCGTTTTTTTTAAGCCTGGGATATAGAATGTATTGTATTGGATGTAGTTGAAGTTTCAGGAAAAGGACTTGTTTTTTTGAGCCGGTAAAGCAGAAACCATTGATCCTGAAAATAAAGAAAGAGTTTTATTGGTTAAGGAGGATGCAACAGAGGTGTATAGACTATTGAATGTGGTAGGAGCAGTATCTATTAAAGGAATAAGCGAACAAGATTCTGGTGATGTTGTAACTGCAACAGATGATGTGGATGGCACGAGGTGTGCCTGAGTTGAGGTAGATGATTTGGTAACTGTAGAAATTCTGGAAGGCATTGTTGAATTCGGAACGGATATTAAAGGTTGTAATATTTTCAAAGGCGGACATACTATTTTTGCAATATTTTCATCAGTTTGGGTTGTTGGGGTTACATTTGAGGGTTTGGCATAGCTTTGGAACTATTAATTTACGTAATTCCACATATGATATATTTCTATCTGTTTTAATAGTTTGAATTTCTTTTTCTGTTTTCCATTTCAGGCATAATTTTCAGTCTGCTGGATGGGATAGTGAGCAATCAAAACATTTCGGCTCCAGGGTACAATCCGTGGAAGAATGCTTAAGGGATGCACATCTAGATCATGTTAATTGACCGCGGTAGGAAGTTTGAGAGTGACCGAACCTCTGGCACTTGAAACAGTACAAAGGGTTCGGTATATAGGGACGGATCTTACAGTTTAAGTAACCTGCTTTTATTGTAGTTGGAAATTTAGGGTTATTGAATGTTAAAAAAAAAAAAAAACGTGTTTGGTATAAATAACTGTTGTTTCTTTTTTAATTATGATTCTTCTGACCTGAGTTACACCCTAATCTGAAAATCCATCAAGGATTTCAGTTTCAGAAGTGCACAACAGGTCAGGTTCAAAACTGAGACCTCGGCTAGAATTAAGGGATTTGTGTGGAGCTACAGTAAGAGGACAATCTAAAAAAGATTTCGTTAGAAAAAAGACTTTGTGCAGCAGAATTCGTTTCAACAAGCAGATCCCCGGAACGCAACCGTTTTACCGATTCCGGTTCACTCCAGAAAATACCAATTTTTACTTATTTCCCTACCTAACAATGAAATGTCAAAAAAATTGCCGTTTGCTATACATAAAGCTCTTATCGGAATAGGAGGGGGATCAGGTTGGAAAGAGACATAAGTAATAGTGAAAAATATGCTGTTTAGTGCACTATGAAAATAACTTTCAGCTATTATAAGATTCAATAACTTTTAAAAACCACCAAAGAATTTTTGGAAAACAATAAGAAACTACAAAAAGTTAAAAATAATAATACTTTTTAAAGGAAATATCATTAGTTCACTAAATAAGGAATTTTTAAGACTTAAGTAACATGGATCTTACCAAAAAAGTTACAAAAGTTAACACTTATCCTAAGTTTAACAATTGCAGAAAAGTGGCTTTATTACAGAAATAGCACATATATTTGTAAAATTATTTAGGTTCAAATCAATTTTTTATTCAGAAATATAATGTTCAACTGTACGATACGAGCAATTGTGCAAAAATCGGACAATTTTACGTTGGGAACCGTGAATCTAAAAAAGCGTATAAATGAATAGTTTTTATATTTAATGTAAGTTGAATTAGTATATACATATAAAATTGTCATAGATCTATAATTGATCTAGAGATTACTTTGAATCAGCACAAATAAATATTCATTTTAACTTATCAAATACACCCCTACATGGCATAGATGTACTTCGCGAATTATGGGATCATTCAACAAGGCATACCATGTAGAGCATGATGGCCACGTTTAATTATATATATCCTTGATTTTAAAACTACTCAACTCTGAATCTTCCCAAAAATCTATGGAAATGTCTAGATTAGCACATCAGACAGCAAAACCTTTAACCCAGGAATCTTCACGAGTGTTGTTTTGTTTTGTTCTTATATGTAAATGTCGTTTTAAAAGCAGAAAACATCTATTTGAATCAATTTAAGATGTACTATTATAACTTGACTGGGTAATAACAAAGTCTTAGGAATCACAAGGAGAATTATGCATTTTGTGTTACAATTCATGTGCACATACAGTTTTTTCCCCGATTAAAGTGTTTTTTTTTTCATTTTCAGAATTCCGAGATCAACATTCTGTGCTCGTTATTCAGACTTCTGTGAGAAACCAAACGATTTAACAAAATTTTGTCAATTTGAACCTCACTTCTGTAAAGGAAACATTTCTAATTTAGTGGTACGACCTTTCATTGTTCTATTTCTCATAAATCAAAGATTTATATCGTTATTTCGATATTTAATATATGCATGGTTATCCATAATTCCTTCTGGAGTTTTTTGAAGTACTATAGTAGTAAAAACATCAAGACGAATAAAGCAAGAAAGAACATTTGAAAGAATACAGAAAGTATTCAAGATTTGTTTACGTACTTCACAGGTGTTATATGAGCGGAATTTTGGTACGACATACGTCAGTGTTTCAGACCAGTTCTTTCAACACTTTACTCAACATGGTGCTATCATTGTTTTTGACAAAACGCGTGTATCTTTTCCGTGTTACCCGAAAACTTGATGTTTTACTTTAGACCGAGTTTTCGCACCCCCTCCCTCCCCTTTGCTGCGTGATGTAGCAGAACTGTATGAAAGGATAACACGTGTTGTCAATAACGTTGATAATGCTATGTTGAGTTGAGTGTGACAGGAACTGACCTATTGCTAAGATATCTGCCGCGTGGCCAAATTTTCATACATAGAGCACCTGTAAGATATGTAAATAAAATTTGAATTGCTTCTGTATTTTTCTTTGTTGTATTTGTTTTAGCTTTTTTACAATAGAGTTTCGAAACCTGGAGCGTATTATGAATAATCCTGTATTGGTAGAAGTAAGCCAATATATAAAAAGTATGTTTTTAATAAACATAGTTTCAGTGTTAATTTTCATGCTAGATTTATCAGAATAACAATTTCTATACTGTTCGAATTAATTGAGACAAATAGGAGAAAAGTGATTTTTTCTAAACCCGTAACTTTTTATTATTGCATACCTTAAATAGACTGAAAAATCTGTACATTAGTACGAAGTATATCTTCCTTTAGCATAAATGATCTTTTTAACCAGTATTGGCGTTGACTTCACTATAGTAGCACACGTGCTCTTTATTTCATCATCTTGAAAAATCACTAGTATAGCACTCTTTATCATTTGCTATGTTGTCATGCGATTCATCTTAGTGAAATGATTCTTGAGAATATGCCATCAGGTTTGAGTAGGATTTAAGTCTGGAGAATTTTCAAGCCAATCGAGCACTTTTATTTTATTTTCCGCATGAAAATATGGATAAATTTCGAATCGTGATAAGGCGCCAAGTCATGTTGAAGTGTTCTATCAAATGTTTCCATGAATGGAACAATCCTACTAAATAATATTTCTATATATTTCACAGATATCCTGTATTTAAGAGGAACTAAGCTTCCAGGGCCATTTTTTGTGAAAAAAACCTCAAATTTCTGCTTAGAAGGGTGTTTTACAATCGGTTGGATAGGACCAGGTAATAAAGTTTCAACTTCACTTCGTCTAACTACACTTGATTTGTATCCCTGCGCAAATAAATGTTTTATCACTCAAAATCGCCTTCTTTCACTCGATAACAACCCATGATCGATATTTTTTTGCCCATGCTAAACGTTTTTCCATCATTTTCTGAGTTAGAAACATTTTTTTCCCTCAGTCTTGTTGCCATAAGGCCACCTTTCAGGAGCCTTTTCCGTGCAGTTGAAGTTATCACTTCAACACCATTATCCAATAAATCCCTTCAAATGTCAATGCTTGTCATTCTTGGATTTATTTTGCTACTTCTTATTAAAATTTTATCAATTCTTGAAGTAGTTTTCCATTTGCAGCCACATTTTTCTTTTCTTTTTGGAGACGATGGTCCAGAATTTTGAAAAATGTTCTTAACATACTTAATTCGATTACACCAACTGTGTGTGTGCGCCATAGTTTTATCTCTCACAGTCATAGAAATGTGTTCGTTGAGAGCGATTTATTTTAGAATGGTTCCTTGGTGTAATATGCATCTTTGAACAAGGAGAAGTAACGCGTCTTATACAGTACGCAAAATTGAAATTACCAACTGTGTAGCTAAAAGGATCACAACTGAGCTCCTGCAACATTAAAATGAATAAATGTCTGTCACACTACCTAAAGGCAGATATAACGGGTTTGAGTTGACTTAGAACATCAGAGGTAATCAGATACCATCTCAAACAAGAAAAACATGTTTGTCCGAATTAATTTGAACAGTATAATATATACTTCATATATATAGTCGGACCGCTTTTAGCGAACTCGCTAAATTCCGAAAAAAGAATTCCTTACGTGAAATATTCATTAAATAGAGATTCATCTTTCCCTATATATATATACCAAGTTCCTGGTTTCAGAAAAAGTTCGCTAAATAGAGATATTCGCAAAATAAAAGACCGCATTTGATACATTTGTCTCTGTTTTCAAAAGAAATTGCCTTAGTTTGAATAAAAGTTAAGGTAGTCAGAAACGAAATTTGTGATTTCTGCATTTACAGTATTAACTATTAGCGCATGTGTAGATTCTTTGTCTGATTATCAAAACATGTGATTAATTTGGAATTTTGGTAATGATATGAATAGGAGGCATTTATAAATTTTATTTAATTTTCTAACTGTAGAATACAGAATACTCAAACTGAAAAATTAATTTCTTTTGTGTATTCTCAATTATTCAGAAAACAAATTCCAATGATTTCCTTAATTACGATGTCCATCGCCAATAGCCATCATGCAGCGTTACAGTGAAACGTTAATATACTCACTCACTCACTCATAACTCACTCACTTCACTGATTTTCTAATTATAAGTTAATTATGTATAAGTGTGTATATGTATATAATTGCATTTTTTTCTCTGATAGATTCCTAAGTTCGGATATTTTACTCGCACGGAAAAGGATACAATTAGAAACATAACTTGGCAGTTGTTGTTGAATTCCAGCGGAGAGCCATCAAACTTGTTCGATGCTGAATTTTTTGAGTATTGTACACATATTTAATTACATTTAACTGCAACTATAATAATTTTTGTAATTTGGGACAGAATGTTTAAAATATTATTGATATGATAATAGAACAGATTTACGCACACAAATGACGATTTTCGATAACATTTTCTCAATTTTTAGTCATACATATATTTGATATGTACATAATAAATGAAGTAAATAATTTAGCTGTACAAATGAGATTTTAGCAATTTGTAATATTTATAAAACTTTTTACCCAGTGATACAAAAAACGATGTTTTTTTGGTCTCCTTGTTTCTAAATTGATAGTTTTATGTGCAATTTAATTCTTAGAATTAAGAAAGATGCATTTCTCATTATAGTTCTAGAATTAAATGAATTCTTTTTTTAAATGAAATGGTTATTTTTGACATCAGTTTGTATTGTTAGAGAGGTTTAACACCACCCAGATGTCATTCTGTAAATAGAACAGAACATGATATAAAAAATATGTTTTCGCTTAATATGCTCAGTAATTCCTTCACTTAAATATGCTTGATAAATTAGTCAGAAAAAAATATAGGACTCGTTTTTAAAGAGTACTTGTTTTTAAGCACATGTTGGACATTTACATTAAAAGACATAAAAATAAAGTGAATATGTTATTTTACTTTAATTTACTGATTGGGCTGAGCTCAAGTGATGTCATTGTCACATGATAATTGTAACCACATGTTCATGCTCTTCGCTGTTGCCAACTTTTGTTCTTGAAGAAATTTTATTTTGAAAAAGACATATTTATCATGTACACGTTTAACTTTTAATATTATTTGAAGAATCTCAATACTTGAACATCTATATATAAAATTAGAAATTTAATCTACACTTTAGAATTGGGGTGGGCATTACATTGATCGCGATCAACCGGTGGACTGGCAAAACATTTTAGGGTCATCGCCTGAAGATTTTAGCAGTTAGTAATTATATACGGAAATATTAAAGATAGAGTGACGTATACAGACTAAGTCGTCTGTTGATAATAACAAAAAAAAAACTAACTTTAGATGAAAACATTTTATTTTTTACGTATTTTGAATTGTTTGCTAATAAATGCATCATTTGATATTATTAAAATTGTGGCTATTATATATATATATATATATATATATTATTATGTTTGTGTATTTCACGTTTTGCTTTAAACTCGTTTTTAAAAGTGTTAGTTTTTTTATTTTAGTTCTGTAAGTAAAAATACACATATTACGCATTTATTTTTAATTTATTATAAATATTGTAAACCTTTTCAAACCTCACCTTACCTCACTGGGCATGGGCGCACTCAAGAATTTTTCAAAGCGGGGTCGAGGGTCAAAATTCTACCATATGCGTATCATACCCCAATACGCAGTCAAACATATATATATTTTTTAAATTTTGTAGATTGTCGGGAACAAAAAACAGTAAAAAATTATTGATTAAATAATCAGCATTAAATAATAAAAAAATATTGATAACAAATACTTAATTAAATTTTACGCACTATATACATGAGATTGAAAACAATCGAAAAAAAAATCATGGGCTATGGAGAAGGGTTCGGTCCAGTGGTCCCCTCCCTCCTCCTTGTATGCGCCACTGACATTTGTTGGTTGGACCGCAACAGCTTGAAAATGTAGAAGTAGCCCGCATCCTGAAAAGTATACCCACCCCTGCTTTAGAAGAGCAATAAATACAAATCTGTTGTCAGTTTCGAATTCAACATAGAACATGAGATTGCATTTATCATGCAACTGTCCGGAATTTTGACTACAATTCTTAATAATCTATATGGATTGACTTCCTCATGAAACATTCGAGGTGTGACTCACACACATTAGTTGGAAAAACGCGTAGAAACCCGTTACAAAACTCCATGAAGAATTTTCTAAAATACGAGGTGTAACACATTCACATACACAAAACGAGTCTAGTCTGTGCAGAATCAGTTCTTTGTCACATTATCTCCTTCAAAGTAGTTCCCTTCATCATTCACACACGTCTGCATTCAGAGCTGCAACTGCTGGTAACAATTCTGGAACAAGGGTTTTGGAAGGAACTTCAAAAGATTCTTCGTTTTTGCCTGGACTTTTTCAACTGACGAAAAATAGGTTCATTTTAAGCAAGATTTAACCGTAGAAATTTTTTTAAAAAAAGGTCTCATGGAGCTAAATCAGGCAAATAAGGAAGATGCCCCATCAGGTCAGAAACTGATAGATAGGGCCATGAGAGCGGACGCATTGTCTTGGTGCAACAGCCATCCATCACTTCCAAAATTAGGTTTTTCTTCCTAATTTTTTCACGAAGTTTTTTTTAGTACTTCGATGTTGTAGTGCTGATATGAACAGTCTGACCACTGATGTGTTTGGGAATCCATTCATATCACAAATTTTGGCTTTGTTTTGATATGTTATCACTGATCTTGGGTGCTCAGCAAGTTCATCCTCTTCCGCACCGACCCTTCCTCATGACTTATACCATTCAAACACATGTGCACGAGGGAAAGTTTCATCTCCATAAGCCTCGGTTAGTATTTGAAAAGTTTTCGTAGCTGATTTCTTAAGTTTCACAAGAAACTTGATGTTGATCCGACATTTTTCAGGCAGAACGCAATTTCTCAATGACGCAGAACTCCCAATTAGCGTGGCCTAATAAGACGAAACTGGCCACATTTATAGAGGAGGTGTGTGGGATGACATCATCAAAACAGTTGTTTCCAACTCCACTCTTTATTCAAGCTATACACTTAGTCTAAATTTTTTTGTGTCACACCTTGTATTGTAATAACGATTCATTATAATTTTTGTAATTTGTTGGAATTTAATAATGAGTTTTCAATAAAACTGTTTGTATCTGCTAAATATTTAAACGAAATTAAATTTCCAGTAAAATCCAAAATATTTCCCTATCCAATATGTCCCCTGCTCAATAGCAACTCATATATATATATATTTATTTGAAGGTATTTTCCACTCATTTTATATTAGAAAGCTGCATTGTGTTTATTCGTAATTCCTGTTTATGTATCGCAATACTTAACGTATCCGACTACCTTTCGGAACCGTGATTTTAAAAAGCGCATAAATGGATAATTTTCGTGATATATAGTGTCACTTACATTAGAATATACTCGTATGTATAAAAGTGTTTTAAGAACATTTCGACAAACAAAATTTATTTAAATATAATATTTTAGCAAAAAATTAACTTAGAATAACCTTTCTTCTCAAAATGTTCTCCTTTTATAAAAAAATGCTTCTAAAATAAAAATATTTTGGTTATATAAAGTAGACTTCTCCTGAGAGTGAAATATTTTTTTTTTTGAAAAATTCACATTATTTTCAGAGTTACAACCCATTGAAATAATTATCGGCATTTTTTATTTAAAATTTCTCCCCTCTGTTGTCGTAAAACTTGGATAAACCCACTTCTAAGTTATATATTTCAAAAATTCTAGTTGAGTCTCTGTACAGAGATCTGAGCTATATATAGGCAAAATATTATTATAATAGAAGCAATTTTCACAAAAGGAGAATATTTTGAAAATGGGTCATTCTATGTTCCTTTTTTTGTCAAAATATTATAGTTAAATAATCTTTTACTGTAATAATATTCTTAAGACAATTTTGTATACATTTTTTAACCTAAGTGACGCTAAATATAAATATTATCCATTTATATGCTTTTGCAAAATCACGGTTTCGAACGCAATCGAATACCTTAATGAATCAATTTTTTCATATTATAGCTGGAAAATCACCTTTGTCTTTGATCCTGCGTCGAAAAGTGTTGTAAAGTGTCACTCGGAAAATCTTCACACCACCAGCAAAAATGAACTGAAGATAAAGTTAGATAGTGAGTATATTCTCTCTCTCTCTCATAATTTAAAATACAAATTGTGTTTGAACTGTAACAATTATTTTCAGTGAGGATAATTTTAATTCAGAGCTCTTGTTTTCCTGAGCTACTCTAAAAGATTGCTATAGAGTGTCTTTAGTATTCAATTCGCTATTCTGACAAATCCTCTAGGGAAAATATTTTCTATGATATTATATGATTGTAAAATTTCCTTTTGTAAAAGAACCACAATTTATGCTAATGAAGATAACTATTTAAAGTCAATTGGAGAGGAAAGTTAAGAAGATGAAGATTGTTGTCATGTGGAGCCTAAGAAATTAGAGAAGTTATCATTTGAAATTGCCGTTGAATGGGTCCTAGAGGCCTTTGTAGAACTAGCATTAATGTTGAGGATCATTCGTTGATAGTTATATTTAGATTCTAGGTTATTATTTAAATTGACACGCTCTCATAACTTAGGTCAATCCAGGCCTCTCCACTTGAAGGCCCAAATACTTCTCGACACGGGAAGGAGGAATGTTTTGCGTTCCCTTTCCCAAAGATGTCAAGTTTTCTGGTTCTTATAACTGAGGTCTATTTTAGATAGAGTGATTAGATAGTCGTAGTAAAGTGTTGTATAAAGAGGAGCCCAGAAACACGAATAGAACCCTTTACATGAGTTTGTCTGAAACGTGACACATTCGAAAGAAAAATTTTTCGTCTTTAAGGTAACCTACTTGACTGTGGAACTACATCTTATGTACCATTAGCTTTTAAATTTATCTTTATTTTATAATTCGTTTCTAAAATATTAAAACTTGTTTTCGTCTTTCGAAAATGTTTTTTTTCGGTACTTATACTTGTATATAAGAAAAAAAGAAGACATTTTACGACATCTCGCCCGATTTAAAATTTTAAGCGAAATAATGTAAATTTTTCAAAATATGTTTAAAAAATATTGTTCAGCAATAGAAGTTTTTTGAACAGCTAATACTTATTTCTAAATTTTCCATGTTTTCAGCCAGGTTACAGAACAGAAGTCTCTGATATAAAAAAAAACAATGGACAATGATTGAATCTTACCATAATTTTTTTCCGCTCTATATGGGAAATTGGGTATTAGAGAAATTATTGACAAATGTACTTTCTGCTTTTGAAAAGTTATTATACAGCAAGTAATTAATCACAAATCTCTAATCCAATTTGATGGATACAAAAAATTCAACAAGAAGTTCTGTTTCATATACGAAATTTGATAAGGGTATTTATGTGTGTAACGAATCTTTACGGAACCTTTCCACTAATATTTTTAGGCGTCTTTGGGGATTGTAAATTCGCGTATATTTCCAATCAATTCTAAAAGGAGAAAACGGGATATGTAAAGTAGATAGGATATTTAAGTAGAGCATTGTAAGTTAGCTTAGATGAAGGCAATTGAGACAGCAGCAGTAGTGACAAAGTTTATAGGATTCAATTGGATTACGATAGTGAAGCATTGCTGTTTGTACTCAGCGAAGGAACCTTAGGAAATTAAGGTATCCGACTACGTTCGGAACCGTGATTTTGCAAAAGTGCATAAAGGGATAATTTTCATGATATTTTGTGTCACTTAGATTAGAATATATGCATAAAATTGTTTTAATGACATTTTGACAAAAGAATATTATTTAAATATAATATTTTTGCAAAAAAATTACCTTAGAATAATCTTTATTCCAAATGTTCTTCTTTTGTGAAAAATGCTTCTATTATAATAATATTTTGCCTGTATATAGCTCAGTCCTGTCTACAGAGGCTCAACTAGACTTTTTTAAAAGATTCATATTATTTTTAGAGTTACCACCAATTGAAATAATTATTGGCGTTTTTTCTTAAAATTGCTCCCCTCTGTTGTCGTAAAATATGGATAAACCACTTCTAAGTTATATATTTAAAAAATTCTAGTTGAGCCTCTGTACAGAGGTCTGAGCTATATACAGGCAAAATAGTATTATAATAGAAACATTTTTCACAAAAAGAGAACATTTTGAAAAAATATTATTCTAAGTTAATTTTTTGCCAAAATATTGTATTAAAATAAACTTTTTTTGTCAAAATGTCCTTAAAACAATTTTATGCATATATTCTAATCTAAGGGATACTAAATATCATGAAAATTATCCATTTATGCCAGTGTTTCTCAAAGTGTGGGGTGAGCACCCCTGGGGGGCGCGAGCATATCGAAAATTTAAAGATTTAAAAAAAATATCCGGAAAGAAGTGAAACAAAATACTTTCTTCCATAATAAAAAAAATACACAACACTTATATAATTTATGTTTATCATCTGGCGTTTTTCCTTTATCAAATAGCTATCTTTGATCCCGAAACCAAATTAAAGAAGAAAAAAAAAACATTTTGTTTAATTTGCTGTATTTCCTCAATGAGAAATTTTTTTTATTACGTTTTAACATAAAATATTACACGTTAAAAGAAAAACGAAATCCAGACCCTGAAAAAAATTTTAAGAATATAAACAATTCACCACTGTAATTATTATTGTAATACTGTGCATTAGTTGTAGATAAAAAAGGGAGACATTATTCACTTTTCAGCCAGGCAGCATAATACTTTTGCTGATCATTTGATTGACCTTCAAACTTACTAATATGGTTAGTTCTAGAGAGTTTTACGATACTTGGAAAATAATTGATTGATTTGAAGGATTATTTGGCCAAGATTTATTTTTAGTGAAAAACGTCATAATCCTTTTTAGACCATCTGTATTTTTTTCTGAATACACTTTTAACCCGGGAGCGGTAGAGGGGAGTATCTGTGATCTTTATTGAAGGAAGTTGAAACTGATCAAGCAAAAGAAGAACTTGTTGAAAGAATGCATATTATTCATCATTGAGAAACGAGATGAAGATGAAATGAAAGGAAAATTTTCAAATGCTTCCTAAAGAACTCCATCAATTAAAATATGAAGCCATAAGCGTACCACAATGTACAGTTTGCCTTGTCAAAAAGAAAGAAAAAGTTCAACTTGCTATTTGTTCATCACCAAAGGCGTTACGAGTTCGAGCCCAGTACCACTAAAAACCCACCGTGTAGGGGTGAGATGCGCATTAAATCTGTCGAAAGCTCAAACGTCCTCTTGTTGGAGTGATGTGGTAGTTAAAAGAGGCCACACAGCTTAAGTGTAATCCTCGTCACTCGACCATGGTTCAAAATTACGAGGTCCGTCTCCAAAAGCCTTCGTGTAGCTGAACAGTGCGACGTTATTATTCACTCACTCGATCATGAAAACTCATTAAAACTACAATAACTTGAACAAAATATGACAGCTTTGCCAGCAAATAATATTTCTATAATATTAGTGAAAAGTGTCTCTGATTTGCGTCCTTTAATAAGGGCTTGCACTTTTGAATAATTTTAGTTAAGTTTTATTGGATTTTTCCTCAAATCATCAAAGAAAAATAGAATAGTCCTTGAAAGCCGGTAAGTATACTTTCTCTTAATTAAATTATTCACTGGAATTCCTATTTGTATCGTGTACAGCAGTGCTTCTCAAACTTTCAATACTGGTGCCCCCCTTTTCGATCACAATTTTTTTCGCGCCCCCTGATACATTAATAATGTACTGAATGCAATAATAATGCACTTTGACGCTAAAGCAACGATCTTTATTATAAACCGTACAAATTAGTAACATAAATATTAAATTTTGTATACTACTTTTAAGAAAAATAAATAAATAAATAAAATAATAGGATAATTATTATGTTATTTTTCCTTTCTCTAATTTTTAAATTGAACATATTGCAAAATGCGGTAGCTGCTTAGAAGACAAAATATAGATATCTGCTAAATATAGAAAAAGAACTCAGAGGGTCAATTTCTAATAATAAGCATTCCTTATAAAAACTTTGCATTCCAAGACAAGCTCATGGACGTCATTAATACTTATTAAACTTGTTCTTAATTTAGTATTAATTAATTAATTAAAAAATATTCTGTGCAGCACTGATACATTAAAAGTATACCGGCTGAAGTGCCCGCTCTTTGCACGAGTTCATTTATAAGAAAATAAAACATTATTGATATAATAGCTGAATTGTAAGGAAGCAAAGCCAAGTGCTCGACAATGTTTACAAAAACGTAAAATGATTTTTTAAAATCGTTGCTCAAATTATAATTAGTTTTAAGCGAATTGTAATTTTAAGCCTCACAGAATTAGCACTTATAATTGATGTTAAACAGTAGCGCACACAGGAATTTTTCAAGGGGGGTCTGGGGTCGAAAGTTCACCAATCTTGTATCAGGTTCCTTCTGATTTTGTCGATTTTCGTTAACAAAGCACAGTAAAAAACTAATTCTTAAATAAATAATTAGCATTTATTAATAAAATTAATCATTAATAACAAATACTTAACTAAATTTTGTGTACTATAAACTTGGAATTATAATCAATCGGAAAAAAAATCAAGGGCTTTGGGGGGTGGGGTACGGACCCCCTTGTGTGCGCCACTGATGTTGAATAATGATCAATAATATAAAATATCGATGAAGAATAATTGTATTATTTTTAATATTTAAAGTGAAAAGACTTCAACATGTTTTAACCCGGGAGTAGGCACGCACTCGATACGGTCGGGGTTATTGAGTCACCCCAATCCTTTTTTTTTTATAATTATTTTATTGTACCCGATACAAATCATGATTCCAGTGAATAATTTAACTAAGAGAAAGTTTACTTACCTACTTTCACGGACTTTTCAATTTTTCTTTGGTAACAAATAAACAGTTTTGCCAGAATTAACGATTTCTTAATCTGTGTGTCCCGCGCGACCACTTCCGGATAAAAAGTATATTCATTATGATAATATGTATGTTACTGCTAAAAAATTGTGTGAAACGTTTTTCGTTAGGCTTTATACGTTGAGAATAGTTATAAAAATATGTCTTGGCCAAGTAATCCTTCATGTGCTTGTGTGTGTGTGTGCTGTCCGTGGTTTTCCAAATATCATAAAACTCTTTTACATGAAAAAAAGCGCAACAGAGAACACATAAGAGAGGGGTCATAACTAACTGTACCAATCACTTAGAAGGTCAAACAGATTACAGCTATAATGTGCAGTATTTCAAAAATAATGACAGTGATGAATTTTTTATGTTCCTAAAGTTTTTCGATTCTGGGTCCGGGATCTGTTTTTTCTCTGAAAGAGTAGAATGTTAGTTTTAAAAAAAGAAAACGTAATAAAAACTCTCTCATCATGGGATTACAGCGAATTAAATAAAATATTTTTTATTTGGTTATAGGATCAAAGATAGCTAACTCAGTATTGAAGAAGTTTTTATTTTTGATGGCTTAATATCGCTTATAAATTATATCAGAGTAAAAGTGCATTTTTTATTATGTCTGAAAGTATTTGTTTTAATTCATTCCAGTAAACTAATTATTTTTTAAATCTTTTATTTTCGATATGCTCGCGCCCCCCCCAGGGGGCGCGCCCCACAGTTTGAGAAACACTGGTGTACAGTAAAAATAATTATAAACAAATGATTGGGGTGACTGAGTCTCCCCGCACTACCATTAGCGTTAGCATCGAGTGCACGCTTGCTCCCGGGTTAAAACATTTTGAAGTATTTCTGCTTTAAATATTAAAAAGCAACACAATTATTATTCATCGGAATTTTATATTCTTTTTCATTATTTAACATTAATTCTCTGTGAGGTTTAAACAGTTATTTATTTTAAACAGTTATTTACAATTATAGCATTTATCTATAAAAAATCATTTTACATTTTTGAATACAATGTTATGTACGCAGTTTTACTGTCCTTACAGTTCAGCTATTATATCAAGTATGTTTTATTTTTTTAAAAAATGAACTCGTGTGAAGAGCCTGTGTTTCAGCCATTATACGTTTAATGTATCAGTACTGAAGAATTTATTTCACAAATAATTTCTTAATACTAAATTAAGAACAAGTTTAATAATTATTAGTAACTTCCACTAAGATCTATATTTTGTCTTCAAAGCAGCCACCGCAGAAAATCCGGTTTAACAAAGATATGATGTTGAAAATGGTAATAGTATACGAAGTGCTTTTGTTTCCAGTGCAGAAAATTCATCATCCACCTCTACCCAAAATTCAACGAGCGATTTATTACAAAATTGCCTTTTAATTTTTCACTGGATGTGAAATTTATTAATATTTCTTCTTCGGAAGTTGATAGCCCTTCTGGAGTATAATGAAATAGATCTCTAATCCACTCGTAACTTAATACCAAGTTGTCCTCATCAAGAAAATACTTTTTAAAATTCTTTGCCAACATGGCTAAATGATTTTACATGGTTTTAAAAACAACTTTCGCATTTTGTTCTTCAGATTTGTATGCTTTAACACATAACGAACTAGGGCATTTTCCCCCATCATTTACTTCAGTAGTGGTAAATCCAAAATTTAAGTATTTTTGAGAATATTTCCTTGATTTAATTTTCGGAACCATGCTCGTCTGTGTACTTGTTGATCCTTTATTATCGTCGAATGTTTGCTTAGGACTTAAAAATATATGTATGTTTTTGTTTTAACCTACTGCCGTAAATACTTAATTACCTTGAATTACAATTAACGTGCAAAATAAAATAATGTACATTCAATCTAGATTCGGTAGCTATAGAAGTATGGAGTCGACCAAAACTGACTGGAATTGTACGAGGAAAAGCATTTTTACATGTTTTGCGCAGACGTCCGATAGGTTGCTCAGACTCACGTAAACGTACCCTATAATGCCAGATGTGATGGATATGATAGAGAGCAACATAGACTAGACTATTTTTCTAATGACCTTCGTAATTTGAGAAAAAAATGCTGAATCAAATAATTCTTTAATTAAATATATCATTTTGCGATCTGTTCCAATTTAAAAATTAGAGAAAGAAAAATAACATAATAATAAGTAAGTAATATATATTTTAAGTAATTTTTTCTTAAAATATATATTATTTAAAAGTAACATATAATATTTAATACGTATACAGTTTATAATTGAGATCGCATTGTAGCTTTAGCGTCAAAGTGCCTTTTATTGCAGTAAATACATTATTGTTATACAGAGGGGGCGATAAAAATTATGATTAAAATTGGGTCACCAGTATTGAAAGTTTGAGAACCACTGCCTTTATGCGCTTTTTTAAAATTACGGTTCCGAAAGTAGACGGATACATTAATGTACCTGTGAAGAGATAAAAGTTCTACCAGGTGATATATTCTAGTTTAATTCCGCTTACCACAAGCGTTAGTTTAATGAAATTAGTTTAAGTTAATGACAGCTAATTATTCAAGTTGCGTGTATTTTTCGGACCTCCTATTCCGGTAAACCTTATTGATATTGCGCGTAGTTATTGATTAATTTCCTATTTCGTAATTTAAGTTAATATTAAAGGTAAAAAATCCATTTTTTGACGTAGACATAAAGCCTACGATTTGTTATTAGATTTTTGATTTTTGAACCAAGTGAATAAATATAAGTTATTGTTATACAAATGGCGTCTGGTCATTCTTTGCCTCAAATTAATCTTAGTGTCCAGGGTGGAAACCAGGGGGTTCCCACATGCGTCTGAAAGATGATGCTTATTCAAAGTTCGTGCTAGGCGTATAAAAATAGCACTGCTAGCCAGTGGTGGCGTTAGGTGTCGGCTACGTCGGCGACCGCCGACTGCCTCGCGCTTGAGGGGGCCTCGCAAAGTTTTTAATTATTTAAAATTTAGTTATTCATTTTTATTTATTTTCATACAGTTGCGCGAGTAAAGAGAGTTATTAGTATTTTACGAGCATTATCGTACGGGCAGAATCGTCTGGCAACACTATGGAAACTAAACAACTTAGCAACTTCGCAGATGGTTAGTTTACTCCATTTTTCAAGATAAAGTTTATTGCTTTCCATGTAGACTTTTTTCACATTTGTAGACACAGGTGGTAAAAGAAGGATGTTGTGACTGGAAAGATGTGAGTCGGATATTGCATAGACATGAACGAAGTCAAAGACACATGGAATGCATGATTAAATGGATGGAATTCTATAACGAAATCAAACACGGAAAAACAATAGATAAGGATAACGAGAGATTGATTAAGGAATCGTAAAAGTACTGGTATAATTTGTTTGAAAGAATGATTGCTATAATAAACTACTTAGCCTCACACAATTTATCATTTAGAGCTCATCGAGAATGCCTTAAATTGAACGATAGCAGACATAGTGGCAATTTTATAGATTTATTTAAGTTGTTATCGAAATATGTTCTGGCCCTACGGGAGCACATGCAACGTATTAATGAAAAGCAACTTACTCAACATTATCTGAGCCCCGACATCCAAAATGAATTAATTGCATTAATGTCTAAATCAGTTATTGAAGAAATTATACACAGAGTTAAACAAGCAAAATACTACTCCTTCTTGCTCGATTGTACCAGGGTTGTCAGCCGAGTTGAACAAATGTCAATAATATTAAGATTTTGCAATTCCTCAACTGGAGCAATAGAGGAACATTTTGTTGGGTTTATTGCCTTCGCAGAAACAACGGGAGAATATATGACAAATTCAATATTACAAGAACTGGAAAGAGATGGTCTAGATATCCAAAACTGTCGAGTACAGGGATATGATAATGGCGCCAATATGGTCGGTATTAATAAAGGTGACAGAACAAGAATACTCAATATAAACCAAAGAGCATTCTTCAAGCCCTACGGATGCCACAGTTGGAATTTGCTTTTGGTTGATGCAGCTAACTGTTCTACAACAGCCAAAACGCTTTTTGGCTTCATCAATAAAATCTATGAGGTGTTTTCAAAGTCAAGTAAGCGTAGGGAATTTTGTAAAAATAAATTAAAATTGACATTAAAACCTCTGTCTGAAACACGGTGGGAAAGTAGAATCAGAGCAGTAAAAGCAATATTTTTGCAATTTGATGATGTTATCGAATGCGTGAATGAGCTGAAAAATAAAAGTGATGATTCTGAAAGTTTAAGCGACTGTGACGCAGTCTGGAATGAATTGTTCAGTTTTGAGTTTATTGTTGCGATGCACGTATGGTACGAGGTTTTATTACGTGTGAACAATATAAGCAAACTGTGGCAATCGGTTCAAGTCAACTTGAAAGTAGCTATTGATACTTTACGGTCATTTTGCAGCTGGATTCAAGAATTCCGTAATACAGGATTTGACAATAGAGTTGCACAAGCTCGATTAGTTGTAGAGAAAAGTACTTTCGAAATTGAATCTCAATTTCAAGAAAAAGAACAGCCAGGAAAAAACGAATGTTCGGTTATGAACATATTGATGAACCTATTCAATCTTTTGACATGCAGTAAAGAGTTAACTTTTTTAACACAATGATTGATGCTATTATAGTCGAAACCGAATGCCGATTTAAAGCGCTTAGTGAATATTTTGAGAGAGAGAGAACAATTTGGTTATTTAAATTCTATATCAAACGAAGACCTTCTCAAGTATTGTAATGATTTAGATACAATACTTCGGGAAGGCGAAAACAGTGACATACAGCCTTTCGAACTATATGAAGAACTCCAAATTTTAAAAACGAATTCACTAGACTCTATCAATGACGCTAAACAACTCATTCAGTACATTTTAGAAAATAATTTGGAAGAAATATATCCAAATGTTTTTATATAACAATTAAAATCATGCTGACTGTTCCCGTCAGTACAGCTTCCGCTGATAGAAGCTTCTCAAAGTTAAAATTGATTAAGATCTACTTGAGAAGCACGATGAGTCAAGAGAGACTATCTGCGTTGTCAGTTCTATCAATTGAAGCTGAAATAGCGGCTAGTGTTACCTATGACATAATCCTGAAAAAGTGCAGTGAGGTCAAAACCGAAAAGTTCGTCTATTTTAATTTCTATTTGTGTAATTTTTTGTCATCATTTGATTAGCAATAAATCTCGTTTACTCATACATTAGTTTAACTATAATTCGACTTATGTAATTAAACGTTTTCTTGACTGGGAAAAAAGGGGGCCTCGCGAACCCTAATTTCGCCGACGTTCACGCGTGGTCTAGCGCCGCCACTGCTGCTAGCGCCTCTATAAGCTTGCGTATCTGGTTTACTTTAAATACGCGCTGTTAATTTCATATCGCTATTTATCGTTGAGATTTGACATAGTGAGCTGATATTAGTTAAAAAGTGGCCATTATTTGAATCTGAATGAAGACATAGAATTTGAAGAAAGTCATGGAGCAGGGCTAAGAAAAATTGCATTTCCTTTCTGTGATATTGCAGATAGACTTCGCAGTTATGTATCCACTCTGTTCTATTGCCGGCACTGTGGTCAAAGAAAAATAATGCTTTAAGAAAACTGGGTTTGGGATGGATATGGGGCGAGACTGATAGGAAAGACCACCGAATGGCTGTGTCGTACCTTATTAGGTCTGCCACAGAAATTCGAAAAGCAGTTTGCAGTCTAGTGACATGGATAGTTCTTACAAATCGGTAACTTCGAGGACAGTTCCAAACCAGACGCATTGTAGCTTGCCTTCCACTAACTCCAAACTACTTAGGTTTGCAACGTAAGTAGTGTCAAGCAAGGGCTCACTTTAGAGCAGAGTGAAGCTGTGTAGTTTCTTATGATTAAACCCATTTCTGCTTTAGTGCCAGTGATGGGTGTAGTTGGTTAGAAAACCAGGTGAGCGCATACAGTCAACCCGAATGTAGCCTGAACATAGAAGACATACACCTAGAGATGTTCCAAGGAACAATTTTCTACGACTATAGGAGCACTCGCGTAGTTATTCTATGTCCTTTGATTGAAAATTTGTGCCCTGTCTGGTGATTCACCTTGTTGTTCTGCACTTTAAGACTCTTGCATAAGCGGGAATTTACCAACAGGATAACGCGTTACTGTAATTCAATATTCTCTTCAGAGTATTAACGCGGTATCTGGGCCTACTAGATCCCCAGATATGTTTTCAATCGATCCCGAACGGGACATCATTGAATGGCAACTCTTGCATCATCCCCAACCAGGAAATCAAAAGGGGAATTTTTGCGCGTCATCTTGAATGCTGTAGACTTTTATTTAAAATTTCTTACAATGAGACATGGGTAATCTAAAAACCCTGGTATAGAACAAAGCATCTGAACTAAGTGAAAAAAACTGAAGTATCACTGATTAAAAGAAAGGGTAAAATGTAAAAATGAATCGCGGGAATGAATGATTTAACTTACATCATACTCTGAAGCAACAAGACGGATGTTGGCGGAAGACTTCGTAACCACACGAACGGTGGAAAAATAGTCATCGGAGTACATGAAGTGTTAGAAATTATCGGAAGGAAATTATCACAGACAATCATAGGAAAGAGCAGAATACAGAAGAATTTATAAGGAGTACAAATAAATTTCCACCTTTTGACAAAAGGTGACATCATCAATAAACTACAGTTGAAATTTACTGATGTAAAACGTCATATCTTACGATTGGACATCTGGCAACAGCATAACCTTGAAGTGTTAATGATTTTGTATTAGCATCACATAATGTTTTTCCTGCTAAAATGTTGAGTCTTGAGAATAATAGGAGTCATTTGCGGGAGATTTTGGTTTACTCTTTAATTTGAAGAAATTTACTTTTGGAGAGCATCAGTTGTTTGTAAAAGCATATGGCGAGAACACTTTGAGAAGAGAAGTTGTGTGAGTGATTTCAAAGAGTTTAAGAAGGAGGAGTTTGACGTCGGAGATTAAGAGCATGGTGAAAGATTATTGGAAGAACATTCGTAGAAAATTCAAGGAAAACTGGCAATTACGTTAAGAATGACTCAACAAGAAATTTCACATCGTTTAAAACTGTTAGGAAGCTGAATCAAATATATGGGGTTCCTTATGAACAGAAGAAGAAAAATGTTTAACGATGACTTTGCACATGTGAAATGCTGCTTTTCAAGCATATTTAAAAGAGATTTTGGCATAGTATAGTAAATAGTGATGCAAATGAATCCACTACGATAACCCAAATAATAAATCAAGGTAACCATGTAATCGGGCTTCAACAGGGAAATGTTCATAGAGCGAAACTCGTGTTGTGCTTTTGATGTGATCAGCTTGGTTTCATGTATTATAAGTTGCTCAAACCGAACGAAATCATTGCTGAGCCTCACTACTTAACACAATACGAACTCACAAAATTATCCGAAACACAAAATTATTCTCCTGCAATATAATGCTTGTCTATAAGATGCGCGGTCCTGTCAAAATTTACTTAGGAACACTCAGGTGGGAAGTTCAACCCCACCCGTCATACTCACCAGACATTGCACCTTCCGAGCTCCCTTGTTTCCGGTCGATGGCACATGATCTGTATCAGCAGTACCTTACTTTGGAAGTATATACTAAAAATTGGGCCTCGAAACATCATGTTTTCTTCCGATTCGGGTATGGGTATGTTTCGAAAAAGAATGAAAGAATGGGAAGTGAACAAAATTTTGGATGAAACGTAACACGTCGTTCTTTCGTAATAAGTGCCCATTTTTTGATAAAAAATGACGGAAACTTATTTGTCTTCCTCATAGATAAAAGCTAAATAAAAAATACTGAATAAGAAAGGAATATTAAACTTGGGAAATGGTAAAGTGCTAGAATTGTTAGCAAAAAAAAATAATAATAATAATAATAATAATAAATAAAATAAAATAAGCACCAATTTAATATTGATTAGTATGATTTGACCTTCATCGTAAATCTATTCTTACAGAACCTACTATAATGAAAAAATCTGAATATTTTGTCAGTGTACGCCCTACATATGAAGAACTATTTTATCCTTGGCTTACCTACCAAGTGTTCTTCGCGGTTCATTCTCCATTCGTTCCAATCAATCCCTTCATATACGGAAGAGCAATGAAACCAGGATACGTCTATGATATATATATCCGTGTGGTAAGTTAGTGTCTTTTATTTATTTTATTAATTCTTGTCTTTTTTATAATACAAGGGACGTTCTGAAAGTAAGTTACATCTTTTTTTTTTTCTTATAGAAACTTTATTGCCAAAACCCTCACATCACGGAATAATCATGAACTATATTCACTTTGCATAATTTTTTCACATAGTAGCCACAGAAAATGATAAAACGTGCAATAAGTTTGAAAAAAACTAATCTGGTAAAACGTGGTAGCTTGCGATACAAGGGATTTTCGCACACCTTGCACCATCTTAGCATTGATTTGTAAAGATTTCTTCCTCACTGGTGAGCTTGGATGCTTCCACATTATTAAAGTATCCGACTACGTTCGGAACCGTGATTTTAAAAAAGCACATAAACGTATAATTTTCATGACATTTAGTGTCACTCAGATTAGAATATATGCATAAAATTGTTTTAAGGACATTTTGACAAAACAAATTTATTTAAATATAATATTTTGGCAAAAAATTAACTTAGAATAATCTTCTTTCCAAATATTCTCCTTTTGTGAAAAACGGTTCTATTATAATAATATTTTGCCTGTATATAACTCAGACCTCTCTACAGAGACTCAACTAGAATTTTTGAAATATTCACATTATTTTTAGAGTTACCCCCAATTGAAAAATTATTCGCATTTTTTTTCTTAAAATTGCTCCCCTCTGTTGTCGTAAAATATGAAAAAAACCCACTTCTAAGTTATACATTTTAAAAATTCTAACTGAGGCTCTGCACAGAGGTCTGAGCTATATACAGGCAAAATATTATTGTAATAGAAGCATTTTTCACAAAAGGAGAACATTTTGGGGAAAAATTATTCTAAGTTAACTTTTTGCCAAAATATTGTATTTAAATAAAAAAAATTTGTCAAAATGTTCTTAAAACAATTTTATGCATATATTCTAATCTAAGTGACACTAAATATCATGAAAATTATCCATTTATGCGCTTTTGAAAATCACGGTTCCGAACGTAGTCGGATACCTTAAGGAAGCCTTGGTTTCAGGAAAAAATGGGGTGCACCCATGTCTCATGACCTGTAGAGATTTAGAATAGGAACTAATTTCTTTTTCGGTACTCACTTTTTTCTCATTTTCGGTTTTGGGTAACCAAAAACATCATGGATCATGGGATGGACCTGAGCACGAGCAATGTGCAACATGGATGCCACACTTACCGTCATATGCCTGCCCACTTATGTCATGGTCTGTACTCTAACAATGTTGTTTTAATTTGTGGATGTAGATGTATCTACATCCACTTTCATTCTGACTCTTTATCCTTCGACTTTCATTTCTGACATTCTGCCAGTCTTCATAGAGCATGCATCATCATCGGTATACTACATCACGAAACATGACCTCTTCTCAATGGTCACAGACACACTATTCCTAGGTGTCCATTCATCCTGGACAATAGTCTGTACTTTCATTGGTAGCGACGTTGTCATTACATGTCTGCCTACCATCGGGAATAGTATTCAAATAACATCGGGCACGTCAGTCTGCAGATACTCTCTCTTCTGTGCTTATTGCAAGCACCATTCCTCCTACGCTATTTCTTGTTCCGTCTTGTTTCGAATGTTATACTCTCTTATGTTTAAAAAAAGACGAAATTTTTACTTTCCGAATGCCCCTTAGACAGTTTAGAAATCTGATACAGCTACGTGATTAAAAAATGCAAAAAAATTCAGTAATTTAAAAACTTTCATATCCGTGCACTATGAAAGGTATATGGTGTAAAGTTTGTACGATCTGTTTACTTATATGGAACACACGAATGACTAGGCAAATTAAGGGGTGTTGGAAAGCTAAAATCTTATTTTTTTGACAATTTGAGATTTTTACATTTTCAAACTGTATAGATTTTAACCTTTCTAAAAATACCTTACTTTAACCTCTAGGGTATTTAGAAGCCCTTAAAACGTATTTTTAAATAATCATTGAATTTGGGCCACGCCCATTTTAATGGCGAAAATTGTAAACAAATTACTTTGTTTTTGCTTAAAAGTGTAACGACTCATATAAACCAAAACTTGTATCTTTTATTTTAAATTGAGCCTTTTATTTTTTTATTTCCTAGTCGATTAGAAGTCTCACTGTATACATTAAAATCAATTTATCTCAAAATGTAAATTTTAATGTGCGATGTACCTTTTCTGAGAAACTCACAGGAATGTAAATTTTTTATGAATTATTTATAATGATATCTAATATATACTAAAATGAGCTTTTTGTAAAAAACTCAAAAATTTAATTTTTACAAATTTTTTAAGTAAAAAATGGGTCAAATTTCGCAATGTTTGATAAAATATTTCATAATTTATTGAAAAATTCAAAATTAGCTAAAAGATCATTTTAGTATAATGAGAGAGGTGTACTTTAATAGTATGAAAAATTTCAAGCATGTACATAAAACAGATTTTGAGAAAAGGTACATCGAAAACAGCCAATTTAACATTGTCAGTATAGAGAAAGAGAGAGGTTTCCAACTCCCCTTAAGCCATATTGAAAGGTCGAAAGTATTGCTTTCTTTATGTACCGAAATTCGGCTTTTTCCAATGTTTTCTGTTTAAGACTTTTCAAAATACCTTGTTAAACATAACGAATATAATTTAAAAGCGCTTCTGAGTTAAATGTAAAATGGGTATGTGACTATTAAATAATATGAATTATCCATGCGAAAAATCAGTGCTCGAGTTAGACAAAATCAATCCACATAAAGAGTGTTTTTTTTCCAGGTATAGAAGTTTAAGTTGGCATTACTTTCCAAGATGGCGACCGATTTAACAGCTGTTAAGTGATTTATTCTCAGTTTGGTTTGGCAATTCATCATGAATAGACTCACGCCTGAACAACGCTTTCAAATTATGCAATTTTATTTCGAAAATAATGGTTCTGTCCGGAATACGTATTCCCGATTTTAATAAGCGAATTTTGTTTAGCGATGAAGCGCACTTCTGGTTGAATGGCTACGTCGACAAACAAAACTGCTGCGTTTGGAGTGAAGCTAATCCACAAGTGTATGTCGAAACACCGTTACATCCATAAAAACTGACTGTTTGGTGCGCTTTATGGGCTGGTGGAATCATTGGTCCGTACTTCTTCAAAAACGATGAAGGCCAGATTGGATTACATCCGAGCCAGTCGTGGCAGTCATATGCCAGAAATCATATTTAAAATGTAATGTCCCAAGATTATCTTTCGAATAAAAAAAAATTCATGTCAATCGAATAATACATCGTTGTTTTGTTGCAATTTAAAGTTCTATACCTCTAAAAACACCCTTTACTTTTTTCTGCAATAGATGATTAAATTTCTTTAATTTTCTAATCACTTACATATATCAAAGTAATACTTACATATGTAAAATTTCGTTTCATTTTGACGACTGTTTCATGGTGCACAAATTTTTATGGCAATGAGTGTAGTTTTTAATTTGCTTTTATGTAAAAACGTAAAATATTTATAGTTTATGTTTCAAAAAATAATTATAATAACGTTGAACGTATAACGAGAGATTATGCAAGTATAATGTACACTACATTGAGCTTCACATTTAGTAAAAGTAATACATAACATACGCTATAATCATTCTAAAAATTAATTGATTTTTAGAATGTTTAATTATTTTTAGAATTTTTTTAGCATTTTAAATTTTTTTTAACATTGAAAGCATGTGACCCGAACACAATATAAAATAGATCATGTGGTTGGTAGTATCAAATGAATTTGATATGCCTGATGTAAATTAATCTTGAATTAAAGAATGATGTTTCAGGAGGAAGAGCATCTCTTACCTCACCCTTATCGAACCAACTGTACCGATTACGTAGCGATTTGGAAAAAGAATAACAGGACTGGACCTCGATCACAACAAGTAATTTAGCTTTTCTGATACCAAATAGGAATTTATTAGTTTATTCGTACAAAACAATATGCGATGTTTTATTTTATTGTTTAAATTTTACAGATGTGCCGTGATATGTGCCGGAAAAACTATTCCAAACAATGCTATGGCTGTGAAAAGGGCATGACAATGTTTGAAAAAATTGAAGATATGTGTTTCCCGTTACAAAGTATGTTAATCGCATTTTATCAAACTAAAGTACTTATTTTATTTTAAAGCTTCATCATCATGATCATATATTATCAGCTTTCAACATTTCATAAAATCATTTCCCTTTTTTTTCATAAAATCATTTCCCTTTGTTAATTTTGAAACTAAACATAAAAATTTCTTCGTTTTTTTTTTTTTTCTAATATTTTCAACGTCCACTTTAAAATCATCTTTGGTGAGGTGCAACAAAGGGCCCTGAAATTTTTCTTTGGGCTTAGTTCAGGGCCTTAAAAAGTTGAGCACTATTAGCTTTTAGCCACTGGAGTACTTCTGAGTGGGCCCTCATATTAAAATTCCTTCAGAACCATTTTATAGATGTTAAAACCCAGGGACTGTTGTTACACATAATAGGGTCCTTGTAACTCAGAGGCCCCGTATCAGTGATACGGTGGTAGCTACGTCCCTACTGTTAGCCATGATTTTTGTTGAGTGAATTATGTATATGCTACCTCTAAAACTCCCAAGTCGATTAATGAACACATTACCGAGCTAATCTGCAAATGAACAGGTTTCCGCCATTAACGTGCAGAATCAAGAGTTTTTCGCATTTTTACTCAGGCAATGTGCACGTTAACCCCTTCCGGACCGACGAAATGAGAAAGAAGCGTTTCCTCAATCCCACGCGTTCCGAGAGTATACACAAGCACGGGACTGGGCAAATTGTCCACAGCTAAGCCTAAATTCATTTAAAAAATTCGTATAAAATCTTGAAAGCAATAATATATGTAAAATTTACGATTTACTATCATTTATAATATATGTGAATATACAGAACAATATAATTTTCACTGTATTTAAAAAATACAAAAAAATTACGAATTTTTTTATAAAAAGTTTTTATTTTAATAAAAAAAAGTACTTTCTCTCTCTCTCTTTTCTCCATGATCATTAAAATAAAATAGACTCAAAACTTACAAAATACTACCTGGATAATTCAAAACGATCAATTTTCTGTCACATAAACTTATTATAGCTTGCTAAAAATCTTTTAAATAACACCTAATATAGTGGTTTTTTTCATTTTTAATTAATCTTATTTTGCTTATAGATTTCTGTTCTTATGGTTAGGACAACTCTGGTTGCAATAGCAACGAAAAATACTCGTTTGTTAGCACTGAATTAATAACGAGTCAGTAAGAACAAACGATTTTTTATCGTTAAAAATGAGTCTTTGCGTTTTTTTTTATGAAGATCTGATTTTTAAATGTTTTTGAGTATTAAAATTAATGCTGTAAACACGAACCAAAAATAAAATTAATACTGAATCTATTATTATGAATGTGTCTTGCCCAATAAATTAATAAAACTTTCCAACTTAGTCAAAATATAAACAGAAATCCAGAGCGCAATCAATCGTGAACCTTTAAATACACGATTCTCCAGAAAAACCTAAACATGTGCAGTTATTTATATTCATAAATATCCCAGATCTAATTTTTTTAAAAAATTCAAAGCCGAAAGTACATATTGAAGTTCAAAATTTTGTGAAACACTTTAAAAAAAAACGATTTTAACCGCCATCTAGTACCTTGAAAAAATTAATATAAAAACGTTCCAAACTCAGATCACACCAGTGTAATCATGGGCGTCAGAGCAGGGTAAGCACAATCACATATATGGCACCGTGGACCCTGGAGGAAGAAACGCGTGATCAAATATGTGTGATCATGGATGGACCTGAACGGGTTAACGGATTCCGTATCGCTGAGTTCGAAAGTTTGGTTCTATCATTTCCTTTCCCTGTTCGGTACCCTTTCTCACCACATTTAGACCAAATAATTTGCGATGAAAAAAATCCTAAGAAGAATGGGTAGGGCATGAATGTATAGTGCAAAAAAAAATCTGTAAAAATAATATAGATCAGAAAATGCAGTGTGATGAAACCAAGTAGGGCTAAAAAAAGCATACAAACCAAAGCAATATTAGTAGTTTTTAACGCGCAACACCTAAATGTCGATGAAGAGAATTAAAGCAACCGTAGTAGATAGAGCAAAAACTGATACCTACTCCAGTTTAGCAAATGTTCTTAGTGAAACTTAAGAAGACTTTTTTATAGGGTACTGAAATCAATATTTTCAAAAACTATATCCAAAACCCAAATTCAGTTTCTTTCCAAATAGAGAGTTTAACCCTTTATCTATCGCATTATGATTTAATGCAGTTTTGGTCATGCAGTATTTTTTTTTAATCTCTACATTGAAATATAAGAGATATACATAAGCAAAATACTCATCTTTGGGAAATTTGATCCGTTAGAGCTAATTTCTTAATTAAAGATATTTAACTGCAAAATTAATCATCTACACTGTTCACTTAAAATAAATAGTCAAATAGTTTTCTAAGATGTTCATTAACATACAAAAAATAAGACAATTACCTTTTAACATTTACTATTTTTTCGGAACAAGAATGACAATCTTCACAATCCTCTGAAAACGCAGTCAACTGAGAACGCAACTTCTGCAATAAAATTATTCGCCTTCCCCGCTAAAATACTCATCATAGAACCTGTGCTGCCATATATCTTGGAAGAATGGATTTAAAAGAATATTCCTGCAAAGTATCGTCAGAGTATTCGTAAAAATGGTTACTCCATGTAATTTTAAACTGAGTGGTACTTATTACCGAAGGCAGACAAAGGGTTAAATACTTTTAGGTGTACTTGTCTCAAAAACCAATCTGTATGTAACTTAAAATGTCACCCGTTTTTATATTACTCTAATAAATAAGCTTAATTTTATCATACGTTTTGCAAATTCATTGCCTTAGTTGTAATATTTTAAATCGTTTAATTCTCTGTATTATACACTCATGGGCAAAGAAATTAGCGCACCAAGAAATAATTGCGGAATAGTAACGAAACTTGGCATGAAGGTACATGTCGGAGAGATATGCAAATGATTAGAAATGCAGCGTGATAGCGCATTATGTATAGCCAGTAGAGGATTGGGAGAATCATCGACATGATGGAAGCTGGGTGGTGAGCTAGGTGAGTAGCTCGTCAATTAGGCCTCTCTGATTGTGTTGTGAGGAGGTGTTTGGACCAGCGGATCGAAGAGCTGTCAATTAAACGAAGATTAGGCTCAGGACACCCTCGACAGACCAGTCGTCGAGAAAACTGCCACATCGTAAGAAATGCACGCTTACAGCCAACTGCTTCATCGGCCGCCATCCTGACGCAGGTAGAACCTTTACTAGGGGACCATGTGTCTTCTCATACCATACGAAGGCGCCTGGTTGAAGGACATTTGGGATCGTGGCGCCCGTTACGTGTGCTGCCCTTGACGCCCACCCACCGACGCCTCCGTTTGGAGTGGTGCCACACACGAGGAAACTGGACTGCAGCGGAATGGAACCAGGTCGTCTTTAGCGACGAATCCAGATTTAATCTCAGCGGTGATGACAATCGTGTTCGTATTAGTTACATACAGACTTCGTGGTGAACGCCTCAATCCTGCCTTTGCTTTACAGCGACACACCACTCCCACAGCTAGTGTAATGGTATGAGGTGCCATTGCCTACAATACACGGTCACCCTTGGCATTGATCCATGGCACCATGAAAGCCCAGCCGTATGTCCATGATATCATGTAACCACATGTGTTGCCACATGCAATGGCTCCCAGGAGCCATTTTTCAGCAAAACAATGCTCAGCCTTACACGGCAAAGGTGTCACAAGACTGTCTCCGCACTGTTACTACCCTTCTTTGGCCTGTCTGATCCCCCGATTTGTCTACAATCGAGCTTATCTGGAATCATTTGGGACGGCGAGTTGGACATCCTACGAGTTTGAACGAACTAGAGGCACGGTTACAACAAATACGGAACAAAATGTCTCAAGACATCATACAGAACTTTTATGCCTCAATGTCTGATCGTATCGCATCGTTAATTCGCGCTAGAGGGGGTTCAACAGCGTGTTAAATCCTTCGTTATTTTGCCTTTTTCTCTGAAACAAATAATCCTTTTTATTTGATTTTCTAATCAATTACCTGTATCAAAGTAGTCATTACGTATGTAAAATTTCGTTTCATTTTGACTACTCTTTCTTGGTGCGGTAATTTTTTTGTCTATGTGAGTTTAATTTTTAATTGATTAATTATTGGTTTTGTCAGTTAATTTATTAATTGCTTCATTGTATTAACCCGGTTCTTTAGATATCGAGAAAAATAAAGAATTTTATATAAATTTCTTTGATTGCAAAAGTATTTTAAACCATCTCATTATTTGTATAACAGTTTTTTAAATTGATTTAGGATTAATTGTAAAATAATATTTTAAGCCATTACATTCCTTGTATTAATGTTTTAATATTGATTGATGATTGATTCTATCAATTAATTTGTCATTTTTAAATTGTTTCAACTTGATTTTTTAAATACCGAAAAATAAATGAATAATTTTATGTCAATTTAAGCGTACAGAAAGATTTCTATTCCGGTACAGACCTTATATTCAAAATTTAATGAGTACCTAGTACGTAACGTGCAGATTACATTAGGTAATTTGAAAAATTAAGCAATTTTCAGCATTGTAAGTTATCCGACTACTTGCGACAACTTTGTTTTTTAAAAAATAGCGAATTGGGAAATTTTGGGGTTTTTTAGATTAATTTAGTACATTTTAAGAAAAATATGTTAAAATTTAGAAGAAAAAAAGAGATTATTATTACTAAAATTGAAAAAAAACGGGAAAATGTAAAAAAAAGCATAAAGTAGGCTTATATTCTTTATAAAAAGTTTATGAAAAAATGTTCAGTTTTTCAATTTTAATGTGTTGCTTTGCTTTTCATTTTTGAACTGACCTTCAGGATAAGAGATATTAATACTTTTACATAAACTAGAGCACTTTATCTTAATAAATATATGAGAAATTGCTTTAAAAAATGAATACTTTCTCATAAGGGACTGTAAATTTTGGAATAAAACAGTGATTGTTTCATCTTAAGGTTAAAACACTTATACTATTATACAGAACTTACAAAAAGAATTTCAGTTGATTATTTTCAAAAAAATTGAGCAATTTCTGTCCTCTTTTGAGCCTTTTTTTTAAAAAAAAAAATTACGTTTCGAGTAAAACGCATTTTAAAGTATAACATCTTGCTTAAGACTGCTTTCGCCATAGGTACGATAGCGTGAACTTGACGCGGTACACATTATCGGACAGAAAAAATGCCTCAATTTTTATAAAAATGTGTGACATTGTAACTCATGCATTTTTTTTATAATGTAGTGTTTTTAAAATTTCAAAATATTTCATAAATAATTAGTTTTTCTTTTTGACATGTGAAGGGATAGTTTATTTAGCATTACGCTATAGGAAAAAATGCAAAACACATTTTATCAAAGAAAAATGGGTCAACTCGGATAAAAATGATTGATTATTAACGTCGCACTGTTTAGCTACACGAGGGCTTTTGGCGACGAACCACGTAATTTTGAACCAGGGTCAAGTGACGTGGCACTGGTAGCTTTTATTCTAACGAATGGAAAATAATAAACGTGGTATTTTTATAAAGCTAATAAGATGGTCTATAAAATAAAATAAAAAAATGGTTTGTCAATTTTGTGCAAACTTCACAGTCTTAGGGTAGTCGGATACCTTAACGGATCAACCAAGTTAATCAGCACATTACCTACATAGTCTGTAGATTAATTGATTTTCACACTTTAGCGATAACGCAGTGCTTCTCAAAGTTTCCATGTTTGCGACCCCATATTCAATCATAATTTTTATCGCGCCCCACATACAATAACAATGTATTGAATACAATAATACTATACTTTGATGCTAAAACTACGCGATACAAATTTAACCTCTTAAGTGCCGCTGGTGAATATAAATGTCTGGCTCAGCAAAAGAGTTTATTTCCCGAAGGTATATACACGTCTTTCCGAAATACGATCTTTTCTGTGGACTACTAGCCATAAAATTATTCCGAAGGCTTTCGAATGCAACAAAAGGACATTAACAATGTTTGCGAATGATTTACTAGTTTCAGATTATTTTTGCTTCTATATCCCCCCCCGCCCAATACATCACATACGCGCGTCTGCATGGAAAACGGTTGACATTTGGAAGCGAATCGCGTAAATTTCAATCAGCAGTTCAGGTATTAATTATAAAACGTACAAATTATTAAGATGAGAGTTAATTTTCTTATATCTGACAATTCCATGGGGTCACTGATAATTATTAAACTTGTTCTTAATTTAGTATTGTTAAATTAATTATAAAATACATTGTGTGTAGCACTGATACATTTATAAGTGAAATATATCAGCGTAAATGTGTATTTTACTTTTTATTATGTCAGAATGTATTTTATTTGTTTACTTTCAGTTCAGGAATAATTTTTTTAATAATCTTTTGTTTTCGACTTTTCAATATTCTCGCGCTCCCTTGAAGAGGGGTCACCCACCGCAGGGGGGCACGCCCCACAGTTTGAGAAACTCTGAGGTGACGTATGGACACATTGTACAGCGTACAATGAGCGTACGCTATGGAGATTATGCTTCTCGTAATAAAATGTCAACAAGGATGTCCTTCATAATATTCAATTGAATCGGTTTTGGCTTTCAAATAAGCATATGGTGTCTTTCCATTAGCAGCTAAACTGTATAGATGAAAACAGGCACCACACAGAAACGCCAGATAAAAATGTATATTATATCTAATCCCGTCTAATTCATTGAGATTAATTTGTCATGACGCTGGTTAGTACTGCTTCTATGGTGCTGCTTTGTTGAGTCATTGTTAAGGTCTGTTTGTTACTAATAAAGGCGGCATTAGGAGGACAATGGAATGTCCGTAAATGTGAGCTTCGAAAGGTCACAGTAAGTGTGAGAGAGCAGAGTGAATTGGGAAAGGGATCGGTGGGAGAGACCAAGTAAAACCGGGGTGGGCATTAAGTGGATCGCGATCAATCGGTGGACCACCAAGACTATTTGGGGGTGACTGCCTGAAGATCAGCCGTTAGTAATTATGTACGGAAATATTCAAAATTGGCTGACAGTAGGCAGACTAGGTCATCTGCTGACTATAAATACGAAAACTAAGTTAAGATGAAAATGTTTTATTTCTTAATGTATTTTGAATTGTTTGATAATAAATGCATCATTACATATTCTTACATTTGTGGCTATTATATTATTGTGTTTGTATTGCTTTCTAAACGCGGTTTTTCAAAAACGTGAGTGTTTTATTTTATTTACCTAGAGAAGTACATATTCCGTATTTATTATTAAGTTAAAATACACTCATGTCCATAAATTAAGGATAATGAAGTTCAGGTAAAGAAAGAGACAGAAGCAAAACAAATTTGACTTATTTGTAAAGTCTATTTATTAAACAAAAGGTAAAGAGCAAAAAATATGCTATATGTTTGACATAATTAATAAAAATTGCGAATTTTACTCCCTGGAGCAAATTTAAAAAAAGAACCTATTTACAAAAAACAGTATAACATGGCTAGTATGATCGTTAATACGGAGTATGTCTCCCGGACGATGCGATACAGGCCTTACAACGCCTAGGCATGCTGAGTATCAAATTATCAATCTGATCTTGGGGAATATTACACCACTCATCGAGCAATGCCCTCCGAAGTTCCGGTAGATAGGTGGGAGGGGGTTGACGGGTTGCAATTCGTCGGCCAAGCGTATCCCACCCATGCTCTATTGGATTCAAGTCCGGTGAGTGTGCTGGCCAATCCATACGGGTGATATCCTCCAATTGAAGGCATTCGTCTACAATGTTTGCACGGTGAGGACGGGCGTTGTCATCCATAAACAGAAATTCAGCACCCATGGCGCCCCGAAACAAACGTACATGTTGTTCCAGAATGACATCCCGATAGATGTGGCTTGCCATTGTTACACTCTGAACATGCAGGTCAGTTCTGGAACCAAGAATAATTCCTAACTGAAACCATCCTGCACCACCGTAACGGTGTCGTTCATTGGTGTTCTCTTGGTGGTAACGGGTACCTAGCGCTTTCCATATTAAAGTTCGGCGAGAATCAGATTGCAAACTAAACCTGAACTCGTCGGAAAAAATCACACAAGACCACTGTTGTGGTGTCCACAATGCATGCTCTCTACTCCAGGTTAATCTCAGGCGACAGTGAGTTACGGTAAGTGGAGCACATCTGACAGGCCTACGAGCATATAGACCAATGCAACCTAACTGTACACGGTCTGCCTTGAAACTGTTGTACCGGTAGCTGAAGAGAGCTGACGAGACAGGTCTGATGCTGTGCTCCGTCTGTTTCTTTTGGCAGTAACTGCCAAATACCGGTCCTCATTCGGCGTTGTAACTCGGGGGCGATCTGTGCTGTAACATCTGCTCACATTACCATAATCTTGAAATCGTTGCCAAAGCCTGAAGATGACACTCTGGGCGATTCCAAGTTCCTCGGATACTTCCAGCTAGGTACGTCCACATTCCAGTCGTCCAATAATTCTACCACGTAAAAAAATCATCCAAATGCTTCCTTTGTGCCATAACTATGTGGTTATTCCACTGAAAGGCTTTTAAAGCTCTTGTGAACAATTTTACTTCTTTGCCACCATTCCTTATGTACCCCTCTCTTACACTCTTGTCATTGTGACGTACTATCCGCGCCATCTGGTGGTTTCCTGTAATTTGCATATTCTTCTTCAAGATGTGTGATAATTCTACAGGTGAAATTTTTATTTTAGAGTTCAATTTCTGTGTGATTCTGAAATATCCTTAATTTATGGACATGAGTGTAGATACTGGTGACCTTTTCCTTATCTCGTCACTCCTACAACACCGGGAAGGGGGCACACTCGTGAAATTTTCAAAGGGGGCGGCGGTCTAGGGGCGAATGTCTACCATTCTCATATCCTACCCGAATACGCTGCCGAACATGTTTTTTATTTTCATTTTGTAGATTGTCGGGAACAGAGAACAGTAAGAAATAAATTACTGAATAAATAATTAACATTATTTAATAAAAAATTATTACTAATAAATACTTAACATTATAATTAATAAAAAATTATTACTAACAAATAATTAACATTAATTAATAAAAATTATTACTTACAAATACTTAATTAAATTTTACGCACTATATACATGGGATTATAATCAATCGGACAAAAAATTCAAGAGCTATTGAGAAGGGTTCGGTCCAGTGGTCCCCTCCCTTTCCTTGTATGCGCCACTGACATCTGTTGGTTGGACCGCAACAGCTTAAAAATGTAGAAATAGCCCGCACCCTGTAAAAGTCTGACCACCCCTGATATAGAGTATTGAAGCTTGAAGAAGTGTCTCGCTCTAGCCTGAGTGTAGCGCCTTAACGTATCGGAAGTCTCTGAATTTCCACCTTTGTGTCTTTAAAGGTGGAATGCGTCACGCCTACTAAATTTACACGTGATGTAGAATCATTTCTGTTTGGTCGTAGCCGCAATAACTCTTCCACTATTGGTCTAAGTCCCCCTCTTACGGTGGACTTTGGAGCCTGTAGTTGGCGCGGAAACTGTGCCGGCCATTTCACAGTCAGCTGGATCAAGAATGTACGAAGGTTGACTTTTCCTAGAACCTAACCGTCGGGGTGTCCAGTCTGGAATACTTTCTCACGCGAAACTACTTGACCATTGAGACGTCACTAGTTCTGTATCAAGGAATGGGTGGGTCTTTCAGAGAAGACCGAACGCAAATTGTTTGAGAACTCATCAAAAAGGCATCTCTTTTATCAAAACTATTGATTGCTGTGTAATTTGCTACCCATAATATACAACGATTCAGCAAGATAATATGATTTAAGATGACTATTCTTAGTTTTAATATATTAGGCTCAAAAACTTAGGATAAAAATTATTAGTGATATATCTATTATTTTTAACTAAAACAATTAAGTTTTTTATATGCACAGAAATATAAAAATCATCATTAATTATATAATTTTTTTCATAATAATGTAAATACAGATCAACCAAGCTATTGTTAGTGGTTTTCTTTTACATAAATCTGCAACTTATTTATATAGATTACCATATAAATAAGTGTTTTAAATAATAGTGTTTTAAAACTAGTACTATAAAAATTTCTAATCGGTTGTAATTTATATTAAGCTCATAATATTACGGTGATTTTCCAAAACTGTCTTAATAATACCATTGTTATCTACTTATTTTTAGAAAGATTTTTTTCTATTTAGGGTGGAAATGCCAATATGAAAATGAAAAGGCTCTAAAGAACAGTTTTAATGAATGTAAAAGGAACTGCAAAGTAGAATGTTTGTAAGTTATTTAACAACACACATTACGAAATCTGTAACTTGCTAATAATATGTACCACACATCTGTTTTTTTTAACGATTCCTCTAACTTTATTTTTTTAAAACTATAATAGAAAATGTAAATAAATTAAAAAGACTCAAGATTAAAAATTGGTCTGATGATAACACATACTTTTAGTTTTAATTTTACCAATAAAACCAAAGTTTTTATTTTAAAACTATACTAGCTACATAACTCGGCATTGCATGTTATTTTCAAAAGTACAATTTTTTCAATCTTTTTTCCTCAGAGATATATATATGTCTGCTTCCCTTCTCAACATCAGCACTTCTTGAGGATTTCTATAATTATGCCATTAAAATTCCCTATTTTGAAATTTCTTCACTTTCTTTAATTCCCCGTCAAACAATTTTCTTTCCGCTTTGTCCTATTTTCAGACCGAAAGGAAGAGTGAAGGGAAGATTTCTGGAGCTTTAAAGGAAAGTGAACACGTAATTCCAGACGAATGCAGTCCTAAACATTCTTTGAGCCCTTAAGTTTTAAGTTAAGGCTTCTAAATTTCACACATCGATGGCAAGTAAAGGTAATTTGTAAATAAAAATTATAAGCAAGAGATTTCATCAACATGGCCTCTAGAAAAAAAACAGTTAAACAAAAAAAAACAATTTTTCTTTAAAATTCACTATTTTTTATCAAAACATAGGTAATAAAATTTGATACACGAAAAAAAAGTGTCGCACGAATATTTTTTAACAAACTGAGATTTTTAAAATTTTTGAATTTTGAGTGTTTTTTAAAAAACCATACAAAAGTTTTTAAATTCCAAATATTTAAATCACGTTGTCGAAGACACCGAATCTTGCAATTTTTCAGAACCTTGACTAGATTAATTGATTAATCACAACTTTGAGGAAGAGATACAGAATGACTGGGACATATCCTTTCCGGGTAAAGTCTCCAAATTTGACTCATTTTCTAAAAAAAAATCACAAAAAAATACAAAATATCCTTTTTATCGTGTATATATATTGCATAATAAAATAAAACAAGATACTAAGTGAAAAAGCTGTATAACCTACAATGCTTAAGAAGAAAGAAATTGAAGTTCAAAAGACACAACAAATGAAGGTACAAAAAGAGTCTTTGGACTAAAATGAAAATTTATTATGATTTCTTAGTTTCACTGAATTAGGCCAACAATTGAGGGTTAAGCAATGCTTTATGGATCAAACTTCCCTGTACAGCAAAAATTCCCGACATAATAGAAAAAAAAGAGCCATGTTTAGAAGTTAAGCTTATTTCTAGCACACGTGTATGAAAAATCAGACAGTGAAATAAAATGAAATTATAAAAAGAGAACAAAAGTGTTTCTCTCATAGAGAGGAATATTAAGAAAAATTCTCTCTCTCTATATATATACGAAAAGCTGTCCGATGATCTATCCGATTTTGGAATTATTTTTTGCCATATTTTGGTACTGAGAGAAATATCGCAGCTTTTAAGCTTCTAATTAATTAATATCTTTTCAACTAATACTAATTTTAAAATACAAATGGTCAAAATGGATAAAATGGATTTTTTCCCATCTTTGGCGCGTTTAGCAGTTAATGGGAAGATAGCCTCTCAGAGATGAGTTTGCTTGCTCTCGAATTTTATTAGTGGAGATACATGCTACCTATACAATATATTATATATTTATTTCATAATTAAATATATTTTAAATGTAAACATTCTTTTGAATTAATAAAACATCAATAGACAATGATCATTTAAATAAAAAATTTTTTAATCTACTTCTGTAATGAAACTCCTGTAATTATTTATAGTATATGTATAAGCACATACACTCTCTCTTCTCTCTCTTTCTTTTAATATATATATATATATATATTAAAGATTAATGTAGATTTAAGAATCCTTATAAAATGTGCTTTAATTGTGCAATACTGTCTAAATAAAAGGCATTTTGTCCGTTACTATCAAACATTTCAATAATATTTTTTCCCTTGAAAAATATATTTGCTTCTTATGTTTTATTATTTTTTTTAAATTAGTAATATTATTTATAGGAGATTCAAATATCCCAGTACGATTGAAGAAAGGGCTTACGAACCCATTCCAGTAAGTATGATTCTAAATATATACTCCCCATTTATAACAATAAGCAGCACAATTGTAAATGATATGAATATTTTGTTCCAAATAGCCCTACGATTATATTCCTTTTATATGAAACTGCAGATTAGTAATGACCCTGGTAGATCTGGTGCATTTTCTGGGACCTGGTATCATTTTTGTGTGGCACTACAGTGCTTCTCAAACTTTCAATGTTAGTGACCCAATTTTCAATCACAATTTTCATCGCGCCCCCCCCCCTACATACAATATCAATGTATTGAATGACATAATAATGCACTCTGACGTTAAAGCCAAATTTCGATTTCAAGCATAAACCGTACAAATTATACCGGAAAACCGTACAAGCTTACGTGAATCACTAATAATTATGAAACTTCTTCGCCTAGTATTGTGAGAGATTAGTTATCAAACACATTGTGCCGTACTGATACATTTATAAGTATATTATATCCGTTAAATGTGTATATTATTTTTATTATGTCCGAATGTATATTTGTTTTTCTTCCTTTCAGTAAATTTGTAATTTTTGAAATCCTTCATTTTTGACTTTTTGATATGCTCGTGCCCCCCCTCGTAGGATTATCATGTCCCTAGTCTGATTTTGCCGAAAGTACCCAAGTCAAACAGGTACTCTAAGGGTCTTTAACATGCCGCACAATCATACGACATGGAAGTGGTCGATTTTTTTGCAACATGAAAAATGTACGGGCAGAGATCGAACTCTCAAACTTTTGCGCACAAAGCAAGCGCCAAACAACTACACCTCGCAGCCAACTTTACAGTAATATTAAAATGATAATTAGAATTTTGAAATATTTTTAAAAATCCTTTTCTCTTCACAGTTTTCATGAACGATAATACTACATGTATTTTCATAGTAATTGCTTGACTAAAAGTTAGAAATGTTATACTTGTTATAAAACGATTAAAATGGGATGGGAAATAAAAACTTTTATGATAAAAACAGCTATCTGTTTTGAGTAACTTGTGACGGGCTCATCGCGATTTCCACTAAATCTCCTTCTGGGTTTCTTTGGGGACAAAATGGCAATTCTTTCCAACCAACTCGAGAAGTGAAGCGTGAGAAATATCCAAATTAGATATCTTATGAATAGTAGAAGTTTAGGGTACGCGGGGTAGCTACGGGAAGTAATTATACGAGGTCCATGTGTACAAGTGATTAAGATAAAGTGAGAGGCAATCCCGCGTTCAAGATTTAATATATCCGAGCCAGTGAGTTCAAATTAAAGGTGGATACCATTCCACACGAGTTAAAGCAACGTCAGTTAGGATTCAAGTAAATAGTTGCTTACCTAAGACAGAACGGTAAGAATATCCTTTAAACATTGGCGGTACAACTGTCGTACCAGAAATTTTTGTCACTCGCATCGGCGCTGGCACGACTGTCGTACCAAGGCTTTAGAGAGAATTCTTCCCCCACCCTTTTTTTTCTGCACATCCTTTTACGATTTTCCCTGACCCGTTTTATGACTTTGCTTCTATTGTCCATAATTGGGTGGGTTATTTTTCGCCAACATTTTGCGCATTCCTTATCATTGGCGACATTTAGGAACAAGTTTCGACTTTAAAAATATATATATATATATATATATATATATATATATATATATATATATATATATATATATACTTCATTCGATGACTATACGTTGTCTGAGCAACATAGTTTTCTTTTTATCTTGCTGTTCCTTCTATTTTTTAGAATGCCCCGAAAATTTCTTACACAAATCGAGATCGAGAATTTGATGAAAAATTTAGATGAAGAAAATTTTGATGATAGTGATTCAGAATTTGAAGATGAATTTGAAAATAGTATTTTGGAAAATAATGAGATTGAATTAGATGTATCAGCTAATTTTGATGAGGAAGCTGATGGCGTATTCTCATGGAAAGAGGTAGAAGGCTCGGAAATGATAAATGTATTGCCATTTTCTAGCAAAGTTGGATTGAAAGTTGATGCTATCAGTTTCAAAACTGAAAACGATTTTTTTAAACTGATGTTAACAGACGAAATTTTAGCAGTTCTGGTTGAAGAAACTAATAGATATGCATTTGATCTACTTAACCTTCATGGAGAATCATCTGATAAAAGAAAGCATGCATCTTCATGGAAACCAACCGATAAAAATGAGATTTTAAAATTTCTTGGCCTTATTTTATTGATGGGACACATCGAAGAAGATAGCATACAGGATTACTGGACAACTGATAATCTGATAGAAACTCCGATTTTCAGAGAAGTGATGCCCCGAGATCGTTTCCTAATGATTTTAAAATTCTTACACTTTTCTGATAATAGTTTAAAAGAAAGCAGAGATTCTCCAACTTACGACAGATTGTGGAAAATACGAAAAGTTTTTGATTCTTTTAACAGGATATTTAAAGAAGTGTATGATCCCACAGAAAATTTATCTTTCGATGAAGTTATCATTAAATTTAAAGGAAGAGTGTTATTCAAACAATACATTCCAAAAAAACGCAGTGGGGTTTGAAAATGTATAAAATTGCAGATGCCACTGGCTATACTTATGATATGAGAGTATATCTAGGTAAAGATAAAAAGAAAACCTTTCAACATCTGCTTCCTATAACGTTGTATATACAATGACAGATTGTATAAAAGGTAAAGGTCATAAAGTCTTTATGGATAATTTCTTTTCCTCGCCGGAACTTTTTCGAGACCTTTTAAAAGAAAGAAGTATTAACTCCTGTGGAACTGTGCGATCTAATAGAAAACATTTTCCAAAGGATCTGGCTCCTTGTAAAAATGAGACAAAGTGATGTTGCCGTGAAATTTTGTAATGGAATGACAGCATTGTGTTGGAAAGATAAGAGGCAAGTATATATGCTGACCAATATGCACAGCCCCCGAAACGAATTAATCACTGAAGAACGAAAAAGATTTTTAAAAAAATTTGATGGTGACGTTTCTCTATGCGAAAAAGAAAAATTAACAACTACCAAGCCAAAAATTGTGGCAGATTACAACAAGCATATGGGATATGTTGATTTAGGAGACCGCATGTCATCCACCTACTCTTTTGCTAGACGAACTAGAAAATGGACAAAAAAATTATTCTTTAGCCTCATCGATATTGCTGTTCTGAATGCTTTTCTAATGTTTAAATCATGCCGAACTTCGTCAAAATTCAGTTTAAAAGAATTTAGAATGAATTTAATTACATCTCTAATAGGAAAAATAAATCATAAAAATGCAGAGCATTCAGTAATAAAAAAAGTTAGGACAAATGATAATACATTTTCTCATTGGCCATTTGACGAAAAGAAAAGAAGAAGGTGCACTTATTGCGCGAAAAAAAATGTACAAAAAAAAGAACCACTATAATCTAAGTCATGCAATGTGGCTCTTTGTATTGACCAGAACTGCTTCGAAGATTATCACACAATTTATTTAAAACTTTCTTAACACATAAACCAATAAAAATAAAAGACCAGAGTTCAAAATATTAAAACTGATACATTTTTTTAAAAAATAAAACGAAAAAAAAAAAAGGCTCTTTTAAGAGCCAAAAATTTCAAAAAAGTAGAACTCACTTTCACAAACAGATATTTCAAAAACATGCTTACAAAAGCTTTCAATTTAAGATATAAATTTCTCTTAGAAACAAAAAAAAGTACCGTAAAATAAAATTAAAACAAATTAATACATTTTTCTCAAGATTAAACATTCATAAAACCAGTTGTTAATTCTGTCGAGGTTCGAGTGAGTGAAGATTAACGTCGCACTGTTCAGGTACACGAGTGCTTTTGGAGACGAACCTCATAATTTTGAACCATTCTCAAGTAACGAGGACGACACCTGAGCTGGCATTCCCCTCTCCTAACTACCACACCAACGGGAGGACATTTGAGCTCTCAACAGATTTAACGTGCATCGCTCCCCCAACACGGCGGGTCTTTCGTGGTACTGGGCTCAAACTCATGACATGCCTGCCATGATCCGATGCCTGGACCACTAGGCTACCGCAACCCTCTGTCGAGGTTCGAAGTCACCATGTTGGTATGGTGTGAAAGTTTGGTGAGAGGGTCAGATTTCTGAAGTACAGCCCCAGTAGCCTTTATATTGCTATAGAATGCGATGTTATTAAAAACTCAAATCTAATTAATCACAAAATATTTGGAGTACATTTATTGTTATTATTTTTTCGTGCAATAAAAGGGCGCTAATTCAAAAATTAAAATGTTTAGAAAAATGTCCTACATGTTGTTCTTAAAGTTTTTACATATTTCATCGAATATTTTTTGAAAATGTGAGGAGTTTTTTTTTTTTATTACATGGTTTAATTATTGTTATTAAATATGTAAACTGCTTTTTTTTTTTTTTAGAGTGAAGTAAAACATTTAGTATAATAATGCTATGCTTATTTTCTTAAAGTTTTTCTTCTGTTAGAAATTCTGTCGAATAATTTTGAAAACATGGGGTGGATCTTTTTATAACATGATTTTCATTATTGTACTTGAATATATAAGCTGCAATAATTATACCGAAGGTAGCATGTGTACACTTACTTTTAACAGATTTATTACATAACTACCTACTTACCTATTTTACAAAACATATATATAAATGCAAGCATCGATATTATTGCGAGTTTATAATTGAAATATACTACTCTCAGAGGGTGTTGTCATTAAGCTCTGATTATAGAAGCTATGAATTAAATATTCGGCGTATTTAAATAATATTTTAACGTTTTAATAGAACAAATATTTTAGTAATATATGATTGTCAACTTTTTAAAATAATTTACGTAAGACACAACTGTAATGATATCTTAGTATTTAACGCTAAATGATTATTTACTGGTTTTTTGGAACATGAAAATATTTTACATAACAAAAGAAATATTTTACAGAAAAAAGTTTTAAATTTTTTAAATCATTTTATCATACAAATGATTATATTGTAAAGACCCTTTTTTTTAAACTTTCTATAATAGTTTTCTCATACTAAAACAATGAATACAATAAAAATCTTGTTCTACTCTCATAGTACTTCTGAAATGCTATTCATCCAACTCTAGAAAATATCTATTTTAATTTCAGATTTTACTTAAAAAAAAGACAAGAAAAACAACAAAATATTCATTAGAAAATTTACAGGCCGTTCAATTCAAAATGGGTATTTTGGATTTAGAATTTTAAAAAATCTATTTTGATATAATAATGCGCCAAATACTGCGATTTTCCGTACTCCTGAAAGATTTCTGACTAAAATTTGGCAACCCTTCCCTCTTTCTTTGCAAAGTGTGAAACCTTTTACAATACCAGGAGGGGGAGAAAATGGTCAAGCAGGACCTTCCCGAGGGGGAAAGAAATTTCCTGCTCGGATTCGAATGCGCCGAATGGAAGGGAAATTTTACCTCAGCGAATGCCGAATTCTAAAGGATATTTATTTAAACTACAAGGAACAGTGTGTTTATTGAGATTAGGATTAGCCGGTAAAGTTAAACATAGTGGCGTCAGTGACGCGATTATTTCGTAATACATATTGTGTGTCTCCTCTTCGCAGATTTACTTGGTTTAAATATAAATATCATTATTGTATATTGTTTAAGATCCTTATAAAGTGACATTAAGTTTATGGCAACGTCTGGTTCTGCATTCACTCCCACATCTGTAGGTTGCGAGGAAAATGTAGAAGTAGGGCATCACCCACGGGCAAATGCCTTACAAACTCTTTATTTTAATGACATAAAAAATATATTATTTCTTTTATCTGCAGAGAAATAGAAAGGTATTATTTTGCTCCATCAATAGTGGGATTTTGTTTACAAAAAAAATATAACTGAAATGCAAAACATTCAGAGAAACTGATAACTAGCGAATATATTTAAGGTATCCGACTACGTTCGGAACCGTGATTTTATAAAAGCGCATAAATGGATCATTTTCATGATATTTAGTGTCACTCAGATTAGAGAATACATACGTAAAATTGTTTTAAGGACATTTGAAAATCAGTTTATTTAAATATAATATTTTGGCTAAAAATTAACTTAGAATAATCTTTTTTCCAAATGTTCTCCTTTTGTGAAAAATGATTCTATTATAGTAATATTTTTCCTGTATATAGCTCAGACCTCTCTACAGAGGCTCGACTAGAATTTTTGAAAAATTCACATTATTTTCAGAGTTATTACCGATTTAAATAATTATTCGCGTTTTTTTCTTAAAATTGCTCCCCTCAGTTGTCGTAAAATATGAATAAACCCATTTCTAAGTTATATTTTTCAAAAATTCTAGTTGAGCCTCTGAACAGAGGTCTGCGCTATATACAGGCAAAATATTATTATAACAGAAGCATTTTTCACAAAAGGAGAACATTTTGAAAAAAGATTATTCTAAGTTAATTTTTTGCCAAAATATTGTATTTAAATTATTTTTTTTGTCAAAATGTCTTTAAAACACTTTTCTACATATATTCTAATCCAAGTGACACTAAATATCATGAAAATTATCCATTTATGCACTTTTGAAAATCACAGTTGCGAACATAGTCAGATACCTTAATGAATGTGTATGAACTTTTAAATAAAATCTTAACTTTTACATCCTTTCAAAGCAAAAAAAAAATTCTGTATATATTTTTCTACACAGTAAAGATATTACAAATACGCATTGAAGGAATTTACTACGCGTCTGAGCTTCCAAACAGTCCATATTCAGAAGCTTCCCATTTTCTTTACGAAGTGACTTAAAAAGTGTTGCCCTTGCTACTATATACTACAGATAATCTCTTTGCAAATGTGTGGTTCCATGCATGCACAGATAATTCAGTAGAATACTCTATTGAAAATGGTGGTGCTGGAGCCATTTCAAGTGCTTTCAGTATTCCTTATCCTGTTGGGAACCATAGTGACAATTTTGACGGTGAGATAGCGGTAATATCATAAACAATCGATAAATTGGAAGGCTGTTCTGAACACAATATTGTGTTTTTTATCGACCTTCAAGCCATCATTTTCTTTCTAATAAACTCAAGATATAATGCAAATACACTAGTTCATACCTGTAGAATGAAATTAATTGAACTTAAGAAGTTTAAAGAAAGCATTGCCCTCCAATGAATTCCCAACTATTGTGACATTTCTGGAAATGAGCAAGTAGATAGGCTTGTTAAGATATCGGACTACATTCGGAACCATGGAATTCTAGTTGATCTTATGTAGAGAGTTTTGAGCTATATACAGGCAAAATATTATTATAATAGAAGCATTTTTCACAAAAGGAGAACATTTAGAAAAAAGAATATTCTAAGTTACTTTTTTGCCGAAATATTATATTGAAATAATTTGTTTTGTCAAAATGTCCTTAAAACAATTTATGCATGTATTCTAATCTGAGTGACACTAAATATCTTGAAAATTATCCATTTATGCGCTTTTTTAAAATCACGGTTCCGAACGTATTCAGATACCTTAAATCGGGATCTCTCATGTCCCAACCTGACTCCCCTTGGCTTCTGCGTAACATCAAAGAATCATTTACAGTAAACTGCAAGCTAATCGAGAATCTTTTGTACGGCGATGCAGCTGTGGGTAAAAGGTAGAGAATACCTTGTTCACAACAAAAGTGGTACAGTCCCAAGTTTCTTACCTCGATCTGTTGAAGTTGTGTTCTTTCGTTTACTTACAGGACCGGATTATTTTCTGAAGCATTTATATCGCATTGGAGTAAGAGATTCGGCTCGTTGCCCTTTTGTGCCGTTTTGATGAAATGCGTTTTGTGACCACCTCAAATACTACCCTATTGTTATAAAGTTTTTTGAATATAACTCTACGCAGGCTAATTTTAATTCTTTTTATGCTTCGCCATCATTTTATTGAGCTACTTGATGACTAATGCCAGAGATTCTGAAGATAGGTTTAGGAAAAAATAAACGCACTTTGCTTCCACGCTACTAGTCTGGGGCTAAAAGCCCGTGCTAGAAAGGTCGACTCAGACTTCTGTTCCTTCAGTGGGTCGATAAATGAGTACCAAGCTTTCTAGGAAACTAAACACTCAGTATTTCTTATCAGAGACTGACAACTTGGCCGGCACATCTGCTTATGCACCTTTAGTGGTGTATGGTACACCCCGCAATCCCACATTATGGGGGCCTCAGGGACTCTACGGGGCCTGAAGCTTGACTGACACTTAGTACATATTTGGGCTTGGGGCCCAAAATCTGAGTTTGCAGGCAAGCCCTAATATATTCTCCGTTACGCCAATGTGCGCTTGATAGCCAAAAGTCACGATAAATCAGATGGGCACGGAAGGCCTTGGCCCTCCATGGGCTTTTGTGCAACTGAGTTTAATTTTTTATTAGATATTCAAGTGTGATAATGGGTGCATCCAATTAATTACTGACCAGAACTGATTGAGAAAAAATCATATTATGAAAGAGAAGCTATACAATAAACCATTTAACAATTTTAAATTTCAAAAAGTAATCGTATCTTTTTGTAGCAATCAAAGCTCTCTCTGATAAATTTCTTGCAAAAACGAGAAAAAAAACATTACTAACGTTACATGATACTTAACTTAAGCAGCATGTTAGTGTTAGGACATTGAAAAAATATAGGTTTACTTTTTGTTTACAAAACATAATTAGGTATTTTTTAAAAAAATTATGCATTGACTTCCATATCAGATATATAACAATACATATTTTAATGCTAAATATTTTACTATTATAATTATAAATTGTATTGCTTTACTAAATTTAAATGAATGTATCAAAAACATGATTTTTTTTCTTAATATTATTGCATGAGATTTACCTAGCTCTAAATTTATAGAAAAATCCATTCTCTAGCATAAAAATTTAGGTTAAAATTTATTATGTCACTTATAGAGATCTTTACAAAAACATAATACTTTTATCAGTCAATGATCTTTATATGGAAAAAAGATCTATAGTTTGACAAATTCTACATGCTTTTATATATATATATATATGAATATAGTTATATATATTCTCTGCTAATAAGATAATCATTAATATATCACTATAGCTGAAGCATACAAAAACATTAATTGTAATATAAACCAGTTATTAGAATGTAAGGAAATAATAAATTTTTTTATATATTTATATATATATATACACTGGTGTGCAAAAATTAAGGACGAGACAGTTTTTTCAATATAACTTTGTACAAAAGCTTTTCATTTATTAAACATTTAATACCGTAAGATCCCCAATACGTAAGGACATGTGTAATGTAAGCAACACTTACTAAAAGAGAAATCAGAGAGATAAAAAGAAGCTTGATTGAAAAAGTAGCATGGAGCGCAATGCGACTGAAGGCCGAAACATCCCTGTGATGGGTGTCCAGCAAGAAACATCCGGTCTTTAGTAGGGGATATGATCTCCCCTGACTGCTAGGCAGGTTTCACAGCGTCTGCCCATGCTGAGAATGAGGGTGTCAATGAGTTGTTGAGGCATTGCTGCTCATTCGTCTTGCAGCGCCAATCGAAGCTCCCGAATCGTTACTGGTGGTAAGGTACGAGCTGCCAAGCGTCTGCCTAGAAAATCCCATACATGCACGATGGGATGAGATTCGGAGATCGTGCTGGCCAATCCATACGTTCAATATCCTCACTCTCTAAGAGCTGTTCGGCAGCTACTGTGCGATGACATGGTGCATTGTCGTCCATGAAAAGGAACTGCAGATCCATAGCGCCTCTAAAAAGACGCACATATGGAAGAAGAATCTCGTTACAATAACGGGTACCGTTGACTGAACCTGCGTCGAAGATGTGAAGGTCTGTACGACTACCAAGCATGATGCCTCCCCAAACGAGAACACCGCGACCTCCATACCTGTCCCTTTCAATGATGTTCGAGGGATGATTGCGGCTTCCCCGCTCTCTCCAGATGAGTATGCGATGAGAATCGCTACTCAAACTGAATCTGCTCTCATCTGTAAAGAGTACTCGTCCCCATTCATTGTCTCTCCAATTCCGGTGTTCCCGGCACCACAGAGAACGCCTTCTCCGATGAGCAGGCGTTAAAGGTACACACCGTACAGGGCGTCGTGCAAACAGACCACCACCGTGCAGTCTTCTGGCCACGGTAAAACGCGATATCGGTCGTCCAGTCGCCTGTGTCGTGTGTCTAGCGATTTCTCCCACTGTCTGCCGCCTGTTTCTTCTGGCCTGTAAGACAATGTACCGGTCATCTGCGGGTGTTGTTCCTCGTGGACGACCACTACTGAACCCCCGGATAGCTGTTCCTGTAGTTTGAAATTGTCTCCAAAGTCGTGAAACCATGCTGTGAGCAATTCCGCACTCTGCAGCCACACTTGTCACACTGCGGCCTTCCTCCAACTTCCCAATGATTCGACCTCGGGTAAAAGCATGCAGATGTCGTCTAACAGATTGATTAGTCGCCATTTCTCCCTGAGGCAGCAACTCGGTGTGATTTTAACTGCTATACGGCGTGCAATCTCTTTGCCAGAAATACTGATCTTACACCGACAACATGCTTTATACTACTCAGACACTCCCCCATTACGTCTACCTGCATATCTGCGCATGTGCTACCGTACATCACCTTACTTAATCTCCTGATTGGTCTTTCTGTCCGCTCTGCCTCTTCGTTCAGCTAATATGCTAATTTTTCGACTTCGTCCTTAATTTTTGCACACCAGTGTATATATATATATATATATATATATATATATATATATATATATATATATATATATATATATATATATATATATATATATATACTCTATAACAAAAAAACATCAACGCAACAAGAAGGAGTTGTCCGATAGAGACAAAAATTGGTGGGTCGAAAGATTTTGTACAGAACAGAATATGATTAAAATTTTAAAAAAAAATAAATAAATGAACGATTTATTTCAGAGTTACGTAGTTACGAAGTAACAAGCTCAATAAGATGTTGACCCATCTCTAGTATGGATGCAAGATGCCACACGACGTGATATAGAGTGATAAATCACAGTGATAGTTTCTTGCAGTGTTTCTTGCGAAATTTGCTCCAATTGTCGTGCCAGGTCATCAGCATTCCCTGGTAGATGTAGTCACCTTCCCATCATATCCCATACATTCTCGATTGGAAAGAGATCTGGCTGTCCAAGAAAGTGTCTGACAAGTTGTAAAACAGTTCAGAGAAACACGTCCCGTATGTGATCTGGCATTATCTTGCTGAAAAATAAGGCCAGAGTACTGCAAAAGAAACGGTAGCAAAACAGTTCTCATAATGACATCGACGTACAACTGTGCTGCAAGTTGCCTCTAACGACGACCAAAGTAGTCCGGCTGTCAAAATAAATGGACCCCAGACCATAACTCCTGGTGGAAGGCCAGTGTGGCATGCAATAGTAAAAGCAGAATCGGCCCTGCGCACCTCCAGACACGTCTTGGAGGATCGTTCAGGACACAGTTTGAAGCGGAATTCGTCCCTAAACACTTTATGTCCTCAGTCAGCATGATTTCAACTTGATGGAGCCAGGCACCACTGTAATATGGCTCGACAGTGTGCAGGCTGAGTGGCAGATGAAGTTGCGGGCTTAAATTTCACTCTATCAGCCGTCTGTGAATAGTCACGGTGGACACTCGTGTGTGGGTTTTACATCTGATAGATGATAACGATAAATCAGGCACTGTAACATCTGATCTGACAGTCAATCTGTTTTCCCGATCTGCTGCGGCTCTAGGTCGACCGTTAACATCATGACGCTGAAATCGTCCACTTTCCACCCATTCTTGTCAGGTATCTTCTATTGGTCGCATTGCTTCGACCCATATGACGATCGATTCTCTGATTTGCCTAACCTGCCTCTTTCAATCTAATGATACGACCTCTTTCAAACTCTGACAGTTGCTCGTAATGAGCTCGAATCCGGTGGCGAGGCATTTTTTTTCAGCCGTTAGAAGGTATCCTAAATAGCAATGCAACAGAAATTTTGACATTCATATTGAAAATCTTTTCCTACAGACACCTGCTGAGTGCGCAGTTCCGATGCGCTGTAGCTCAGACTTCTCATTCATTGTACACCAAATTTTGATCATCTACATCAGTGGTTCTCACACTTCCACTACTGGCGACTCAATTTTCAATCATAATTTTTATCGCACTCCCCCAAAAAAATTATAATGCATTGAATGCAATAATAATGTACTTTGGCGCTAGAGCTACAAAACGATTATAATTATAAACCGTACAAACTAACAAGAAAAGTATTAAATTTTGTATATGTTGCTTTTAAGTAATATATATTATAATTTTTTTTTACTTTTATTGTTCGATTCACTATAAAAGTGTGTTTTTTTAGTTTGTTTTTAAACTATAATTTATTTTATAATTATTTTTAATATACACGATAAAAATCACAATTCCAGTGAATAATTTAATTAAGAGAAAATATACTTACTTTCAAGGACTTTTCAATTTTTCTTTGATAATTTGAGAAAAAACCCAATAAAACTAAAAATAATGTTCCATATGTGAGTGACCTTAATAAATGACATAAATCACAGACACTTTTCGCTAACAATATGTGAACGTTATTTTCCAGCAAAATTGTCATATTTTGTTCACGTTATTGTAGTTTGGCTGTCGTTTGATGATCAACAAATTACATTTTGAACTTTTCTTCCTTGTGTCTTTTTGACAAGGTGAAGTGCTACATTTATGGATTCAAAGTTTTCTTCATAGAGTTCTTTAGGCAGCATTTGAAAATTTCAATTCAACTCCGAAGTTTCATGTCTATCGCTTTTCTCATATTTATTTTCACTATCTTGATTAATATGCATTATTTCAGCAGGTTCTTCAATTGCTTGATCAGTTTCAACTTCCTTCAATAGAGATCACAGATGCACATTTTTTTATATTCTGCTCATTTACATTTATAAACCAAAATAAGTCGTACAACACAGCAATCAAAACCACAAAGTTGTTCATAGGAGAAATAGTAGCATGTTCATAGAAAATATTTTTTAACAAAAATGATCGCGCAGGGAACTCGACCAAAATAAGTACCTTGATTGTTAAAAACGTTTCCCACTCTCAAAAAGATACATATTTGAGACAAATTCATTTGAGTTTCCATTAAGACTGTCTAATAGGAGGATAATGTCAAGGTCACTGTTAACGAATAAACAGTTTTCTCAGAATTAACGATTTCGTATGCCTGGGTTGATTCTGCAAATCATGCGACCGCTCCCATGTTGAAAGTGTATTCAATATAAAAATATCGATGTCAGTTCTAAAAATAATTGTGTAAAATGTTTTTCATTATGCATTGCATGTTTCAGAATACTCATAAAAATACATCTTGGCCAAATAATCCTTCAAAGTGCTCAATATGCTTATCCATATATCATAAGACTCATTCACAGGGGAAAAAAGCACCAGAGAAGTATTATTTACAACTTTCTTAAAAGAAAAAGAGACGGAGTGAAACATATAAGTTTGAAGGTCAAATATATGATAATCAAAAGTAGTATTTTAGGGGATAAAAGAAACGTAATAAAATAATCTTTCATTGTGGGATTACAGCAAAGCAAACAAAATGTCTTTTTTTATTTGGTTATAGGATCAAAGATAGCTAATGAGCGTTTGAAGTGGAATCTTTTATTTTTGATGATCACCAAATGATATATATAAAATATATCAGTGTAAATGGGTATTTTTTATTATGTTAGAAACCATTTTTTTTACTTCATTCCAAAAAATTATTCTTTTAAACCCTTTATATTCAATATGCTCATCCCCCTAAGGAGGTGCGCCCCACAGTTTGAGAAACGCTGATCTACATGTTCGGTACACATGTCTTTAAAAACGAAATTTAATTACAATTGACTCACTCCTTCTTGTGCGTCTTGGTTATATATATATGGAAATTTTATATTAATTGAATATTTCTTCTCCTTCAGGCTAACGCAATCGATTGGATAGAGAGAAAGTATGTATAAAATTGTTTATAGAATTTTCAAACAATCATCCAAAATATTAATAATTTTACTATTAATACATACCTGTATTAATATAGTTGATGAGCCATTCTTAACATAGTTTTTAAAAAGTTTTAATTATTGCTTTTTTAAAATTTAAGTATACTAAATATGAAGAATAACATTTTCGAAATGTTCTCTATTCATGGAAAGTGTTCCTAAAGGAATAATGTTTTGATTATATATAGCTAACACTTCTGTACGAAGCATAAAATCGGACTTTCAAATATATAAATTAGAATTACATTTGTTCAGGTTAATGTTTTTTTTTAATTTGCCATTCTTTCTTTGTCTGTTGCCATAAAAATGCATTTAAATAATTTTTTAATGTAATAGTATTCTTGAAACGATTGTATATATGTTTTCTAATTCAACTGACACTAATTATGGAATTATAATTAAACTTAAAATTGTAAATTTCGCACATATTACTATTTTCTCTTAATTTAATATGCATTACTTAAGTAGGGGAGCCGGTACTTTCTCAATAACGCAAAACAAGCAAAATTTTGATTTCCGAAATAACATTATTTTCAAAAACAAAAGGACTCTATAAATAAAAAAACTTATGTAATGCAATCTATGTACTTTCTTAATATAGTATAACATAAAATTATTTAATATATACAATATTTTTGGAAATATGGGGATTCAAAAAAGTACGAACCTAAAGGCACTTTCTTATACTGGTGCTGTTTAGGTACCTGTATTTTTTTCTTTTATAACGTGTAACACCACAAAACACGTTGTTTTAGTAACATAATTGTGCCTTTACTTAAATGCACTAGTTTCTTTCGTACAGAGTGGCCATAATTAAACTGCAAGTGTTCAAGAGGTGCTGGAAAGAAAATTACCGGGAATATTCCACTGAAATTTGGTATCTACACGTTTCAGAACACGCGCAAGTCAAATATGTAAAATAATAATAAAATCGCCATTTCCACCCAATAGATGGCGCTGTGCCGTCTTTTAATGCTTATTGACGGCACATATGCAAATTTTAAGCCCATCGAATAATATAAAAACAAGACCACGTTGAGTAGTGATGTTGAGAGAACAATTGAGTCCAGTTTTGCAAGAGAGACATTGTTTAAAAACCACGGTATTTGTACAGGATGGAGCACCACCTTGCATCGCTAAACCTGTTAAAAAATTGCTACATTTTTGGTGCGGACCAAGTAATAATAGAGGTTTCGAAAATGCCTGGTCCCCACTTTCACCGGACCTTTATCCTTGCGATTTTTATCTGTGAGGACGACATCTGAAAGTTATAATATAGATAACAACATGCTTCTGTTGCTGAATTGAAATCTTCCATAACGAAACACGTGAGGTGTGTTACAACAGAGATTTTAAATGCTAAGGTGGACCATGCCGTTTTTCGTTTTCAGCATGTGGTAGCAGTGGCGTAACGTACACCCCCGCAGGGGGGCAAAGGGCCGAAAGCAAGGTAATGATCGACAGACGCAAGTAAAATTCAACGCGGGGCCCAAAACTACAAGCACCGAAAGTGATCACAGAAACTTTTCATAAGTTTTTGCAGGGGTTACATTTTTGGTGCTGACTATCAAGTAATAATAGAGGCTGTTAAAAAATGTGGTCCCCACTTTCACCGGAAATTCAACTGCGATTTTTATCTGTGAGGACGACTATCTGAAAGTTATAATATAGATAATTTGCCAACAGGCGATACTTACTTTTTGCTGAATATCCCCAGGGTGTTGCTGAATTGAAATCTTCCATAACGAAACACGTGAGGTGTGTTACAACAGAGATTTTAAATGCTAAGGTGGACCATGCCGTTTTTCGTTTTCAGCATGTATCCGGCAGTGGTAGCAGTGGGCTAAGTGGAGAAGAATAACGCACACCCCCGCAGCGGGGGGCAAAGTTCTAAGGGGCCGAAAGCCTGACAGACGCAAGTAAAATTCAACGCGGGGGCCCAAAACTTGACTTTGCAGGGGGGCCCAAATGTTCTCCGTTATGCCACTGTGTGGTAGCAACTGGTGTTTCGCATATTGAGCACATCATGTGATAATTTCATTGAATAAATAATGGTTTAATTGTTTTCCGAAGCATCTTTATGGATTATTTAATTTGTGATCTAAATTTGCGTTTATATTTGATTATATGATACAGTAAATATTTGATTACTGAAGCGAATTGTGTGGAATTTAAGTAAACTGTAAGTGATTTTGTATATTGTTCATATGCATCGTAGAATACTAATTATACTTATCACTATGATCTGTCTATCGGTTTTGGAAGTTGCATATACCACCGGAGAGCGTTCAAATACTGTTCAGCGCCATCTATCGGGTGAAAATAGAGATTTTCTTTTTTTACATATTTGATTTGCGCATGTTCTGAAGCGTGTAAATGCCAAATTTCACTGGAATATTCCCAGTGGTTTTCTTTCCAGCACCCCTTGAAACTTTCAGTTTAATTATGGCCACCCTATTTATAAATTTTATTGATTAGATTTTTTTTTAAATTGAATCTTGACTAATTAAAATTTTGAGAATTTTTTTAAAGATTGGGAAATCTCAAAATAAAAATGCTAACATTTCAGGAATCAAATTAGTAGCATAAAATACATATTAATTATATGAAAGTTCATACCAAGTTTCATTAAAATATAATAGATCGGTTTTTCAACAAATGGAACTAACAGCTTTAAACCTGTACATGTTATACATTTTTGGAATCAGCATTAAATTTACTTTAAAGATAAAAATTGAAAAATTGATTTTTTGAAGGTTTAGAACGTCTTGGTTCCCCTAAGTAAATTCATAAATTTGCCTTACACTTTAAGGTAAATGGGAAGGAAATCAGTTACTTCAACAAAATGCACTGTTCTGGTTTTTACTTTGCATTTTGTATATTCCAAACTTCTTAAGTATTCTAGAACTCTTACAGTTTTGCGATAGGACCTCACAGAATTATATCATTAATATTATAGACAAAAGTATTAAGGTGTCCGACTAAACCATGATTTTAAAAAAACGCATAAATGGATAATTTTCATGATATTTAGTGTCACTTAGATTAGAATACATGTATAAAATAGTTTTAAGGACATTATGAGAAAAAAAATATTTGAATGCAATATTTTGCCAAAAAATTAACTTATAATAACCAAAACGCTCTCCTTTTATAAAAAAATGCTTATATAATAATAGTATTTTGTTTATATAAAATAAAGACTTTTTTTCTCGAGGGCCTAAACAAGGAGTTTTGAAAAATTCTCAAATAATTATCGGCGTTTATTTCTTAATATCTCTCCCCTCTGTTGTACTAAAACAGGGGTGTCCAACCTAAATGACCTTGCGGGTCACTTCGGAAAAACATAGTCTCGCGGGCCGCGCATAAATATATGTACCTTTATATCAGATTTGTAAACAAAAAAAAACATATATTGGATTGAAAATTAAAACAGAATGAATTATTATTATTGTTTTCATTATTTTTAATACATACAGACGTAGATAATATAATAATATTTACATAATATAATAATGCAATTATCAAATAATGTTTAAACTAACACAGTTGCCATTTTCTTGGAAAATACGGTGTTCCTATTGGATTGATCTTTCATTACTTATTGTTGAAATTTGATAGTGCTATCATTCGCAAACGAATAAGTATACATTATCCTTTATCTTAACCATCCTGAATAGTTTTTTAAAGTTTAAAAAAACATCTCTGATTGCCTCTTGCTTTTTGGGCACTCCAAACAAAAAAGGAGGAGGAGAAAGAAAGTTGCACACACAGAGAATCATGCACCATCCATAGCAAAGGATATGCATAATGCAATTCGAAATTTTTTAAAAAAGTAATTTAATATAGTAAAATCAAATGTAATTGTGTGATAAAATATAAATCAATTTTAATCTAAAGGACATTTCTATTATCAAAAAGGATTTATTTTAAAGCAAGAACACAGGTAACAGGCAAATACATTGTATATATATATATGTATGTATGTATGTATGTATATATATATATATATATATATATATATATATATATATATATATATATATATATATATATATATATATGTATACTTAAATTTTCCCTCAAATGAATTTCAAAATGAAAAAAACTTTAAATATCTGATATTTAATTTTTTTGTTAAAACGAGTCGGTGGGCCGCATGTTGAACACCCCTGTACTAAAACATGGATACATTCATTTCTAAGTTATATATTTCAGAAATCCTAGTACAAGCTCTGTGCATTGGTCTGAGCTATATACAGACAAAATGTTGTTATTATAGAATCATTTTTCATAAAAGAAGAATGCTTTGAAAATTGGTCATTTTACGTTCATTTTTTTGTCAAAATATTGCATTTAAATAATTTGTTATTATAATAATCTTTATCACGTATTCTAAGTGACACTAAAAATTATAAATATTATCTATTTATACGCTTTTGCAAAATCACGGTTCCGAACGTAGTCGGATACCTTAAACTCAAATGCAATCAATATTAAAATCTGATTCCGTTAATTTTTAAGGATATAATTATGAGAGACTATTAACAACTTAGAGGGAGATTTTCTGATGAAATGAAAGAGAGTGAAATTTTATAAAGTAAGATTGGAAAATTATTTCTTCTTTCACTTCTTCTATGTGGTCTAAAAGTAACTACATCATGGATGTAAAACTCGCGGCCCGCAATGAATATTTCTGCGGCGCGGCCACTACATCGACAAAAGTAATATGTAATGAAATAACAAACCGACGCAGACAAGAGATGTTAAGTTGGCCGAAGTTAGCCTTTGTGTTTGGCACCTTTACTCTACATCAGAGGTCGCCAAAGTGGTGGTCCGTGAGAAAATTTTCTGGTCCCCAGAAAAGTGTGAAATATACTTTCTCAGCACGTTAAGCTAAGTCTTCATATTTATTGAAACATAATTCCATTCGTAACAATACGTGAAAAGTTATAAAAACGCTACTTCATAGAATTACACCACGGAAAATAAGTTGCACTTCTGTAGCTACTTTGTTTAGTTGCATGCTTTATCTCGTCTCGCTTCGCACTCTTCTAATGTTTCCCTCTCCTGTAGGTCGCATATGTATATCAATTGAAACATTTAAAGGTGGGCTTACGGACGTATTGAGCTCAATATAAAATACATTCAATATATTATTTGGGTTATTAAGGAATTTTTTGTGTATTTTCCTTTCTATATTGGTGTTTTTATAAGACAGGATATGATTGGATAGAACAGGTACAACATTGGATTCAAATATCCATAATCTTATTTGCATTAAGTAGGAACATCCACCACAGTAGGAATGTATAATGCTGAAACTTTGGTGTATCTAAAACTATTTTTAATTGCTTTGTTTTTACAGTTTTTATTTATTTTGTTTATTTTATTATGTTTTATTAATAAAGCTTGCATAATTTGGTTACACAATTACTAGTTTAATTTTAATAAGCAGGTACATTTATGTGTTCTAAGATGACAAAATTTCTTTTTATAAATATATTTAACACTTAAAAAATTAAATTATGAATTTACTGGTCCGTGAGGTCAAAAAGTTTGGCGACCACTGGCCCTCTACATAATTTGTTCTTTAAAAATTCCATCTTATACGAGGTATATCCAGAAACTATAAGTTCCGCGTTTGGTAATAAAAATAAATTGTATACAGATACAGAAAAAACATTTATTGGACAAAAATGTAAAACTCTTAAACTACCATTCCACATAACTGCCGAAATTTTGCAGGCATGTGTCATATCGTGGCACAAGTTTTACTATGCCTTCTTCATAGAAGGTTGCCGCCTGTGTCTTCAACCAGTTGGAAACATTTTCTTTCAGCTCTTTGTCATTGTTGAAGTGTTTACCGGCAAGGAAAGACTTGAGATGTAAGAAAAGATGAAAATCGCTAGGAGTGAGGTCAGGGCTGTACGAAGGATGACCAAACATGTCCCAGCCAAATCCTCGTAGGAGGGTTTGTCCGTAAATTCACAAATTTGCCGATAAATTTCGATTGGTTTCATTTTCTTAGCATTCAGAAAACGAATTACACTGGTTTCACTTTCTTAGCATTCAGAAAACGAATTACACATCTGATTTCGCACGCAGCGGGATTTTCAATCAACACCGACATTGTAAACAAGCACAACAAAGCGTACGTGGCTGACAGTGATCTAAAAATGACGCATGTGTGTGTGTGTGTGCTTCTTCTCCTTGATACTGAGCGTCTGTCGGGCATGCGCGGAACTGCGATCGCTGCAGTGGAGCGGATATAAATAGAAACGGAACTTAGTTTCTGGATATGCCTCGTAAATTCGTCAATGAACTTTGCTTTTGTCCATACTTTCCTGCTGAAGACTTTCAAAATCTTTTATCTAAGACCATTTCTACAACGAGATTAAAAATCTTTTAATTTCATGAACTGTGGTTAACTGCATCCCAGCAGTTCTGCAGTTTTAGTTTTAGTGATGACCGCTCCATGGTGTTAATCCGATTTTTTGTGATTTGTTAAAGTGACATTTTTGTTTTAACGGCATAAAAAAAATTCCTTTTAAATCATTCACAAACAAAAGAAGGAATACATTGTAAATTATTAGTTATATTTTATGGACTTCAAGGAAAAATTTGATTTTCGAGAAACTTACCAAAGATTTTCTGCGAAGAAATTACGGAAAGCAGCATGTAAACGTAAGATAATTTGTGTCTTGAATGTACAAGAAAAAATTTTCGATGACAGTCACAATGATGCACTTAGCATCTGCATGTTTTCAAAGCATATAATAATTATTATTTTAATTTAAACATTTAATGTAAATCTTTAAACTTTATATTTTTATTTATCCTCAAAATTTGAATTTTTCAGGTTTTTTAAACAATTTGTTAAATTTGAAAACTACTTGTGAGAAAAAAAATCAAAATTTCTAAATATAAATTTCTTGTACTTTTGAGACAGAAAATAAATTAATTTAGCTATGCATATAAACAAAATTTTTAACGACTGAGATTACTACGAGGGGCGTTCAGAAAGTCAGTTTCGTCGGTTTTTAAAGAAGAGATGGTACCCCATGTGCTTAAAAACAATCGCTTAAGAAACCGCATCCGTTAAGGTTCAGGAAAAAACTTTACCGTAGAATGAATGACGCATGCGCAAATCGTCGAAGAGGAAGAGGACAGCTACAGACCGGTGTGCCCTAGGTCAGGGATGGCGAATCTTTATGGTTCAACGGGCCATTTTTTTCTAAAGAAACGTGTAATGAGGTATAGAAGAGCCAAAAAATAATTCTGACTTGTGATTATTGGGAAAATAATAAAACTTAATACTAACAAAAAACTCAAAACTCTTTATTTATTATGAAAAACAGTATTTTGTACTTTATAGTAGTAAGTATTTTAGTCATACGTGTAATTCAAATTAAAGTAACATTAGTGTGATTTCTGTTATTACAGATTATAGATGAAAAATAACTTATATTAGGATTGTAAGATGTTACTTTTAGCAGAACGCATGCTGAGTGAATGAATATTTATGTCGCTCTGTTCAGCAACACTAGGGCTTTTGGCGACGGACCACGTAATTTTGAACCACTCTCAAGTGACGAGGACGACACCTGAGCTGGCACTCCCTCTCCTAACTACCACACCACACCAATGAGAGAACGCATGCTGAAATGGAGTCATATGCCAAACAGTTTCTAAGCGAGTCTTTATTGTTATTCATTTCTGAAAATAATGACTCGAAGACGTAGGTAGATGAAAATATGGTTACAATAGCATGGTCCAGATTCTTCAAACAGTTAAATGTTTCTGGAATCGAATTCCATACTTCCAAAATTTCATTACTAGCATTTTTACTTATATTGATTGTTAATATTTCTGTTTCAATCAATTCTAACTTTCTCCTTTTCCTCACCAAACTTTTGAATCCATATTGATCTAGACTGGAAACCAATCAGTTGTGTGCATTTAAATTTTTTCAATTTCCAACCCATCGAATTGGGACAAGTTCAGTTTATTAAATGAAGTCACGTCAGGGTACATAAAAAACTTGAGCGTTTCCGAGAATTCTTTGAACTTAGAAAATCTCGTTGAAAACTGCGTCCGATCCACTCGCGTTTGCTCGTAATACTTCATATTGAACTTTGTTACTTTGAATTAAAATACAAACCGTTTTGATCGGTGGACTTCCCAAAATATTGTGTCGTGTGCCATTGATTCGCCTGCCCTAGGTTATTCGAATACAAATTACAATGGCAAACAGATGTGTCTTGACAATATGTTGACCCTAATGGAAGTAAGTGCTGTTATCCGGCATGAATAGGCACGTGGGACTGGTGTATTCGTATCTATGAACGCCTATGGTTCGTGTTTGGCAAGAGGCCATGTCTCGTCTAATGGTTGGTTGCTAGTGTTGTATGTTCAAAGAAAGAAAACAGACCGTGGAAGATAAAGTCAAGATTGGCATCCCTTCTTATCCACGAATGAAATCAACATTGCAAGACGGAGGTACATCAATTCATTGCTTTGAAAGTTGCGTTATCGGTAAATAACTCACAAAACATTGCTGAGGTTGAGCAGTTTGAATGACAAACTTTCGTCACATGGCACTGGGTTTTATCAAAGAGGTTTCTTCAGACTGATTCGCCCAGTGGTTAAGGTATCCAACCATGGCAGGCATGTCATGAGTTCGATCCAAGTACCACTAAAGACCTGCCGTGTAGGGCAGCGATGCACGTTAAATCTGTCGAGAGCTGAAACGTCCTCCCGTTGGTGTGGTGTGGTAGTTAGGAGAGGGGGGTGCCAGCTCAGGTGTCGTCCACGTCACTTGACCATGGTTCAAAATTACGTGGTCCGTCGCCAAAAGCCCTCGTGTAGCTGAACAGTGCGACGTTAATATTAACTTAACTCAACTCAAGACTGATTGCAGGTTGCAACAAATGTCTCAATGTCGGTGAAGACTATGTCGAAACAGAGTACAAGATGTGCAGTCCATGATGGTATAGTGTATTGTTCATTTAATAAAGATTCCGTGAAACAAAATGACGAAACACTGTCGGAGCTTCTCTTGTAGCTTGCGTGCAAGAGTACTTTCAGACCAGTCTACGGCAATTGTCTGAAGATATTCATATTCATTGTAGTTAAAGTTTAATATTATTCATCAGACCCCACTTCATATCTGATTAAACATTTTACAGAAGAGCTTTGGCAACCGTGTCTGTTTATATTCGAGATCCGGAAGTCACTGTTATATCTCACGATCCGCTATATAGCGTAAGTATAATTTAATCTTATTACTAATTATGATGTTAAGACTAATGTAATAATCTGGCTATTATTAATAATCACCGGTTATTATTAATAATAACCATTTTTGGTAAATATGATAAATAAGGCACATTATAATCACACTAACCGATTATTATTGGTAAACGCCAATGAAGTTCGGCCAGTCTGATTAGGCATAATTTATTGAAAATTCGACTGTAACGCATAATTCTTTTATATGTCTATATTCTGCGATAATAAATCTTCTATAAGTAAGCAAAACCATCAATATTCGTTTCTTAAAAAATAGGTTTTAATTTTGAAAAGGTATTTTTCTCTCATTTTAAATATAGCAGTATATATCTAAATAAATCGTTAGGCACGCTAATAAAAAAAGTTGCATCCAGAAAAAGTGACAGGCATGAATGAAAATTGGACAAATGGTACATTTGCTTCTTGCATGCGATGCCTGGAAAAATATTTTTTACACAGTATACGTCAAATTGTTAAAAATAAAACATCGTATCAAATTCACTTCAATTTGTACTTTTGCGTTGAGTAGCGAGTTTATCATTGGTTTATGCTTCAACGCAAATATCATAAAGGCCGCCAAATAATTAAGTTCTAAGAAGGTGGAAAATCTAATAAACGGATTAAGTATTAAAATGATGTGGTTGTAGTGGGGTTATCTTTTTATTCTTTTGGAGAAGGGTAACATAAGGCATATCCTTATGTTTAAAGAGCTTCTAGAGAACTACCAGATGACCGACGTAAATATAAGATATGTACATTCTGAGATCAACATCCACTGTTGTAAGCGTACAGCAACATTGGAAAGGTCAAAATCATTCCATACGTAATTGCACATTATTTCTCAACAATTTCATAATAAATTACATTTACGCAGCCCATAACGACGATTAGCTTTAACAGCTTTGCACTACCATCAAACATTAAAAAGGTATCTTACCAGACCGACATGGCGCGTCGAATAGCTTCGCCATTAAATATGATCTTTACCGACGAGTTCAGCTTCTCTCTTGGGAAATACAACATTTGAATCCGTGTGCGGAGGAAACTTGATAAGTTCGAAGACCCATCTAAGAAAATTGTGTTTAGCCCGGCATTCCTTGTTTGAAAAACACGAACGGAATTTCACGCGCATGGTATCTCATATCCATGGGTGTTTACATTCTGTTTTTATCATAAAATTTGCATACAAATGTGAAAACGGAAGAAAAGTAGGAAAGACAATATGTTTATAACACTTTTCATACATGTAAGTTTTTTTTTATTAGGGCATTCAATACATTGTTTATACATTTTTTTTTAGTATTCGCCGTTAGTGAGTGCGATGTTTTCACTGGATCTTATTATTATTTTAGTATATTGGAAGCATTGCGTGCTGGTTTCTACAGTTTTTACATTCTGTGAAAGGAAATCAAAACACGTCAGGAATCAGCGACTGGTTCGATGTGTAGTAAGAGGTTTCTGAGTACTTTACAAAATACTTTGCGCATTTATTGTCGCAACGTTCAACAACCCAAAAATATTGTCATAGGCTAACCATTGAACTTTCTAGCCATTAAATACGATGTAGTCATTTTATCAACGACGATAATTGCTCCCTCAGTTGAATTACCTGGATAGATTTAAGTAGAGTTGAATCATACTTGCTATTATATTCTTCATCATTCGATTCTTTCTCATCATTCCCGCAAAGAGACTTACTTCAACCGAAAATACTCTGTTGTACTGTATCTAATAAATTGCTTAAATATTACATTTCTTCAACATAACTCCAATAATACGCCATTGCAAAAGAAAACTCTTAAAGCGTGCTAATGAATTTAGAACTGTAACGTTGATTCTCACGCAAAGTATGACGTACCCGAAGAGGCCGTATCCAAAAATATGTATTTAGAATTCGCCTACAGGCTAAAGCCCCTCAAAGGATATGATCAGTTACACGAGAAAGTATTCATTTCCCAAAAATTGTTTAGATGGAATCTTGAAAAAAGTTAAGCGGTGGGTATGACATTCTGGGTTAATGTGTGGGGCGCAATTGCAAATGATTTTAAACCCTGTCTGATGTTCACTACTTAATTTTTGTCGGGACAGTGCTATGTTCAAGTTATTCTTCAATCACACACACAGTTGCTACCCAATTCAATAATTTTTTTTCCAAAAAAGACAACGCAAGACGATATTTTGCTTTCGTCTCTAGACACATCCAACATGTTGAAAACTTACAGTACCTGGTAATTTCACTCAACCTGTCTCCTTTGAGAGTGTATGGGATGTCATGGGATGAAAACTGACCATTCAAACGATTTTACGTAATCTGCAGAATTGAGAGGTTTGAATTAGTATTTGATGGAACCCACAAGGAACATTTGCCATTAACAGCCACGGATTTTACATGAGGTATAAGGTGGTGAAATGTATAGCAGTCTCTCTTTTACATTTTCTACAAAAATTGTTGCATATTTAAGTCTGAAATTTTAACCATTTACTCTTCCATAAGCACTTTACCAAACTCATATTTTTAATTGTCTTCACACGTTTCTTTCCTGGAACAAATGATTTTTTCTTTGAATGTATTGGACATTTCAAAATACTCGTGAAGTAATCTTACAACATTCTTCTTGTGTGTAACAAAATATTTTTATTCAGCAAAATTGTGACATGATTCATATATCAATGCTAAAGCAGTATTACATATTCTAATTATGCTTCGTTTTTTATTTTTATTGCAGAAAGGAGACTTTTTCAGTCACATTGGAGGTCTTATTGGCTGTTGGCTGGGTATCTCAGTGTGGGCGCTTTCGAGTATCATCGAAAGAATAGTTCTGATGGTGATTAGTGGGATGAAGAAATTCAGAAAGAAGAATCAGAAAATATCTGATGCTGTGTTTTATCGAACTCATATTAATCGTTACCATAATTAACATTTTAAAAATATCAACTAGGTCATAACTATTGAGAAGTGGCATAAGGCTTTTCAATACCATTAAAGCACCTTAACAGTTTACAAAAAATATTTTCTCATATCATATATTTACAAATAAAAAAAAATTATTGCGGAGAATATACATATATATATATATATATATATAATATATATATATATATATATATATATAATTATATATATATATATATATATATATATAGGCTGTACTTCCCTCTCTCTCTCTCTATATATATATGCACGTATGCTTATATTTTTGTTACTGCATTTAGTGGGCATTCTTTTAGCTTAACTTGTTTAGGCTTAACCCTATTTCACTGTCCTAAATCAGTGACAGCTCTAGAAAATATAAAAGTTTTCCACTTTGGTTTATTGACTTTTTAAATGTCTACTTATATTTTGGCGTGTCTTTATAGGTTCTAAAATCTATTTTCATTCATTCATAGCTTTGTAGGAATTACAATTAGTCTTTTATTATTTTATTATACTATATATATATATATATATATATATATATATATATATATATATATATATATATATATATATATATATATATATGTATATAGTGGTTTTTTTGAAAATATGAGTAATAAGAACTTAAATTATTTTTTGCTGTGAAACTAACATCGTTAATTATTTTCTCGCCCATGATTTGGCCTTCTTTAAAATGCAACTATATTATCTTTCTTTGAAACATCTTCATAAAACTCACCACAGTCCACTTTACTACAGGAAGGCCTTCACCCAGCTTAGTAATAATTTTGAATTTTCTTGACAATTCTTCGCAGTGTGGAGGTATTGCAAGAATGAATACTTTGGCGTTAGCTGTGCAAGAAACCAAACGGTTTGCTCTTCTGTGAGCAACCAATTCACAAATATTACTTTCGGAATCAGAAAATTTCGAATGCTGAGATCTGCTCTAATCTTAAGCTTGTTAGGAGTTAACTTTCTCCACCTATTAACTGAGGTTGTACTCTGGTCATTGTTTTTGGACCTCTGACATAGATTTAACTTGCTATCTTTGAAGGAATCTGTGTAATTTTTACTTCGAGCTTCTTTCGCAATTCTTTTCATGTAGTCGAGCCCTTGAGCTACTAAAGACTCACCTTGTTGAGGACTTGATTCCCATTAAATCTATCGTAGTTCAAAGTCCTTCCGTAGGTGTGGTATGGAAGAAAGAGGCAGGGATGTGACCGCTCAGGTGCTTCTTCGTAATTTTACCGAGACTAAAAATTACTAGGTTCGTCACCTAGTGTTGTTTTATAGTGCGATGTTATTGAACTGTCACTCACTCACTGAAGTAACAAGATGCCTATTTGCGATGAACCATGTAATTTTGTACCAAATCATGTGACAAAGACTTCTCCTGAGTTGGTGTCCCCTCTTTAAATTTTCTTATAGTGCAGCTGGATGACTTTGAGCCTCTACAGATTTAGCTAGCACCAGCCAATATAAACAGCGGGTGTGTATTCGACGGAATGTCTCATCTTAAATTTTGCAATCATCTTACCGGAGGATTAATGTGCTTTCTTTTTTAAATTAACTATTCAATCAAACACTAACTGTCTGTAGCAATACGCGTTGTACTGAAGATTCTGATCGCTGCCAACTTTATTTGTTATCAAATTCGTTCGACATTTCTGTCTGATCTTCAATTTAACATTGGCAATATTTGATCTTCAATTGACTGACTTTCTTTTCTACATTTTATTTTAAAGACTAATGTGAGCAACCCGAAAAATCTTGCAAGGGAATACTTTTCGATTAGATTTTATACATGCAGTCAAAGTTCAGTGACACATCATTTTCTGAAAGCAGATCAAACTACGTTGATATTAACTAAATCAGCAAACGTTTTTTGCTCCATTTGTGATTGTGATTAATAGCACGGCAATGAAAGATCATGTTAAGGTATCCGACTGCATTCGGAACCGTGATTTAAAAAAAGCGCATAAATGGATAATTTTCATTATATTTAGTATCATTCAGATTAGAGAATACATGTATACAATTGTTTTAAGGACATTTTGACAAAAAATTTATTTAAATATAATATTTTGGCAAAAAAATGAACTTAGAATAATCTTTTTTTCCAAATGTTCTCCTTTTGTGAAAAATGGTTCTATTATAATAATATTTTGCCTGTATATATAGCTCAGACATCTCTACAGAGGCTCGACTAGAATTTTTGAAAATTTCACATTATTTTCAGAGACACCACCAATTGAAATAAAAATTGGCATTTTTTTCTTAAAATTGATCCCCTCTGTTGTCGTAAAATATATGAATAAACCCACTTCTTAGTTATATATTTCAAAAATTCTAGTTGAGCCTCTGTACAGAGGTCTGAGCTATATACAGGCAAAATATTATTATAATATAAGCATTTTTCACAGAAGAACATTTGGAAAAAAGATTATTCTGAGTTAATTTTTTGCCAAAATATTGTATTTAAATAAAAACTTTTTGTCAAAATGTCCTTAAAACAAATTTATGCATATATTCTAATCTAAGTGACACTAAATATCATGAAAATAATCCATTTATGCGCTTTTGCAAAATCACGGTTCCGAGCGTAGTCGGATACCTTAATGAAAAAATCACTGTGAAATGGTGGAATTTGCGGTCACAGTTCCTAATGATTTGATGGAAGATATCAACAGAGGTATTTTTATAATGAAGATGCAAGGGAATGAAGAGGTATTTTTATAAAAGATATTCTCTACGACATATTTCTATGCATCTATGGCATATTTCTATGTTGTTTTCTATGCGTAGACAAAATATTATTTATGTATAGAAAAGAACAAGTGATGTACCATTTTGAAATTCTTAACTAAATGGGACAATTTTTGAGGAAATTGCCTGGGGTTATGTGTAATAGTTTTCTTTTTGCTGAGAATCAAGATTATAGGTGACATTTTTTTCTTAAACCCCGATTCCCACAAACTATGTTAATTTTAATCAAACCAGTAATTTTTCTTGTCCGACTTGTTACTGTGTTTAATAGTACGGCTGCGTAAGACGACGTCAGTGAAAAAAATTATCGTAAAATTGTGAAACTTGTAATCACAGTAGTTAATGATGTGATGGAGGGTGTCAAATTTTCCAATATTTCAAAAATGTGCTCGTCCTCACTTAACCCAAAAAAAAAAGTTCTAGGAAATTTAAAAACATTTTTTTTCTAGAACGGTAAAAACCCCACCTTTCACCTCGTACCCGCTTATCGTTAAGTTTCGGGATACCCTGTGTATACACAAATAAAGAGCGAGAGAGAGAATTGGCAAATAACACTTAATTCTTCACTAAATGTGAGGTTGCGCTTCTGTCTCGGCTCACTCTAATTAACTACTCATCTAACAAATGTGGCCGATGATTACCGAATAACTTTGGCTCAATATACACTACATGCTGCTATGCTAGACGAAATTTGGCAGTATGGGACCAGCACGGATCGAGAAAACTCAAGCGCCCATTAAAAGACTCTAGTCAGAATTCAGAGCAGTTCCGCAGAATTTATTTCCAGTCAGAGTAGCTGAATGAAGTGTGAATTTCTTCATGTTCCGTTTGCCTAACACTACAGTTTTTCATGTTAACTCACGTTTACAATTTGTTTACGAATAAATTTGGATTTGATATTTCTTCATGGTGTTGTACTTTTAATTACTAACAGCGTATTACCAATGCTAACAGTGATTTATTCGTCAATTCGACACAAACCCATTGATTGTTTGAAGCTGTAGCATTTATATTAATAAATTGCGGCAAAAAAAATGTATGTAAAAAATTATAATTATAAGATATTTTATGTACTTCCCCGATGATATTAAAATATGTTATTTATAAACATATTAGCTACATTTATACCTCACAGCACCGTCCATCCGGTATAGTGGTTATTGACGCTGATTGCTGTGCCGTAGGGCCAGGGTTTGAATTCCGGAGAAGGCATGGATGTTTGTAAATGTACAATAAGTTCGCGGCATGGGGGGTACTCTATACAGTCGTCGAGCAGCAAGTCCTCTCGTGAGGTTGGTAGAAGGGGAAGAGAGGTGGGAGGCCCCTGATCTCCCAGGGGGTTCGCCCTTAAATTGGGGTGGAACCGAGCTAAATCGTACTGTCACCTGTATGCTAAAATTGAAAGTTATAAGGCTAATGACAGGTGTACAATTCTCCCATGCTACAATGATTTTCGTGGACCTTGATCTGATGTTACTGTCGAGCAGGTGGCATAAGTAACAACAGCGATAACAACATACCTCACAGTCTCGGTTTGAAGAAGCTTAATATTCCACAGAACTTAAAACAGTTATATGAGATTAAATGTTCACATAAGCTATGTTTGTGTAAAATAATTGGAAAAAAAAAAAAATTGTAAAAATTACTCTACTGATTCTCAATAATAAATTTCTTGTTTTGCTTTGATTTAAGAATTTTAGAAATTTACATGTGTTTCATAAAATATTAAAAATAAATTCCTCAATTCAATTAAAAGAATATAGAAATGAATATATAACTACGTGCAATCTACATGAAACTGGTTTTGTAGGAATAATCTCAAAACTCACTAAAATATATTCTTGAATAAAAAATAACATTTCTCTTTCGCATGAGACAAAATATTACATTAGGGTGAAAATTAAGGTAATGTTTATAAGATTGGAGCTTTTAAAAAATACCGATCACTATCCTATAAAAGAAAATTTTATTTGTAAATTTATATATTTTTAGGTCACTTAAGTGTTCTCAGTGTATGAGGTAATATGCGACATGCAAATCTCCCATACGGCCATAAACATCCCAGTTTAATGCCAAAAAGTTGTATGGCATTAGCCCGTGGTTGTTGCCATATTTCTAAGTTGTCCTCGTGACTTCTTCATTCACACCTTTTGGGTGTGAATGAAGAACCAGGCGTTGCCATAATCTTAATATCTTTTTATTAAGATCTTAAACGCTACACAATGATAATATAAATATTTAAACTTAGCGAATCTGAGGTGAAGAAACACACAATACGTATTACCGGATAAGCGCAACCCTGACCACTATGTTTAACTTTCACGTCTTATCCTAATCTCAGTATATACACAGTTCCTAGTATTTAATAGAACGTTCCTACCTCTATATCCTAGTTAGCAGCAGCTATCTCGAATCCTCAATGTCGTTTCTTTATCTCGCATGGAATGGTATCTACCTTGACTTGAGCGCACTGGCACGAACAGCTGAGCGCTTGAATATCAGATAACTTCTCACTTTTAACTTTAACACTCCTCACCACAGACTAGCATAATCACTTCCCAAAGGTCACCCAACTTACGCTAAACTTCTGCTATTTAAAAGGTTCTTAATTTGCATAATCACGCTTCGCTTCTATATTTGGTTGGAAAGAATTTGTCTTTTTAGGCCCCAAAGAACCCAAGAGGATAATTAATGGAAAGCGCGATGAGCCCGTCACAAAATATAGTCTGACTAATTACATTGTGCTAAACATTATGATGAAAATCTGTTGCATTCTGAAATACAGCTTGTGTAATCTTGTATTGAAGAATAATAAAACATTTCAAAATTGGAGATTTTGTCACTAATTAAAAGAGGAACGATTTTCCATCTCGTTTTCCCTCCTGTTCCTTTGTTTATGCTTTGTTCTACAGATAACGCTGGTTCTTTCCGAATTTAAGTTATCAAAGGTCGAGGTTATAATTCACTCAAATAATATACAGATCTTTTTATTTGTTTCACAACTAGAGGTATTCATCTAGAATTGGTGACTGATCTTTCGGCAGGTACATTTATTCTAGTTCCTCCGAGGTTATTTTCCCTCAGATGTAAAGTCAGTTTTATAAACAGGAGCTGGGCTCCAAATTTGTTGGCGCAAACTCCATGAATTTGAAAAGCTTGTAAAATCAAAAAGCTACAATCAAAACGTTGATCAATTTTTGTGTGATAATGGTATTAAATATTACGTGAATGCTCTAAGTGCAACACAAATGGCTGATCTCTGATAAGCTAGTATAAAATCTTCTAAAAACCACCTAAAAAGCGTTATTGGTAAAATGAAATTAACATATGATGAGTTTGAAACATTTCAGCTCAAATATAGGTTTATATTAATTCAAGACCATTAACACCGCCTTTATCTAATAACCGCAATGACTCGTCAACCTTTACATCTGATCATTTCATTATTTGAAGGCCATTGACTAGTATTCATATACCTAATTACATAGATTCAAATATTTTTTATCTAAATAGAGAGCTACAAATCCAGACATTAGTTCAAGAGTTTTGGAAACATTGTCACAAGGAATATATTTACCGTATATTTTGATATATTACATGCAACGGGATATATATTACGAGCATCTATGCTTTCAAGCAGCATTTTTTAAAAATTTTTAGGTATATTCTCTGTATAACATGCAACTCCTTTTTTATGAAGAAACTTGAAGCGTAAATGCACAGTTGTTTCATCTTTACAAGTAATTGGCTCAGAGTATCCCACTAGGCCAGTGACTCTCAACCTTTGTTTTTCGTTGCGGCACGCTAACACTAAAATAAGTTTAAAAAATTTTACTTATCTGTAATGCACCGTGTAAAATAGTTTATGATAGTAATTTCAAATGTTATATATATATATACCATAAATACCTTTAGTTTATTTCTATAATATAGCCGGGTAATTCGGTTCCGGATTTTATCTTTTTCCTCAGAGTATAATTAATAATTTAAAAAAACACAAAAATGCAACAGCACAGTGATTGAGAATCACTGTACTATGCTTTTGAAAACCGGTATAATTCTAGAACTAAAACCTTTAAGAACAAGAAAAGATGTGTTAGAAAATATATGGATGTTAAAAGGGGAAAAGAGATATTTGCATAACGGAACCAAATGCGTAATGTCAGTCTAAAAATACTAGGGATGATAAAAGAAAGCCTTGAATGAAAAATAAAATATAATTCATTAAAATAAAGTTAGTGTAACTAACAGTCGAGGCGGAAAGGAAGATGATTAGTTATTGATGTATCACAATAACAGAGTGATGGTGAAAATGAAACAGAATTTGTTGATGTGCCTGAAGACATAAGGGAACACGAATATGAAAAACTTTTCCTTTCATTCAATTATAAAAGTTTATAAGGCGTGTCATGTTCCTTAAATAAACAGTATTTACATACGTTTAGAAATTTAATGTTTTAATGCTCTTTTCTTAATTTTGAATGGTTTCATTTTTATACCTGGAGTATAACACGTACTTATGTTTGTGTTAAACGTGCGTGCTAAGCGCCCGAATATACGGTATATCGTTTGCAACAATGGCCAAAATGGCTTTTGCCGTATAAAATTCTTCAAGTTAATGATTTACATCTCATAAAAGATAACAATTTGCCCCTACTAAATGGGAAATTGATAGAAATTTTAAATTACATCCTGGTCTTGATCGTATTTGTCATTGTTGTAACTGTTAAAACAACAGATGACATATTTAAAAGAAATAGTTACAACAAAACTATGTCTATTACCATTTTGAATTTCAATGTTAGTGTTTTCACAATTTACAGCATTCCTTTAAAGAAGCATATACATATTACAATATTTATCGTGAAGGTTTATTTAAATCATACAATTTCATTCATGTTGTGTGTGTGTAGCGTTGGCTCATTAGACAAACACTTCACTACAATAATGCCGCACGCATAATTTGCTACAAGTCCCGATAGCCGAGTTGGCAGAGCGTTGGACTGAACTTCCTCAGGTCTCGGGTTCGAATCCCGGCCACGGCAGATTTATCCAAAGACTGGAATTTTGTTCACAGTCTTAAGAAAGCACTTACTTCGGATCCAGTATTGGGGATGTACGACGAAAGAGCTTCTACAGAAATCCATACTGATGCAAGCGGGTACGGTATCGGAGCTGTCCTAGTACAAATTCAGAATAATGTCGAGAAAGTTATAGCATACGCTTCTAGAACTCTGACAAAAGCCGAAAAGAATTATTCCACCACAGAAAGGGAATGTCTTGCCATCGTATGGGCTACCAACAAATTCCGGCCGTACATATTCGGAAAACACTTTACTGTTGTAACTGACCATCATTCCTTGTGCTGGCTCATGAGTTTAAAGGATCCTTCAGGAAGGCTTGCCAGATGGGCCCTCCGACTTCAAGAGCATGATTTTGACGTAAAATATAAAACCGGTAAGAAGCATAGTGACGCCGACGCTCTTTCGAGAAATCCAGTGGAAGAGGAAACGGAAACACCAGACAAATCTTTAGCAGTCACGACGAGTATGAACCTTGCGATGGAACAGAAAAAAGATCAAGAGCTTGCGAAATTAAAACTTTTGAGCAACTCGTCCAAAAACGAAGAATTCAGATTCATCGACGGTATCCTTTGCAGGAAGAATTTTGATCCAGATGGAAAGTTGTGGTTACCAGTCATTCCTAAACATCTACGAGCAGACATACTAAGGCACTTTCATGACGCCCCACCGCAGGACACCTTGGTTTCGCGAAAACTTATGACAGGATTCGCAAGAGATTTTACTGGCCGGGAATGTACCGAAATGTCGTTCGGTATGTCATGCATTGTCGGGAGTGCCAAAGGAGAAAATCCGTTCCTCAACGACCACCTGGACGTTTAGTTCCCATCCCTCCAGCTATAGCTCCTTTCCATCGCATTGGAATTGATCTCCTTGGGAGATTTCCAAAGTCTGCTCATGGAAACAAATGGATAATAGTCTGCACGGATTACTCAACGCGATATGCAATAACAAAAGCCTTGCCGACAGCCGAAGTCGCCGAAATAGCGAAGTTCTTACTTGAAGAAATTGTCCTCAGGCATGGAGCTCCTCGAGTAATTATCACAGATCGTGGAGCCGTCTTTCGATCCAGACTTGTTTCCTCTCGTCGACTTGTGTAACATTGATCATCGTTTCACAACGGCGTATCATCCCCAAACAAATGGACTGACGGAGCGCTTCAATAAGACCTTGGCCGACATGTTGTCAATGTATGTGTATGTAGAGCAAAAAAATTGGGATGAAATTCTACCATTTGTAACCTTCGCTTATAATACCGCTTATAATAACGACACTAGATACAATGCTACCATTCTGTCCTAACGATTTTGATGACAATAACTTCACCAAGATAGCAGCCAGAGCCGAAGAATCACGACAGCTAGCCCGAGTGCACACTCTGAGAGCTCAAGACAAAGATCGTCGACGTTACGATTCCAAACACCAAATGGTATCCTATGCTCCCGGAGATCTCGTATGGGTTTATACTCCAGTGAGAAAAGTCGGTCTCTCCGAAAAACTCTTAAGAAGGTATTTCGGACCGTATCAGGTGCTACGCCGTTTATCAGCCGTGACTTACGCAGTACAAGATTTTGATCCTGCTTCACGAAAAAGAAAACTAAGAGAAGTTGTCCATGTACTGCGTATGAAACCGTACCATGATCCCGCCGAGCAAATCGAAACCGAGGATATTCCTCCCAAAGAATCATACAAAGGACCCATCACTCGTTCCAGAATAAAGACCCTTGAACAAAATGACAGCGGGCGCTGTCTTCTTTTTCGAGGGGAGCAATGCCGCACGCATAATTTGCTACAAGTCCCGATAGCCGAGTTGGCAGAGCGTTGGACTGATTTTCCTCAGGTCTCGGGTTCGAATCCCGGCCACGGCAGATTTATCCAAAGACTGGAATTTTGTTCTCGTTTTTAATGTATTGTTTCTCTAGGTTCTAGATGAATCCAGATCATTCTTTAGAGTGCATATACTGGGTATTTCTCGAATATTCCGAAGTGTATAAAAGCAGAGTTCATCGCCAGTTGGGGATGTTCTCAGTCCAGTGTTGTATCGAGCTCCCAGCGTTAGAATAAATCTAATTGTTTGTTTAATTGAACTGTGTACTTCTTTCGAACTCCGTGACAATACGAGTCAAATTTGATGTACGGGGATTAAGCAGAATTTACAGATGGGACATTGTAATCTTCCAAAAGAGAAAATGTATTCTTCTCTCATGTATGAAAGAAAAACAGGTGTTAAGCCGATTTTGAAAACAGCTTTGTCGGTACCACACCTTTTTTTTCCTCCGACATCCAGATCGGGTTCAGTCAAAACGATGACACTCCTGTGAAGAGTTTCTATTATTTGGTTCCTTCGCCCATGTGGACTGCGAATCACTGTCGGCCTGTTGTGATAAAAACATACCCTGGAGGGTATCCTAAGTGTCAAAGTGACAAGTTTATTGATAGACGCTCCGTATGGTGTACAAGGTATGGCGACAGAGTTGATCTCATTCTCGAAAAACAAATGGAGTTAGGACGAAGACAATGAGAACAGTGTGAAGATCCGCTAAGTTCGCCAATCAGGAATTATTGGGTGAGGGAGGGGAGATAAAAAAGGATGACTGGGGTAAAGGGTCGGCTCGAATGAATCAGAGGATCTTAAGAATCATCTTCCGCATGAGCTCCCCCCCCCTTCTTCTTTGAAAACAAACAATAGAGGTTTTGGGGGTAACTGTACCCCAAGGACTAAGAGAAAGAAACTCCTATGACCTGTTAAAGATGGAGTACCGGAGTCTGCGAAGCCGCCCCCCGAGAGATTCAATCGACTACGAGACCAGCGAAAGGGGTCGCGGGGATAGCCGCATGCAGGAGATGATCACTTCAAGACCTATGAACATTAAACCGAATAAGAATGAATTCTCCGTCGAAATGTTGTGAAGACTAGCGCTATTAACAATGAATTTAATTTTTGTAAATTAATTTATAAATAAAATGCCTTTTAACCTATTGTTGTACGTCCCCACTCCATATATATATGTATATAGTCTAATTCTCTACACAAACAAGAGATAAACATCCATCAAACACATTCAAAAAACACATAGACAGCGGGAAAATCACAGAATGAAGTACACATGAGCAACCGAGATTAAAAATTATAAAATGGATGCTGCAGTATTATAAACATTGCTGACTTAGGACAGCTAATATATAAAATAATTTATATAAAAGGGGGGTTGAACATGTTTTTTTACCAGCCAACCTCCCCCTTTATGTAAATAATACTCAGCAAAAACCTATTGAAAGTAATGGATAGGAATATCTAAATCCATTACAAGATAGAAGTAACTTACCTAAAAATTGCACTTAAAAATGCAGAACCCACGCTAAATTTGAGTACAATAAATAAGTTATTGCCAGATTCTGGACCCTAATGCAGATTTATAGCATGAGAATGGCTGAAACGTAGTACTTAACAAAAGTATTAAAATAACAGAAATAAAAATTAAAAAGAGAGTTACAAATGACCATACCTTTAGTTACATTACATTGGAGTATGTATGGATTAAATAATAATAAGTAATTTTTATCTAATATTAAAATATGGAGGTAACTATAACAGGGAAATATATAAATTTATAGTAATAAACTATTAATAATCTAAGAATTTGTAATCCTTACTATTTCGAATAGCTTTATTCATATAGCTATCAATAAAATTGATTGGGTATTTCTGATTTAAGAGATACTTAGTAAAATGTTTATAGTTATTATTTCTGATTTTTTTATACTAGAAATTTATTGCGTTGTATATAATTAATAACAATATTTCTGAATATAGAACCATGTACATTACTCTCCCAATGAGGAATTTTTATAATATTAAAATTAATTTCTTCTCTTTTATCACAAATGTTAGAAACTATTACAGTGTCTTTTAATTTGATATGTACATCAAGAAAATTTGCTTCATTGTTGTTACTATTTGTCTGCATTAAAAATTAGGATTATATATATATATATATATATATATATATATATATATATATATATATATATATATATATATATATATATATATATATATATATATATATATATATATATATATATATATATATATATATATATATATATATATATATATATATATATATATATATATATATATATACACAGTGGGACACCGATTTCGTCAAATTCATCGGGACCGACCATTTTATTGGTTATAGCGGAATCAATCAATTGCAAATTTTTTGCACTTGTCTTTTGGAAATTCTACGCTAAGTAACTACACAAAAACTTTAAATAGTTAGAAGTTACGCACTTATTCATCAGCAGCTTAAAATATTGTTGTCGGATTTTTAAGCGCCAGAACAAGAAATTTTAAAATACCGACTAATAGATGTTTGGCAATATCTTTTTGATTCCTGATTTGAAAGATTTCTTTTTCGACTTCATGCAGAAAAGAAAATACTGTGTCATTTATATCCTGTTGCATGAGGAATCTTTTCATAGTTTCGAAGCATTTGAAAATGTTTTTATAAGAATTTTATGTTCGATTTCAGCTATTTTTACAAATTCTCAAAAAAAGAAAAAAACTTTCTGTAAAACTCCGTATGTATAATAAACTTCACTTCTCTCAAGAAAGAGCTAACGGTAAAAACTCTTTTCAAACATCCTTCTGTTATGGAGTGGAATGAAATTAAAAAGGACATTCGTGTCTTATTCAAAACTCCTTCGATAAATTACATTCATGACTGTAAAGTCTAATAACAAGCTGGACCCTTTCCGGTCAAAAGTTGTCTCTTACAAGAAAGTCTTTTTTCTGTTCCAGACGAAAATGATACGTCATTTGAAAAAAGATCCATTTTTTTCTAATCCAAAAAAGTAAACAATTTTTTTTCCGGTGTCGAAATAATTCTTTGGTTTGAAGTTTATAATTAGTTAAATAGGGTTGTCTCCCTTTATTTTTATTCAGATAAAAATAAAATTTTCTGAATCGCAAATCATAGATAAACAATTATTTTTCTACATTTAACGATGCTTTACTGATACCTGTTATAACTGTTAAATCTGAATCAATCACGTCAAAAAAGAAGTGTAAAAAATATTGCCTAAATTTCTGATTTTTTTGCATACATTTTTAAGAAATTATAAATATTTCTTTACTTGTAAAACATTTTAAGAAAACTAATTTTAAATTTTTCTTACGTCGTGCTGCCATCTATTGGTATAAGTTGAAAACAATATCTTTTACATTGTTGTTAAAATGTATTTTTAACCTTTTCCTCTTTCATTTTTACGCATATAGATTTCTAATTTGTCTTCAAATTGCAGTTACCTTTTACTTTTATGATGCTTTTATGTGAACATTGCATAAATAAATACGAAAATATTATCAACACGTAATATTGTCAAGATTAATTCTTTCTCTCTCTCTCTCCGTTTAATAATATTTTTAAAATTATTTAATTTATGGAAAATTTATCGATTTTAATGACATATGAGTCTTACGATTCTTCTTTTTGTTTTAAAACAGGCTTCCTTATCTAAGAATCTTTGAATGATTTAGATCTCCCTCTAGAGACTAGGGAAATTTGTGATTTTGAAAAAGTATATATTTTTTACTGATATTTGTCTATGCTTCTTAAATTAATTTTCTTCCATATTATACCATTTATTATTCATTATTCTCAAGTATAAATAAAATTTAAATTTAATTACTGGTATTTAATTTACTTATATGTCTTTATATATATCCCTACTATACAATATAACATTCAATCCGAAGTTAAGTAATAATTGCATTATACAAAGGGTGATCAGAAAAAAAAGTTACAAGTCAAATAAAGGAATATTTATTAACAATAGACAGAAAATATAAGAGGGAATTAAGAGGCATACGTGCCTATCACATTTCGACATAATTCACCAAGTATATTTAGGCATTTATTAGAACTCTGAACCAACTTGTTTAACGCGGCTCGGTAGAAATCAGGCCCCTGTCCATTGAGCCAAGTCTCGGCGGATGATTTCACAGCACTGTCTTGGAATATCGCAGCACATCAGAAACGATATGCTGCACGCTAACATAGCTCAGTCTCAGCTCTGACGAGTTTTCATGTAGGGTTACCCATCGATCATTTTGAATCATTTCCCCAATTCATGCCGTGGTGATTGCTGTCGTTGAAGAACTTGGCCGACCGCTCCTAGTTATTTTGTGGCTTTCGACATCCTGTCTCCCTGATTGAAAAGAGTGACACTATTTCGCTACATATTGTCTGCTCATTGCAGATCCGGACGCATTCTTTGTCCATAAAAAGCGAATTATGTCTCGCATTTCCAACGAGACCAATGTCCTAAGAGTCTTGCCGTTTCAGTCATCCTGAACCATCTGGGAACTTTCACTACCTACCCACAAACCAGCTGTATGATAAGTAATGTCATTTGTCTCCACTCTGGGGAAACAAAATTTCTCCACAACATGTGGTTTTCAAATGCTGAGACTTGTAACCTTTTTTTTCTGATCCTCCCTCCCTCGTATGGTTGGGTCCTAATATAGCCCACCCCCGGTTTCTTGTGTGTTTTTTTTTGTCACCAAATTGGGTGATAAGTTCACCAAGCTGGCAACCCTTTTTTTTATAATTCTTTAAAATAAGAGACCGTTATTTGTGACCGTTAGGTATCGGCAATTAGTAATTTCCGTTAATTTCGTTAGCTTCAGCAACCCTACTAACTATGTATCAGTGGTAAAGGCCGTTACTATTTGTTCGACGCTTTGGGATTACCGGTCACTGTTACGAGAAGAAAGAAAGGTTTATTTTCTTTTCAAATTTTTTGGAAAAAAGGTGGTAATTATTAGATGTGGCGCTTTTCAAATAATGGAGATAACGTACGCTAGTAAGAAAATATCCGCATGATGTAAGGGAAGGTACGTTGTTTGGCAAAAGCCGTTTGAGTAATTTTAGAAGTGTTTCATATCTTTTTAAGAAATTAAATCATACAGGAATTTGTTAATGTTTCAATTTTTCTCCTTCTGATATCAATTCGTTCTTTTTAGATTGTACTTAATTTCCTTCGTTAAAAAGTTGAATTTTATAATTAATTTGTTCTTAATAACGCCTTAAAAATTTCAGATTATCTAGATCGAGCTTCGATTCCTTTTCGGAATGTTTTTAATTGCCTATTTTTAGAAGTTAAAAAAAGCTGTAAATTTTTAATTATTAGAATGTCCTAAATTTCCTATTTTTAGAAGACGAGATTTTACTGAATTTGTTCGTAACGTTTGAAAAATTTCTCTTTCGAGCTTCCGATTCTTCTTTTTTTCGGAATGTTCTCCATTTCCTATTTTTGAAAAGCTAAATTTCTCATGGAATTATTGTTCCGTAAGTTTTAAAAAGTATCTATTATCAGAAGCTAAATATGAATTCTTTCTTAAAGTTCTAATGTTTTCCATTTCTGCTCCTTCTGACAAGACGCCATGTTTTTTTCTGTTTACCTGAACGCGACTTTGGAAAACGCGCCTTGGCGCAATTTTGGCGCGATTTGAAAATAGTATTCTATAGCTTTAAATACATATATGAAGCTGTAATAGATCTAATTTCCCATCCAACTAATTTTTTCCCCTTCGATTCTAAGAAGCACCCTAGTTTCAATAGCATTAACACTATAAAAAGTGTGGCTTTGATTCGAGTATATACGGTATACATAATTTTTTTCAAAATTTCATTTTTTCTTCTCTTATAAACATACATGTATTTTGTTGTCTAAAAACCTAACTTAGTTTACTTAACCTTTTCTATGGCAGTATTCTCGGAAATTGCTTAGGTATTTTTTTAACAATTTTATATAACGTGAAACTTCTGTGTAAACTACATTATTTTATCAGTTTTTTTTAAATAATAAATATTTGGATCGTGTGAAATTTTTAAGCATTTGGTTTATTTTGTATCTATTGCACTAGATGGCAGCACAATCTAGTGCAATAATTCAAAAATTATCAGAAACTTTTTTTTTTTAAGTTAAAGATAGGATGTATATATGTCGCAGGGAAACGATGAAATTAGGGCTTTCGTCAAATCCCTAAAGGAGATGATTAATTCAAGCAAGATGCGAAAATAATGTCTCTTTGAGGTCTTGCCCCTGTTGTAAGTAAGTGAATTAATTAAATGCCCGAACTGTTTCAATGAAATGATGAAATGAAGTAGATGCCACTGTGTAAGTAGATGCCAATAACTTTTGTTATTGTTGGGATCTGCTGGGACGCATCCTCCCGGTGCTTTCCCCTCCCCTCCACAGCTTTTTGGCCGATATCTCGACATCCGAGCCTCACAGTGCATTCGGACCTGGTTCCTTCGATCTCTCTCTAACTGCCAGTGGCGTAACGGAGAACATTTGGGCCCCTCCTGCAAAGTCAGGTTTTGAACCCCCACGTTGAATTTTACAAAGGGCAGGCACTTGTGTCAGTCAGGCTTTGGGCCCCTCAGAACCCTGGGCCCCCCGCGATGCGAGGGTTGCGGGGGTGTACGTCACGCCACTGCTAACTGCTCTTCCAGTTATAATTTCATGCTCATAAGGCTATTCCTTACATAGTTTTTAGGCCGCGGTAGCCGAGTGGTATAGGTATCGGACCGTGGCTTGCCTTGTCACGAGTTCGAGTCCAGTACCACTAAAGACCCGCCGTGTAGGGCAACGATGCACGTTAAATCTGTCGAGAGCTGAAACGTCCTCCCGTTGGTGTGGTGTGGTAGTTAGGAGAGGGGGTGCCAGCTCAGGTGTCGTCCACGTCACTTGACCATGGTTCAAAATTACGTGGTCCGTCGCCAAAAGCCCTCGTGTAGCTGAACAGTGCGACGTTAATATTCAATCAATCAATCAATCAATACATAGTTTTTAATTGCTTTAAACATTTTAAAATTTTAAAATTTAATTGAATTCATAAAATCTTGGCTCCTGTTTGAGTCTCGGACTTGAGATTTGAACCAACTGCTCCAGTCGTCGAGACCCATCCAGTCATCTACTTGACTCCCATTGTGTAGGCATGGGGAGGGCTTAAGCACTAAAATATTATGCTCCCATGTTAATCCTATGGGGTCTGAAAAAATCCCCAAGGAATTGAGCTTGGAACTTGATTTTTGGAGGTATGCCATATTTTCGTGCATGCGCGAGCTTTACGTGTAATTGGCCACCTCCGGTGCTCCCTCCCCCTACAGGGCTTCCCCATTAATAACTCGATTTCTATGTTACCTTGGTCGCCCTCACCGGCTGGATTCGATTGTTCTCCCTATGAGCTCTTCAAATATGTAATTTTATCCCAATAGCCCCATTCCTTCCCCCATTTCCTTTTTTTTAAAAAATTTTTGACCTGTATGATTAGGAAGTACAAGGACTCGACCTCCCAGGTGACCTTTCCCCCACTGGACAGCAATTTTGCAAATATTTTAAAATAACGTGTCTTCAAGGTCATTTCCATGGTGAAAGTAAGTGATTTTATCAAACCCTGAACTGTTTCAGTGAATCGATGAAATGAGCTAGTCAGGATTTGCATTGGCAAAATGCTGTCGGGGTGGGGGTAACCTGGGAGGTCGAATCCTTGTACTTCCTAACCATACAGGTCAAAAATCCTCAAAGCTATGGGGAATTTAAAAAATTTTAAAGTTGTTTAAAAACGTGAAATGGGGAGGGGTAAGGAATGGGGCTATTGGGATACAATTACATATTTGTAGAGTTCATAGGGAGAACAAACGAATAGTGAAAGCCGGTGCGGTCGTCCAAGGTAGCATAAAATTCGAGTTATTAATGGGGAAACCCTGTAGAGGGAGAGCACCGGAGAGGGTTAATTCCGCGTAAGACTCGCGCATACACAAAAATATGGCAAACCTCCCCCAATCAAGTCCCTAGCTCAATTCCTTATAAGGGGATTTTTTCAGACCCCATAGGATTAACATAGGATCATGATATTTTAGTGCTAAAGCGCTCCCCATGCCCACACAATGGGAATGAAGTAGATGGGTCTCGACGAGTGGAACAATTGGCTCAAATCTCAAGTCTGAGACTCAAACAGAAGCCAAGACTTAATGAATTTAAATTGATTTAAAACGTTTAAAAAGGTTTTAAACAATCAAAACCTATGTAAGCCCTATGAGCATGGAATTATAATAACTGGACACAGTTAGAGAGGGATCGAATGAGCCAGATTCGAATGAACTGTGAGGCTTGGGTGTCGAGGTATTGGCCAAAAATCTGTAGAGGGGAGAGGAAGGTACCGGGGAGGATGCATAACATCTATAACCATACAAAAGTTATTACAATCCCCCAAATATCAGTTCCCTAGCACCAAAAAAGTGGCATGTTTAAAAATCTACTTCATTTCATCATTGCACTAAAACAGTTTGGGGATTTAATTAATTGACTTATATATACTTAAGACCTCAAAGAGACGTTATTTTTACATCTTGCGTGTATTGATCATCTCCTTCAGGAATTTGACGCAAGCCCTAATTTCATCGTTTTCCTGCGACATATATATTACCAAAAATGTTCTGGTATATGAAATGCAGGAAATAAATTGAGAATTTCCATACTTAACAGGGCATTTTGAGAGAAAAATCACCTTTTGAATGTTTTTGGGTTACCAAAAGTTAAGTTTTATTTATTGCGCAACGAAGAATCCAATTTGATATAGACGTCGGACGATTTAATTTTTCTACATTAAAATTTTTTTTTTCATTTTTTTTGTCTTGTATAAAATCGAAACAAATTTTGATTAATTTACATGTATTACAGAAAAATAACTATTAAATGTAACTATTAAAATAACTTTTACAATAAAATTATGAACTTTTTTATATCCTGCTTGAAAGTATAGAAGCTCTCCAACTTCAAAATGGTGACTATCCAATTCAATTGTAAACTAGAATTTACAAACTACAATAACAGTACAATTTCTATGATGTTAATTTCTTTGCTTTTCACAAATTCTGTATTGTTGTGGAAGGCCATTTAACCATTGAGAACCCTTTCAGTTTAACTACGTATATATAGATTACTTTTTCAAAATTGTTTGACATAAAAAAATATTTAAAAATTCATCTACGGTTTGATTCCTTATTATATAAATGGTGCATTGAAAATTACATACATTTTCATAAATTATCTTAAGCACAGGTATTTAAAAAAAATTTTAGAAACTTTTGAAATCTTAACATTTTATTGAGTATCCTTCTCCTAATGGAAGTTGCTAATATTACAATGTTAGGAATTCATTATGTGCTACTAAAACGATACAAGTTAGTATGTTAAGCTAAACGATTCGTAATATCATAAATTTATCTAAACTTTCTTTAATATAGTTTATTCACTGTCAGATATTGTATTGTTAATAGGTTATACATACATGTTTAAAATATTTGTTTTGTTTTGTAAGATATTTAGTTCTGTTTAAATTATTTTCTTTATTTTGAACTAATTTTTAATCGACCATTTATTGTTTAGGTTGAAAATTCTCTTCCGTATTATAATTGTCTGCTTCAATTTAATGATTCATGGAAAAATTATCTGATTACTAAGTTATTTGATGATATAAAATCGTTTGTTGTTAAAGTTATGCTGTTATATGGGCATCTTTTGTAATTATTCTAAATATGTTTTTTTCAGTTGGAGAAAAGAATTATGCTATAAACGATGCTGAGATTGATCTTAATATGGAATTAGTTTTTGCATATTTTCGAGATATTATCATTCACATGGATATTTTTTGATCATTTGAGGGATTATAATAATAATACGAGTTCCGAGAATGAACTTTGGCTATCATTACTTACAGTATTTATTTGTAACTAGGCGTTAGTAACGGAATTAAAAATATTTTAATTTTAATAAGTAATTAAGTTAAATATACATATTTAAGCAAGGTATAATACGACGGGCTGAATTTAATATAAAAAAAATTAGTATATCTTTAACTTTATTTATTTATAAACTTTTATATTATTAACTTAAAAATTAATTTTTAAGAATATTACAGTTGCATCATATGTAACTATGTTATATTATTTGTCAAATTCTACGAATGAACACAAACTCCCTGATTTTGACTTATTTATTTTCTGTATAATGCTTACAATACTGAAAAATAATTTCAGGCGATTTTAATTCGCTAAGATATGAGAGATTTTTTAAATAAAATCTTATTGAATTATAAATTACTTTTCTGAAATTGCTAGTAATTGTATGACCAAAAACTCGTGTTGTAATACATTATTAAGTAAGTTTAAAAGTAAAATAAAAAATCTTTAAGACTTCGAAAATTCTTCCCAAATAAAGTGAAAAAGTATGAAATGATAGAAAAGGTGGTGTATGTTGTGTGTGTATGTCTGCTTATGTGAGCGCTATGTTTGTGTGATTTTGTTTACGATTGAGTTAATGAAAAATAATTGAAAAATATGAGACTGCTGCTTTCTTCACGCGATAAACTTAAAATTCAACCATAAAAAACTTTTTAATTTATTCTTGCCTTATACATAATTGGGACTCCAAGAAAAAGAGACTTAAGTGTTTTTCGTTTCATTTCTATAAATATATATTATTTATAAGTTTTAATATCCTTATTCAAAGTTCTTAATCTATGATCATTGATGAAAAATGCTGACTTTTTTTTAAAGGAAAGCTGAAGAAAATTATCGTAATTTTTTGTTTCATATAATTTTATCTATAGGATTTTACTACAAAAATTTCTTCATTTAACCAGACAGCTGTAAATAATATGGAAAGCATTAATACTTAAAAGTAGTTAGATTTTTACAATAGTTCAAAAGTAAGAAGTATAAATAAAAAAAAGTAAATAATTTTAATATATTTGTTAATCATTTCATATAGATCTAAGAAATATTTTAAAAATCAAATGACCTATTGAATGGTAAAAATAAATTATTGAATAAATAGTTTTTATTTATATTGGTGGATTTAATGCAAAAACGATTTTTTTTCTCATCAATGACATAAACGCAACTAAAATAATATCCAAAATCAAAATATAAGAAATGAAAAAAAATGTCAACACATTTTTAAATACTTTTATTAGTCCATGTATTTCTGAATTTTTATTTTATATTTCAAAATGATATTCAGATTGTATACGTTTTTAATGATACTTAAAATATTTACATAACATTAATATTTGTCTTTCTTGGTATCGTTTTCTAATATGTTTAATAAATTGTTTTTATGTTTAAATGTGAAGGCATCACCTCGCATAGCATGGTACTTGTTAAACATGCATTCGATATTACATTTAATGTTACATGGTTTTCACATAAGATGATTTTTAAAAAAAATTCTTCAAAAACGGGAATTCTCAACTTCATTTTTTAATTGCAACTACGTCAGATAAGTTTTGTAATGAGGAGAAATAACAAGTAAATAGGAGTTCTAACCAACTTTTAGAAGAAAAAAAATTGATTGGCTATAATTTCTGATGAGAGTAATGATGAAAATTAATATTGTGATCCTAAGAAGCCGTTTTATTTTATTTTATAATAACGATAATTTTTTTGAATATATTTTTGTCGTATTTTTAGTTGTTCTATTTCGTATATTTTTGTTTTTTATTTCAAAATTTTGAAACTTACTTTTTCATTTGTATGTTATATTGGAACAAAATTTCAGCTATCATAACATTTTACGCCTTAAGACTTGATTTCGAAATAATACGGCCCGCATTGTCTTGATTTATATTATTTCAAAGTTTCGTATAAAGGTTTCGATACAACACGACATATTTCTCTGATATATAACATGTACATACATAATTAAAATAAATAAATTAATTAATTTAAATAAATAAGTAAATCACGTATAACACGGTTTCGACTTCGCGCGGTACGAATTAATATTCGTGTTGAATGAGGAACACTTGTCTTTCAATGCTATAGGTTCTTTCTTATATATATATATATATATATATATATATATATATATATATATATATATATATATATATATATATATATATATATATATATATATAATAATAATAATAATAATAAAATAAAAAAGGGAAATAGTACTAGAACCTACAGTGCTAAAGAAGTAAGAAATTAGAATTCAGCAGACATAACAAATGTAGATACAAAATAGTAGTTGGGCTAAACTGGAGACCTATTATGATTTCTAAAGCTGTCGCTGAATTAGGCCAGTGAATTAGGGTTAGCGAGGCTTTGCGGATCCAACCTTCCCCGTACAGCAGAAAGTTTCGACATAATAGAAAGAGAGAGGGGGAAAAAAAGAGGAAAAAATAAAAGTTATTAAAATAATAAGTTATTAAATATTAATAAAAGTTAAGCCTAATACAACACGTGGATGAAGAACCTAATAAAATCGTAAAAAGAAACTGAGAAAAGAGAACAATAATGAATCTCTCAAGGAGAGGAATAATATTAAAAAAATATATAGAAAATATTAGGAAAAAAACTTACTTGTAAAATAAAATCTGGAACACAAGAATTCAACCTATTAGGATGAGATCCCACGTGAAATGACGTAAAAGATTGAAACGCCAGCACAAGAAAAAACCGTGGCGCCATCTGGATAGTTATTTTCAAATTAAACTAACCACAAAGTTAAAAGTAGATAGTATCAAATAGAAATATATTATAAAGTAAATTTACTTGGATGATTGTATACTAGATAGTTATATTGCAATTAAAATAAGCGCTTAAAATATTTTAAAATATTTTTTAAAAACAAACTAAATAGAGTGAGAGAAGAAATTTAAATAATATATCGAACTAAGATAAAACTTGATTTAATTAGAAATAGAAATATATTTAAAAATAAATTTACTAGGATAATTGTATTCTAAGCAATTATTGCAAAATTTCACAAAATTATTATGTATTAAAATTTTATCAATAACTAAATCATTGTTTCTTTTTATAAAATTTAAGATAATATTTCTAAATATTGATAGGTGTATGTTACTACCCCAGAAAGGTATTTTTATAATGTTAAAATCAAATGAGTATCTTTTATCAAAAATATTACTTAATAGCAAATTATTCTTAACGTTTAATTGAAGGTCCAAAAAGTTAGTCGACTCATTATTATAATTAGTTTTTAATAATTTTAAATAGTGGGGATAATAATTAAAGCTAGGAACAAAGTCTACTATATTACTAAATATAATTAAGTCATCTATGTATCTAAAGAAGTAACAAGATTCATAACTAATACTTTCATTTTCATAAAAACGCAAATAAATATTTTCTAAGCAGTTGCCAGCTGATCCACCTTGTTGTAAACCTTTAATTTGCTGATAATGAGCGTTATTATGGAAAATATAAGTGTCTTTTAATACTAATTCAATAATAGAATAATATTTATCAAATTTTATTATCTTATTCAAAAAATATTCCCTATATGCTATTTTAAGAATCTTAAACATGTCTTTTCTATATCAATGGATTTAAATAAATCTTCAAAATCATAAATATAAATAGGAATAATTTTTTACCATGCATATACTTAATAAAAAAAGGTCCATACTAATCTTAACTATAATAGAATTATCAATTTTGTCTAATGTAAATTGAATAATATTTTGTAGCTTCTTGCCCGGATGTGTAATACAAGTTTTAAAACAATTCGTAATAGTTCTAAATTTAACAGGATTTTTATGAAATTTAGGAGTTAGGAAAATATGGGGGAATTTAATATCCAATATATACATATATACGTAAATCTATTTTTTTTATGAAAAGCAGAGATTCGATTAAAAATTTCTCTTTTGCTTGAATTAGGTTTTTTAAAAGCAGAATTATTATGAAAATGTTTGTTTAGCATAATAGTATAAAGCCACTTGCAAATAATTGCATAATTACCCGGTACTTTATCAACATAAACGATAATAAAGTCCTTTTGTAGGTCTGCAATTTGGTGCTTAATATTATAGTATGTTATATCATTATCAGTTTTATAGTTAAGGTTCAGTAATTCATTTAACACTTTGCATTTAAATTCATTAAAAGCTACAATAGGAAGACTATATTTAATAGCTAATTTTGTAGTGAAGTTACTAATATCTTTAGAAATTTGATTTTTGATAGCATTGTTATTATTAAAGGTCATTAATCTAAAACTAGTACCTTTGTACATTATTTCTCTAAGAGTATTTTCTTTAACAATATTTAAATCACCAGTTACAACATGCTTGTGATGATCATTTATAAAATCAGAATAATGTCTTCACAATTACAAACAATAATATTATTATTTTGCAAATCATTAATATCATTGTAATTAAAAAATTAAGCTACCTATTTTTTTATTATATTTAAAAGCCTTCTTAATGCAAACGTTATTAAGAAGCAGGCAATGAACATACTTATTAAATGTATTTGAGAAATTAATGTTATTATATAAGATTTATTCATAAATAATATGGTACAATACTCAGTAGAACTATTTACTAAATCTATATATTCAATATTGAATTTATGAATGAGAAAATTAATAATATCGTTAATAATATGTAAGGCATGACAGTCTTTAAAAATCATACTTTTTGAGGATATCTCTAGCATACCTAATTTCTTTTTTATTTAAACCAAACAAGAAATACTTAATTTGTTTAATATATATATATATATATATATATATATATATATATATATATATATATCTTGTACAGAAATTTTCAATCGTTAATAAAATACTTTCTATTCATCCATTCAAGTTCAAATACATTTTTTAAAAAAGTTATAGTGGATGACACTTGATATTAATACAGTTTTTACAAATATTAATTCATTAATTAAATTAAAAACGGGATAAATAGTAAAAAAACCCAGCACATATAGAAAGGAAATTCGTTCATTGTGTCATTGTAGCGCAATGAATAGCACATTGGACTTCTAATTCAAAGGTCATAGGTTCGAATCCCACCTGGGATGGCCTAATTTCTGAGAATGAGATTTCTTTTTTACTATAGTATTTTATTAGAATAATTAAATTTAATGAATTAGTAAATAGAGTAACGAAAAAAATAGTAAAACACACACACACCCTATATACAAAGGAAAAAGGAAAGTCGCTTCTTATTTTTTACTTAATAGTGTCATTTTGTCATATGTATGTACATATTTATATTAATTGTAACTATTTAATATAAAGTAACAAAAATAAAATTTTTCTTTGTTGACCTAAGTAGGAATTGACTTAATTTTTTATATACATATATATTACTCGTTTACACTGTTTTCTTATAGCTTGTTCAAATGGTAGCTTAGCTGAGATAGTATTCTAGTAAATATAGAAGAATAATTCGATGTTTTTTTTCCGAAGTTACATTTAGGAAAAATAATGTAAAAGCATTACATAAAACCTCTCTAATAACTAAAATTATAGAATATTTTTATTTTTAAATGACTTAGCAAAATCTGTTTTTGTTTTATATGTGAAGCAAAAGCCTCACCATATTGCTGATAGATTATATATATATATATATATATATATATATATATATATATATATATATATATATATATATATATTAAAAGGTTATAGCTTTCGAACAATACGGAAAAAAGGGATCACAAAGATAAATTAATGTCAATTGAATAGTTATTTCAATGAAAAGGGATTGCAATGGAATTAAATCCTACAAGTACAAATGCAGTGCAAAATTAAAGAAATTTTCACACGTATCTATATATGAGAAACTTTAAAATCTATTTATCTCCACATCGTTTATAATTTAAAGAAAAAAATGTTTGTCCCATAGATCTTTTCCATTTAAGTACTTATTCTGTTTGAATCTACAGTAATTTAATGAAACATTTCTTCTTCCATTGTTCATTTCACTTCAAATACCATTTCGCATTCAATCTGCTTCAAATAGACTCCAGAATGAAGCAGCATAATTAATACGCCTTCTGTGACGAAATGCATAGACATCTAGTTTACACTACGCTTGTAGTTCATTAGAGTATCATAGGCATCCTTAGTGGACTAATACGGAAGACGCAGTCCATGGACTTACTAGGTATTCATGTGAGTAAATGTTAGAATGTGCACAATGGAGATATAGTATTAGGTAAAGTTGTGTTATTTCTGGAATATCATTAGCAAAACATGTCCTATACTACACAATTCATTTCGACATAAACATGTACTGCATTGTTTTAAAAAATTGCTCTAATTGATTAGTCTTTGGCAACCTATAATTTTGTATAAAATATATATACATATTATAAAATATATAAATATACAATGATATATGCATACGATAGATTATATAGTTATCTGTATATAAAGGAGAAAAGTGTGACTCACACTTATTCACCGACTCATTACGAGATCTCCGGAAGTATTAGACCTACGACTTGAAATTTGGCAGACTTGTTTCTTTCGTGGAGTATTAGATCCCCTGAAAATTGTGGTAATATCGATTCCCAAGAGGAGTGTTTTGAGGGGTTAATCAGTCGTTATGTCGCCCAACTGGTATAGTGGTTAGCGAAGCTGACTGCGGTGCCGTAGGGACTGGGTTCGAATCCCGGAGAAGACATGGATATTTGTTAATACATTGTGCCTTTGCTTCATGGGGGTACTCTAAATAGCCATCGAAAACGAAAATTAGATGCCTCGGGTGCCAGCGAAATGAATCGCTTATACCCAGAATCAAGGAAAAAAGGGTGAATGAAAATGACAATATCACAAAACACTCCCCCCGCATAGGGGAGGCCAGTGGAGGAAAAAGCCAAACGAGAACGAAACCGGAGTGACGTTACGAGGGCGAGAGTGGAAGAGCGCAGGAAGGGGGCGAAAAGCCCAAAAACGCGTTCGAGGAGCACCAAAACGCAGTAGGGAGAAAGAATTGCTGCTATTTTTTTTCATGCAGCGAGAATAAAAAGAATGGAGTCTGCAAGTAGGAACTTTCAAACGTAACAGCAGGATGAAGATGCAGGAGCCAGCTTTTACACTGATCCCAATTTTGACAAGTGGCAAAGGCATTTAAGTGTTGTAAAATGTAGCAATTAAGTATTTATGTTGTGTTTACGGCGGTTTCAAGGGCAAAATAGCCGTCGATCCGCAAGTCCTCTCGTGTGGTTGGTGGAAGGGGTAGAGAGGTGGGAGGCCCCCGACCACCCCCATGTGTCCTCCCTCAAAATTGGGGTGTAAACGAGCCAAATCGCACTGTCACCTGTATGGGGCTCAAAGCTACGGCTAACGACAGGCGTTACTTAGCCCTTTGCCATGATGAACTTCGTGGGCCTCGATCTAGCCTTTGCCGATCAGGTGGCATCAGTAATAACTATAATCAGCCGTTATACATAGAGAAATTTCCTTTTTTGAAATGTTAGACTTACAGTTTATTGTTTGCAGCTACCATAAACGCTTTTTTTAAGCATTAAAACCAATATTTTGACTAACATGGTCAAGCATTTATTTCATTAAATTTACCTTTGACATTTTATTCTTTAGGTGCTGTAACTACTCCTAGATCCCCCAAAAGTCTTTTTATTCAAAATGCTTTATATCACCAGGTTCTAAGTACACTGGGTGTTCCAATGCCATGACATTATAGGATTCGATGGTTGCTGAAATATACATGTGTGCTGATTTCTTCAAACGCTTAGAAATTTTTGTAGAATACATGAAGTTTAGCGTTCACACTAGATTTACTATTTTTGCTAAAAAAATAGCTTTGACCTTTTAATGAAAAACTCTGATGAAAGGTAATTCTTCAGTGGTACTAGTTTGGAACTTAGGCCACTAGCCCGTTACTTTGTCCACTAGGCTACCGTGGCCCTGTGCAATCTCGGAATCTTAACTGTATGTTTTGGAATACCTTGTCTAGGCTAGTATGTAATATTTTTTTTAAGGAGAGTCAAAGTTATGTCACGTGATTTTCTCTGCTTCCGACTCAAATAATCTGTATTAATTTTAACTAAACCAGAAGAGTTTTTTGTCCGATTTGTTTTGTGTTTGTGATTAGTAGCAGGGATAAGTAAGATCATGTGAGTGAAAAACTCACTTTAAAATTATGAAATTTGTGGTCGCAGTATCCAATGATATAGAGGAAGTCAGTTTTTCACTTTTTAAAAAATATGTTAGTCATCCCTTTGTGGAATTTTATTTTTTTATTTTTACCAGAATTGATATGATTTCCCTCCACTCCATACCACTTTGACGCTGATTTTCGAGACAATTTGAATACTCAAAGATCAAGGTGCATTTCTACTTAGTTTTCACGTAATTTATACGAAAGTTTCTGTTATTACTATTTTTGTTTTGAACGAAGCTGATTTTCTCATATAGCATTTTTATTCTTTTTAACATGACATAACTATCTTTTGGATAGGATCTGGTATATTAATGGAAAAGCGCTGAAGTTATCGTAAACAATTTAAAAGCCTATTTTGCAATCTCTATTTTCACTAAAAAATGTTAATATAAAGGTTGGCCAAATGAAAAGTGAACAAGTTCGATAAAAGAATGATTTTGATGGAAATCAAAACAAATCCAAATAGAAACGTAATACTGTGTTAAGGGACTTAAAGTCATAGAAATCACAGGGTGACAAATTCGGACAGTACGGTGGGGGTTCTAAAATTTCCCGACGAATTTTTTTAAGTTGCCTTAGTTTCACGGGAGACATGTGGGCGGACATTATCATGGATATCCGATATCATTTAGCGAAAACTGTTACGTCAACTGTTCCAAGACGTTTGATTTAAACAGTGCTCGCGATAGGCTGCCACTATTCGTTGATAGACTCCACATTAAACTCACCTTCTGCAATCAGGAACCGTACTACCGAACGTTGTTCCTATCTGGAGGCATCCTTATATGGCATGACTTTACTTTCCATTAATTTCTTCTACCATTAACAGGTTTCACTTTTAAACATTGTACACGGTATACACTTTCTACCGTCCTTCGAATCCTTGTTTGGGGCCTCTGCTATAGCTGCCCTTGTAGCGAATTATAAACGAAGCAATGTCCATAATTCTTTCGAAACGAAAGGAGTGTGTATCCGGGTGAATTAGTTAGACAGTCCACAATAATTCCATGAGATAATTTAGGTATAGTAATGTTTAATCAGATACGAATTGCCGCGATGCGGCTTACATCCTACGATACAAGTTACACACACACACTCACACTGACGATCTTTACAATTTTAATACAGATGTGCGCACACCAGCGCCCTCGCGTGGTCAATATTTCGGCACACACCCCACCGGTGAACAGAATGTTCACCCAGTAAATATCGAACCACAATTAATACAAACAATTATTCAAATACAATTCTTACAAAGAAAATACTGATGCAATACTACTAATCAAATCTAAATTATACATATTAGAAAGAAAAAAGTAAATATACATTAAAGTACACAATATAATGAAACTTAAAGATGACAAATCTTCAATTTACAAACGAACAAATACTAGGATACATACCTCAAGCTTTCACAAAAAATAAATTTAACAGAGATTAATTAATAATGTGTAATCTCCTACCATTAATCTGAAAAATATAAACAAATTAGTACAAGTATATTATACAATTTCTAAAGGGTACAGCAATTGAATGGGTTTTTTGAAGAGACCTTTAAAAGTTTTTACAAGACAAGATCTAACGTTATCGTCTCTTCTAATAGATATCTCTTTGATTATTCCAAGTTCCCACAACAATTTTGATTTTACATTTCCTTCAACAAGAACTACGTCGTTTAATTTTAAATTCTTATGAACAGATGGTATTTTAAAATAATTAGCTGTTTTTAACTGGAGCAAATACTGTTCTTTCCAGCGTCTCCAAAGTTGTTTTAAAAGAAGAGTTCGGTAAGTCTTTCTTTTCTTGTACGACTCCTTTGCCGTAGTGGCGTCGATCAGTTCGATGAAATGTATAGGATATTTAGAGTCACCATAACCTAACTCGAGGAAGTGGGCCGGTGTTAGTGGTTCCGGCTCTCCTGGATCATTCTCCACGTATGTCAGTGGTCGATGATTAACGATGACTTCAACTTCTGAAAGTATCGTTGAAAGTTCTTCAAATGTTAGAAGTGCCCTGCCAAGTATTTTACGTAAAGGATTCTTTATAGTTTTAACAAGACGTTCGTAAAATCCACCCCACCAAGGCGCACGTTCAACTATGAACTTCCAGTGAATACCTTTATCTGAGACAAAACTTTGAAATTCACTGTCTTTTAAGATGTTGGCAAAATATGCTAGCTCCCTTTCAGCTGCTTTAAATGTACGTGCATTATCGGAGTATATTACCTTGCAATTACCTCTACGAGCGAGAAATCTCCGTAAAGCAAGTAAAAAACACTTTGTGGACATGTCCGACACAAGTTCTAAGTGTACGGCACGAGTGACTGCACATGTAAACAACGAAACATAAGACTTGCTAGTCCCTTGATTGTCCTTAACAAGTATTGCACCTGTAAAATCAATTCCTACAATTTGGAAAGGAGGAGATTGGGTGATTCTATCTTGGGGCAACTGACCACTTAACTGGTCAGCTGGTTTGGCACTGTATTTTTTACAAACGAGACAGATTCGAATCATTGTTTTCACTAACTGACGACCCTTGGGTATCCAATATTTTTTCCGAAGTTGAGTCAAAGTTGCAGATACGCCACAATGACCAATTCGTTCATGTTCCCTAATAACAAGTAATTCTGTAAATTTACAGCGTCGAGGAAGAATAACAAGATGCTTTTCACCAAAGCATAAGTCTGCTTCAAGCAACCGTCCAGTAAGTCGTAATAAATTGTTTTCATCCAAATACGGCACTAAACTCTTTATTTCAGAGCTAGATCGAAGTTGTTCGTTTTGTTTTAAGGCTAATATCTCAGCTGAATAAAATTCGGATTGAACACATTTAAGCCAAAAATATTCAGCATTTTGTATTTCATCTGCAGTAATGTAGAAGTCCATCGATTTGTAAATGTTTCTAGCATTGTTCACGAATCGGAAAACCTAAGCAGTCGTTTTCAAAAGTTTCTTAAGGCTGATGAATCGATTTATGTCAACAAGAGCTTCCCTCTGTTGAGTAACTGCCACATGCACACTAACTGCCCCATGCACTGTTCTAATTCTTCCGAGCAGAGCTCCGAATCTAAAATATCTCGGTGACGATTTGGCCAATGATCGGGTGTTAGTTTAAGCCAAGGTGGGCCATGCCACCACAGCTCATTCTGTGCTAACTTGACGGCAGATGTACCACGCGAAAGGAGATCAGAAGGATTGTCCTTTCCTGGACAGTGCCCCCACTGCATCGGATCAGAGAGCAATTGTATCTCTTGAACACGATTTTTAATGTATGGTTTGAACGCTGAAGAATCGCCGCGTATCCAGTAGTACGAAATGAGAGAATCGGTCCAATAATATATATTAGCATCAAATTTGAGACAAGATGACACCTGTTTGGCCAACCTAGCTGACAATAAGGCTGCTGTCAGTTCAAGACGAGGAAGCGTCAATGATTTCAAAGGTGCCACACGACTTTTTGAACAAATGAAACTAGTTTCGATTTCGTTATTACAAGTAACAAATCGCAAGTATAATATTGTTCCATAAGCTGATTTACTCGCGTCTGAAAAACAATGTATTTCACACTTAGATATTTCTTGATCTATGTTACCTAAATAGAACCGTGGTATCTTTATCTCAGTCAAGCCCTCAGCTTCGCTACTCCACTGCTGCCACTTGTGTCGTAGCTTTGGGGGAAGTTCAGAGTCCCATTCTACTCCTAGAGTCCAAAATTCCTGAAGTAGACATTTCAATTTGATAACGAATTGCCCAAGAATTCCAATGGGGTCGAAGATGCGATCAACCACACTCAGAATAAATCTTTTCGATTCTCCTCTACGTGACATAAACTTCAATAGATCCTTTGGATCAAAATAAATTAAATCATTTTCTGGATCCCAAGCAAGTCCTAAAACCTTAGTTGGAAGTCTAAGATTAATAGCACCAGTTTCAGAGGATTCCGTTTTGACACCTTCTTGCTGCCATAACAAATTAAGTTGTTTTGAATTACTTCGCCATTTGCGCTATAACATGCCTGCGTCACTGAATATTTGCAAGCACTCCAAGGTAGTACGTAGAGCGTCCGGAACATCATTCTGACCACAAATGAGGTCATCAACATAAATGGAACTATTTAGCACCTCAAATGTATGAGGATATTGCTCTCTGTACTTCTTAAAATGATGTTTTAAAGTTGCTGCGAGAAGGTATGGGCTAGGTCGAAGTCCAAAAGGAACTCTCGTGAAATTCAAAACGTATGGCTCGTTATTCAAATTATCAGTCCAGAAGAAACGTGTAAAATCTCGATCACGGAAATCTAATTCAATTTGAAGAAAAGCTGATTTTACATCAGCTGTAAATGCTACAGGACTTTTTCGAAAACATAAAAGCAGTTCTAAAATGTTGGGATGCAAATTTGGTCCCGTATATAAACTTTGGTTTAACGATGATTGTCCATTTTCGTGTGCTGAACCATCAAATACTATTCGAATAGGACTTGTGGTTTTGACGCTACGTATCACTGCATGATGGGGTAGGTAAAATCCCTGACTATCCAATAAAGAATCACAAGAAGTACGCTCAACAATACCTTCCCTAACATAGTCATCAATTACATCCTTATACTCGCAGAACAACTCGTGATCACATTTAAACCTACGAACCAACCCCTCAAAACGCTTACGTGCGACAGTTTTATTATTTTGTATAGCCTCTCTCATACCTGGTTTCCATGGCAAATTTACACGATATCGACCATCTACGAAATTAACTGATTTATCAAACTCACTAAGTATCTCTTCATCCCCATTACCTAAAGTCATCGAACCCTTGTCAAGTATTCCTAAACTTTCTATCTCCCAAAATCTCCTTAGCTCAGTCGAAATCGATTCCTCTTCACTGTGAACCAAATGTACCGAAGTACAATCACTCCGCTCATCACACTTTCCCTGAAGAGACCATCCTAGCCTAGTCTCGACTGCAACCGATGATGAATCTAATCTTTTTAATCGATGTGTTAAAGACCAATAAAAATCGGAACCTATTAACAATGAAATTTCACAATTCTCAGAAGATTCATTACAACTGAATGTTAGCCTAAACCCTTTCGACTCCATTTCTGCCCACGCATCTGGATTAGGTAGGCTAAGTGTTGCCTTTGAAATTTCCTCAATTTCCAATGCCTCAATCACAGTCTCTTCTCCGCTTAATATATTCCTTAGCCTAACCTCGACCTTACTACAAGTTTGTTTTCTAGGAGTTTTACAACCGAACGAAAAAATATTTAGCCTTTCCGAACCCAATATTTTCAACCCCAACCTCCGAGACACATTTTTTTTGATGAACGACTTCTCACTTCCATTATCAAAAAGGCAAAATATCTTATCCGATGAAGAACGACCTATAATTTCGGCCTTCACACATTGCAATAAAACTCCACCTCTGTTATGAAAAACAGAATTATAAGACGTAGTTTTAACGTCAACATTCTTTTCCTCCAATCCCAAATGCGAATTTTGCTTAGATTTTTCTAACTTAAAACAAATAGCACGCACATGTCGACCTTTACAATACGAACAAACCTCTTTCTTGCACTTTTTAACATAACAACCAGTGTTGCAACAAATGAAACATCTCCCTTCTTGAATTAATTTAGCTCTTTTTTTCTGAACGCATAAATTCTCACACAAATCAGACATATGAGTATTCTCGAAACAAAATAAGAAATTCGAAAATGCAGCCGTCAACAGTTCGTTTGCAGAGGAAAACGATTTATGAGATGGGTGGAATCGAGAATGACCTTGAACCCTTCGATTTGACTGTGGATAGCTATGAGACGTTCTTTCGAAATACTTAGTATTGGAATAGGAATTTTTATTTTTCAATTCTAGGTCATGCGGTTTTACTAGAAATTCTGTGCGTTCGCGACTTTCTACTTCGCTTCGCAAATATGCAATTAAATCAGTGATTTATGATTGTGTTTCATTATGTTTTTTATTATATTCTAATGCTAAATCAGGGGGGAATAGCTTTCATAATTATCGGAAACAAGAGACAACTATAGGAATCGGGAGAGATTTCAAGAGATTCAAGTCCCCTTATATTAATTTCTAACTGCTCATATAAATTTCTTAACGCAATAACATCAAATGATTTACGGACAGGGGTCAGATTTAACAAGCGATTCATATGAAAGTCAACAATAAGTTCTTTACGTCCGAACCGATTTTCTAAAATTTTAATTGCTTTTGCATAATTTTCCGATGTTAGAGTTAAGCCTCGTATAGCCAATTCTGCATCAGATGTGACAACCGATTTCAAATAGGAAAATTTGTCCACATCATTTAAACTCGAATTTTCATGTACTGCGGATTTAAATCTAGTCCAAAAACTGGGAAAACTACTGATATCCTTGCCGGAAAAAGATTCTAATGTGAGTTTAGGTAAACGCGGTTGATTTGTTAAAATAGAACTAACTGTACTATTTAAAGGAAGTGTTATGTTTTGTGGTTGATTTTCCACCGAATTTTGAATAGCAGTGTTCGAAACTGATTCTACATAACGTTCAGCACGGATTTTCCAAATTATAAATTTATCTCGATATTCTTCGCGAGTTACGATTTCTTCTTCTAGACTCTCAATATCTATTAAATTCTCAATTTCCTTATCGAGTGTACTCAGCCCTTCAAATTTAGAAATTAATTGCATATATATCTCATGTACTGTTGTTTTATCGGCTGAATTGCTTATTTCGGATTCTAATTTATTAATTTGTTTTGTCACGAGGGATCTCGAAACAGATCGAGTCTTTTTCGTTCTTTCTAATATAGCCTTATTTGCTGCATCCATTTTAAACCAAAACACTATAATTGCAAACAAATATACAAATGACAACACCAATTCTAAATGCAACTCAGTACAACTTTCAAACAAAATTCAGCTTAACAATATGCATACAAATAAACAAAACTATACCAGAGCAACCTTCCAAATACCTACAGTTACGTATAAACCAAAATCAGAAATGATGAGAAATAAGCTTAACTAGACAAATACCGAATTCAAAGTTAGACAAAACGAAAGTACTCACCCCCCCATCACGCAGCGAATGACCTTCCCGGCCGATGCACCATGTAGCGAATTATAAACGAAGCAATGTCCATAATTCTTTCGAAACGAAAGGAGTGTGTATCCGGGCGAATTAGTTAGACAGTCCACAATAATTCCATGAGATAATTTAGGTATAGTAATGTTTAATTAGATACGAATTGCCGCGATGCGGCTTACATCCTACGATACAAGTTACAAACACACACTCACACTGACGATCTTTACAATTTTAATACAGATGTGCGCACACCACCACCCTCGCGTGGTCAATATTTCGGCACAGCTCTCATTGTGACGCAATCGCATATGTCTACTTTTCATTTCGGCAACCCTTATACATAGTAAGAAACCGAATGTAATTTCTTCTTTACAAAAATGAGAAAAGTTTTTCAATTTAAAAAAAGAACTTATCAACGAGATCAAATAGAATTTTAATTCAAAATTAGTGAAGGGAAAATTTAGGAAACATTCTTAGAACTAACTAGAGCCGAAAAAAGTTTAAACTTTAAAATTCACTTCAAAACCTTTCTGAGGTTTCTTTCTTAATAAGGATTATTTAATGGTCGTTTCAACCAACACTTCATTTAAATTGGTCGTGTTTAGTTATGTACTATTTTCTACAAGAGGTTTATTTCTGTTTTTCATCTCAACCCAAAACTTGTAAATACGTTAAATTATGTAGCATACAAACCAAATAAGTTATTTATGAGTTTGCTACAGCTGAGAAATTTTCTTCGAAACGATAGAAAAAGAATTTTTAAAAAACCTACAATTCTTAATATGAACCTCTTAAATATAGTATTAAGCAAATAACATATTGAGAAAATATAGGAAAACAGACTTAAGAGGAATATAATGAAAATTCTAAATTAAATTTCACTTGGGAAGGGTCTTATGTATGATAGTAAAAAATGTTTTGTGATTTTGGAAATATTTTCAAATAAATTTTTCTGCAATAAATCCAAGTATATGGAGGTGGATATTTCTCCATATATTCCATGAATGTGAGATATATGAAATTTATCATCTTATTAGATTTATGCAGATAATAAATATGAAAATATATTTAAATCAGGAAGTCTGCATTCTCTCACTGAAATAATTTTATTACATATTCTTCAAGTACTTTGTTCAGATTTCAATAATACGCAATATGGAATTTTTGTATCATCACAAGGAATTTTAGACAGACATGTATTTAAACTGTAAATAAAGTGATATATTAATAAAATAAAATATTTTTAAAAAATGTACTTCGTTATGAAGAAAAGAAATATTTAACAAAACCTCGACTTTATAAGAAAACGATATACGAAAATCAAAACAAGACCCAATGCTTGCTATTAAATCAAAAGAAAGAAATAAAAAATAGTATTTAGATACATTTAGTTGAAACTAAGTAAACTTAATTGAGAAAATCGTACATTTTACTTTGAAGTTTGCAGATATAGAATAGTCAAACAACCACAATAAAAACTTCCTGAATTAGCATCGCAACAAGACAAAACTTGAACCAGTTTAACAGCTTAAAGGCAACTAAGTTTATCAATATAATTATAATGCAGTAAACATCTTAATATAGGTACTTTTATTTTGCGCATCAGACTCTCGTCATAAAATTAGTAGGCGTTCCAAGTTTAGTAAAATTCTGTTCTAACATATGCCAATTAGATGTTCGGGACATGAATGAATGGACCCGAAAGATAGATGAGTACACTACAAACATTTGAAGAAATTAAATAAATAAAAATAAAAAATTTCTAATCCCTTCTCCGATTCTTAAATAGAAGAGAAGTGTAATTTTTTATCATTCTAAAATTGCAATATAGGAGCAAAAAATTTTAAAAGGCACAAAAATAAAAAAGTACATCTACAAAATTGCAATTAAGAACAAGTAATATAAAAAAAAAATTAAGTAAATTCCTACTTAGGTCAACAAAGAAAAATTTTATGTTAGTTACTTTTTATTAAATAGTTACAATTAATGCATATGACAAAATTACAAAATTAAGTGACAAAATATAAAACGATTTTCCTTGCAATTTCCGTTTTCCTTTCGATATATAGTGTTGGATTATTTTTTTTGTTTGTTTATCTATTTATCCATTAATTAAATTTAATAACAAAATATTAAAGTGAAAAAGAAATCGCATTCTCAGAAATTAGGCCATCAAAGGTGGGATTCGAACCCACGACCTTTGGATTAGAAGCCCAACCTGTGTGTGTGTGTGTGCTAACAATTGTACTACGGGGACACAACGAACGATTTTCTTTTCTATATATGCTGTAAGACTATTATTTTTTATTGTAAATATTTATTCATTTTTTTAATTTAATGAATGAATTAATATTTGAAAAAAAAACTCTATTAACATCAAGTGTCATCCATTACAAGTTATAAAAAGTGTATTTGGACTAAAATGGATGAATATAAAGTATTTTATTAACAATTGAACATTTGAACAAGATATATGTACACTGCTGGCCACCGTAAATGCAACACCAAGAAAGACAAGAGATAGCACAACAAAATTTATTTTGTAGATAACATGTTGACTAAGAATCAAATGATTAACTTTATAGACTTCTGTGAAGTGTGGCTCCTACCAGAATCAGTAGCCAGAGTAGCCACCATTGTTAGAGATCACCGCTGCCACACGCCTCGGCATTGATTCAAAGAGACTTTGGATGTGTTCTTGGGGTACAGCAGACCAAGCAGCTTCCACACGTTGCCAAAGTTGATCTGGTGTGGCAGCTGGGCTGTATCTGGGTCAATCGTTGAGCAACCACATGTTTTCCATCAGCGAAAGATACAAAAAGCGAGCAGGCCAGGGAAGCAATTCAATCTGGTGATTGACGAAGAATCTTTGGAAAATGCGTGTCACGAGTGGTCGCGCAATATCCTGTTGAAATATGGCTGTGGCCAAGCCCTGAAGGTAAGGAAGGACAGCTGGCTCCAACACCACGGAGATGTAGAGCTGGCTTTTTAAAGTACCGGCAATGCGTACTAAAGGAGTGCGAGAGTGATATCCAATACCGCCCCATACCATAATACCCAATGCAGGACCAGTGTGGCGGTGCATAACGCAGCTGTTCAGCATCCTCTCTCCACGGTGTCTCCAGACTCGAATCCAACCATCGCGGTGTTGTAGACAGATGCGTGACTCGTCAGTAAAGACAACTTCATTCCATTCTGCCGCCCATATCCTTCTTTCATCGCACCATTGGCGGCGGAGACGTCTGTGGTTCTGCGTCAAGGGTAGACCAAGCAATGGAAGTCTTGCGGACAGACCACTTTGCTGTAAACGGCGTCGAATGGTACGCGCAGACACTAAATGATGCGTTACAGACTCAATGTGCTGTGCTACGGTTCGTGATATGACAGAGCGATCCGTCACTGCCATGCGCACAACTTGCCTGTCCTCACGTAAAGTGTGCACTGAGGTGGATGCGATGGACCACGTCGGTCCGTCGTACCCTCCTGCAACCAACGGTATCATATCCGTATTACAGTTGCCTGGTTTCGTCCAACACGACTACCAATTTCCCTGGAAGGTAATCCACAATCTTGGTAGGTCATTATTCTTCCTCGGTCGAACTCGGATACATGATCAAAAGCTGATCGCTGTTTTATGCGAGACATAACTGATCGTGTTTTGAAAAAACCACAAGAAAAACACAATTGCCGAACTTGAAATCGTTTAAATCTCCAAGCCTTAAATAGCGCTTTGAGGTATCGCCACAGGCGCGAGTGATGTGTGTCTGTGCTGAAATTCTAATCATTTGCACATACCTCATCTCCGCTAAATCATGTTGCAAATTTCATGGTATTTGCATGTTTCCTTCAGGGTGTTGCATTTACGGTGGCCAGCAGTGTAGTATATGATTATCCAAGTAATTTTATTTTTAAATATATTTCTATTTGATACGATCTATTCTTAACTTTGTTCATTATTTTTTTAAAATTTCTTATGTTAGCGCCACGGTTTTTTCCTTCTTGTGTTGTTTTTGCAATCCTTTAAGTCATTTCGCGTGGAATCTTAACGTAGAAGGTTGATTTTTGGATTTCCAAAAAGTTTTTATTATATATATATATATATATATATATATATATATATATATATATATATATATATATATAAATGTAAGTTTTTCTTATCCAAATTTTTTATATAATTTTTTTTTATTATTCATTTTTATTTTTTTAGATTCATTTTTATTTTGTTTTCTTAATTTCATTTTACTATATTGTCAGGTTCATCCTCCATGTGGTAGAAACAGTTTTAACTTTTCAACATGGCCCCGAGTTTTTTTTCTATTACGTCGAAAATTTCTGCTGTACGGGGAAGGTTGGAACCATAAAGCATTGTTAACCCTAAACCGCTCGCCTAATTCAGTGACAGCTTTAGAAATCATAATAGGTCTCCAGCTTAGTCCAAAGACTTTTTTGTATCTACATTTGTTGTGTCTTGTGAATTCCAATTTCTCCCTTCTTTAGCACTGTAGGTTCTAGAACTTCTTCACTTTTATTTTATTATACTATATATATACTAGGGGTCCCGACTGACGTTGTCCTGTACACACGTCTTAAATCCGAAAATTACAAACTTTTTTTATAAGTTGTAACAATCTGGACCGTTTTGATGAAGTTTTTTTATAAAGAAAGTTATTACAATACCTGACATCATCACATGTACAATTACCCCAATTCGATCTGCGTGTGAGTATGTATTTACTATGAACTAAGTTGAATATATAAGTTATTCTGAATAGAAACTTAAACTTGTTTTGATTAAAGGGTAAAAAAGATAAACTCGAGATATTTTCATAGCAGGAATATCTTTTTAATGCACAAAAAAAAAACATTTATCGTAATGCCATTGAAAGTTTTTGGTTAATCCATGAGGGGTGTAAACAAACAAATGCGATGGTTTGCCAAACCTCGGACATGCAACATATAATTGGCTGTGCGAAAAGCAAGGGTTTTATAAATCTAAACAACAAATTGTCATTGTTTGACCTTGTGACTTATTAATGGCCAAAGCTAATGTCAAGCGAATTGGAAATAGCAAACATTTTCATGGGTAGGTGAGTCTGAAAAAATTAGTGGGATCTGTGGTAGAAGTACAACTTCACCTTGAACTTTGCCGCACAAAATAGTGACCTCAAGAATATTGTCCACGATTTTTTATGAACAAACACGCGCCCTTACATAATTTTGGCACATTTTTAACTAATTGAGATATCGGACCGAATTGTGAATCTAAGTCATGCTTGAATCTACTTGAACTCATACAAAAATATCATCCAAATCGGACCAGGCGTTTAGGAAGAGTTCACTCACATACGCACCACAGAAGAATTATAGATATAAAGATTATTTGAAAAGATATTAATTAAAAACGCTAAAAAGCATGCTTCACCTACATTTTTGTAACAATGAAGACCCGGTTTGGCCAGTTTGGTTGAAAATGGATTTTTGACGCCAACTTACGTAATTTTTTTATAACAATAACGTTGTTACAACAATGCAGGTGAATATTGAGTTGAATATTTTTAATGTTTTTAATTAATATCTTTTTAACTAATTGCTGTATTGCACCAAATTGTGAATCTTAACCATTCTCGAATCCACTGGAATAGACACAAAAAATTTCTTCAAAATCGGTCCAGCCATTTAGGAGGAGTTCAGTCACATACACACGCACAGATTTTAATATATAAAGATATATATGTATATATATATATATTAAATAAAAGGATTTTAAAATTCCTTAGAATAATATAATAGTTTATTTTTATAAGTTTATCATTTTTCCTAGATATAGTTACCTCCATATTATAATATTGCATAAAATTATATGTATATATATATACTTATTATTTTTAATCCATATATATAACTCTAGTGTCACTAAAGTTAAGGTAGTCATTAAAACTCTTTAAATTTTTTTTTATAATTTCTATTATTTTCTTATTTTTGTTAAGTGCTACAATTCAGCCATTCACATGCTTTGAATTAGCATTTGGGTCCAGAGTCTGGCAATAGCATATTTTTTGTACTCAAATTTCGCGCGGGCTCTGCATTTTTTAATGCAATTTTTAGGTAAGTTACCTTTATCTTTTAATGAATTTAGATATTCTACCCATTATTTTCCATATAAGCTGTCCTATAAGTCAGCAATGTATGTGTTTATAATACAGTAGCATCCATTTATATATATATATATATATATATATATATTCTTAACCTTTTTATAATTTTAATTTCTCATATATCCTTCTATGTCTGGTTTCTTATAATTTCAATTTTTCCGGTTTTGTTTGATTAATGTCCATCTCTCATTAGAAGAGAATTTATACTATATATATGCACGCATACACAAAATCCTGAACCGTTTGAAAAATAGATATGTATTCGAAATCGTTTTGTAAGTGTGAGAGAAAACCTCTTCGTATATATAAAACATTATCCATATCATGCAGAACGTCCTTATAAAAAGCGAATATTTAGCGTTTTTTGGGCTCTGCAATTGTAAAATAAAAATAGTGTGGAAACTTGAAAATCGAAAATTTAAATAGAATTCTTCCATTTTTGCATTCTGTTAAGTATAATACTTAGTTATATATATATATATATATATATATATATATATATATATATATATATATATATATATATATATATATATATATATATATATATATATATATATATATATGCAATAAAAAAATGCAACTTTTTTTATAACATTTTGGACAAAAAGATTGACCGCTTAAGGTGGTTCAAGCTCCAATGAATTGCCACTCACTTCAAATAAAATTACGCAAAAAAAAGTACACAATCTCACAACTAAGGAACTGAATCTGAGAGATAACAGAGTCTTGATTGCTGGTTATCAATATTACATTGTCTTATCTAATTCAATCGCTACAAATACTCAGTACAGTTAATTTGTCTTGAAGAGATTTCTAGTAATCCACTAATGTTTAAATCTGTGAACAAGAATATCCCTACTACTGAAAATAATCTCTATAGGTCGATAATTAGTTGATCCTTTGATTGCGATCCTGCCGAAAGCTGATTACATAACGGAATATCTATCTCTTTGAAACTAAATTGATGTTAGTCATTCTTATAAGATAAAAGCTTAAATGAAACTCTGAATGAATTGTATACACTGTAGAAATATATCGATGAAATATTTAAGAATCTTGAATTCAAACTATATACATGGACTACTGTATTTTTCCGAGTATAAGCTGAGAATTTTGTTAACTTTTTTAAGGCAAAAGTAAATGGATCGGATAATTTGCAGATTCAATACATTGGGAAAGAACTTAGCTTACGAAGAATAGTTTTTTAACATTTTCTGTTTGCTGTACTCAAATGATCCTAATCATTTTATTTTTAGGTATTTTTAACGGAACTTTCATTTTAAAAGAAGAAAAGGAGTCAAATAAATCCTTCAAAATAATTGTCTGAATCTGTGTTTCCAAGTAGTTCGCAATATTCACATTTACTCATGGGATATCTGAATATATATGCTCATCATGTAAAGAGATTTTCTCTCCAAGGCATGGGGCTAAGGCAGCGTTTCTCAAACTGTGGGGCGTGCCCCCTAGGGGGACGTGATAACTCTAAGAGGGGGGCACGAGCATACTGAAAAGTCGAAAACAAGTGATTATTTAAAAAAAATTATTAATTTAGTGAAAGTAAGCAAAAAAATTTTCCTGACATAATAAAAATAAAATACACATTCTTACACTGATATAACACACTTATAAATGTATCAGTACTGCACAATGTATTTTAAAATTAATTTAACAACACTAAGTTAAAGTATCCGATTACTTGCGACAACTTTTTTTTTGAAAAAATGGAAATATAGGGACTTTTTTTGGGATTTTTAGATTTATTTAGTACATTTTAAGAAAAGAAATCCTAAAACTGAAAACAGAAAAAAATGTATTATTATTAAAATCATAAAAAACTGGCGAAAATGTACAAAAAATTGCATAAACGGGGCCCGCTCTGTACAAATATTTTGTAAACAAATTCTTAATTTTTCAATTTTGATGTGTTACTTTGTTGTTCATGTTTGAAATGATCTTCAGGATAAGAAATATTTTAATTTTTACAAAAACTAGAGCACTCTATCTTAGTGACTATATGAAATTGCTTAAAAAAACAATGAGACTCTATTCACATTAAGGACTGTAAATTTTGAAATAAAATAGCGATTGAAAAATCTGAAGATCAAAATACTTTTACTGTTCCACAGAACATACACAAAAAATTTCAGCAAATTATTTCCAAAAACTTTTCAGCAATTGCTGTCCCCGTTTGAGCTTTTCGAAAAAAAAAAAAAAAAAAACTCATTTCGAGTAAAACGCATTTTAATGTTTGACATCTTGTGTAAAGGTATGGCATCTGCTCTTACTAAAACACTTGTAGTTTTTATTCTAGTGAATGAAAAATAAAACATTTGGCATTTTTATAAATCTAATAAGATGGCCTATAAAATAAAATCATAATATTTTATTCTTTTTTGAAAAAAATCATGATTTTAGGGTAGTCGGATACCTTAAGAGAACAAATTTAATAAATACCAGTGTGACCCCATGGCTTCTTATATATAAAATTATCTTAAAAAAATTAACAATTATCATAAAAGTTTGTACTGTTTATATACAATTAATCCTTTAACCGCCGATTAAAAGTTACGTGATTCTCTCCCCAATACCACGTAGGCGTGCTTATGTAATGTATTGGGGGGGGGGGAGAGAAATAAAGATAAGCAAATACTCTGAAATAAATCCAACGCAAACACCGTCAAATTCTATTTATTGCACTCCCAAACCTTCGGAATAATTTTATGAGTGGCAGTGCACAGAAAATATTGTACTTTGGAACAAAGTTTATATATGCCCAGGATAATTAACGTTTTAACTGTGAGAGACGTATATATACGCCAATGACACTTAAGAGGTTAAAATCGTATTGTAGCTTTAGCTTCAAAGTGTAGTATTGTTGAATTCAAAACTTTGTTATTGTATGGAAGTGGGGGGCGATGGAAATTCTGATTGAATACTGGATCGCAAATGCTGAAAGTTTGAGAAGCACTGAACTATGTTCGATGATCATGTGATGTATACAAACTTTTCTTTTAAATCATTCCTCCTTTCCCTAAAAAAATTTTGAAAGTAGGATTATTTCAGATATTGTACAAGCCAACAAATAAATTTTAAACAAGTAATATATTAAAAAGAAAATTCAAAAATAATTCCTACTTATGGCCCGCTGGGTGGTGTAGTTGGTTTACTGTTGGCCATCTGAACCCTAGGGGGCGTGTTCGACCCCGGACAAGTTGGTGAATTTCCCTGATGTAGAAAATCAACAGCTTCCATATCGTATGATTATGCGGTAAGTAAAAGATCCCTTAAGTGTCCGTTTGGCATAGGTGCTCTCTGAAAAATTAAATTCCTCGGTACTATTTCGCATTGCCAGTGCTCAGGTGTCTCCCTCTGGGGAGGAAACTGCACGCTAAAATTACTTGTGGCAATTGGTATCGCCTATATGGTGTCGCACTAAAAAGTGAGACCAGCTCCTGGGGAATGCATTGGGTCTGCAAAGGTAAAAAATATCAATCCGCAGCACACATTAGAGAGAGAAAAAATTCCTACTTAGGTCAACAAACAAAAATTTTGTTTTAGTTATTTAAATTTAATTTTAATGAAATATTAGTTGAAAAAACTTGATTACGTCAAGTGTCATCCACTACAAGTTTAAAAAATATTTTTTAACGTAGTAGATGCAAAAAAAAAAAAAGCATTTGAAGCCTAGAAAAATATTGTTAGAAATATTTACTGGCACCATCTGTTGGTGCTAATTCGAACTTCGTCAGAAATAAGGCAGAATAAATTCAAAACTAAAAAAATAAAATTTAGTTAACGAATTTACACTTGAAACAAACTTTGTTAACATCAAGTGTTCTCTACTACAAGTTTAAACAAATGTATTTGAACTTGAATGGATTAATAATGGATGGGGATGACAGTTTAACGGTATTAGCAGTAGCGCACACAAAAGTATTTCAAGGGAGGAGTCCAGGGTCGAAAATCCACATTTTGGTATCATGCTCCAATGAATTTTATATTCCAACATATTCTTTTGATTTTCTCGATTTTGGGGAACAAAAACAATACAAAACTAATTATTGAATAAATAATTAGCATTAATTAATAAAATCAATCATTAATAACAAATACAAAATTAAATTTTACGTAATTTATATGTAGGATTACAACCAATCGAATATAAAATCAAGGGCTATGGGGGGTGGACGGACCCCTAGGACACGCTCCTTGTGTTGCGCCACTGATTATCAGTAATATTAAATAACTTGATTCAAACATAAAATTTTACGTGAAAGAAAATAGTATTTATTGAAAGAGTTAGTTTCATTCGAATTGCAGTTAGATTTGAGATGAACAAAATTTTATTAGTGGTTTGGCTTTTAACAATTGCAGTTGAAGAAAATGTGGAGTATAATGCACTTTATAATAATCAGAACAAAATAAAATCTGTTATTTTTGAAACATTCAGCTTACCATTTGGGATACACTTCAGTACTTTCAAGGGCTTTTAATCTTTTAATAATAACATTATCTGTAAAATACCATGACACGCTTAAGTGTACAATATTATCGATGAGAGTGTGAAAGTAAAGAAAATTTTAAGTGGTCTCTTTGTTAGGTAAAGATACACACTTAACCTAATTCATATTTTACTTTCACTAGAGAATATTTTCTTATATTTGTGACGATTATTTAATGGGATGCAATAGTGAAGAAAGTGAAAAAAAATTATAAGAGTTATTTTTAAAAATTCCATTAATAATTGCTCATTTTTTTAAAAAATATACCTGGTCGCAGAAGAATTTATATTCATAATGAATAAAAATTTATTTAAAAAAAATTACAAGTCAGCTATGATGCCACTTCAATACGTTATATTTTTAAACGCAAGAGAAAAATTAAGCTAGAGTACCACATTACTCAAGTGTTATTCTGAAGTGAAGTGTTTTCCTTGAAACACAGTGTAGGAAATCTGAAGAACGATTTTCAACACTAAAATTTTCTTGGATTTATAACTAAAAATTATAATTATGTTCTTAGTCTTTTACAGTATATTTGTCTTATTAAGTTTTTACTTTGATCTTGAATTTAAAGGATTCTTAAAACTACTTGACGAAAGAATATTTTTTTCTCTTTCACTTTTCTTAGGCAAAAATAATTTTACTGAAGAATATTAAATGTGGCTCACGATAAAAAAAGTATTCGATCCATAATTGGAATAAATAAGTAAACGCTTATGAATAAGTAATGATAAAGTGAACTATTTAAAATGCTACTTTTACTAGATGGATGTACTTAGAATGGATAAATATAGCATCTTCGCAAAAAATAAAATATTTAAATACCATTCTGCTTCGGGAGAAAAATTAGAGCAGCTAATATTGGTAGTTTTATATTAAACTTTTTTGATACAGCAATGAAATGGAAGTATTAAGCATATAGCTAAACCTTTGGAAATGTTTGACAAATAATTATATAGGGTACATTTCCATGTATAGACCAAAAATTTTTAGTACGTTTTTAAAATGAAAGTAATTAGTTCATCTTATGTAAAAGGAAATTAGGAAAAACTTTACTAAACATTTTTCCCTATACATGGGTAACAATATTTTTCTGGGTGTTTTGAATGGAACTTGTATTTTAAAAAAAAATGAAAGAAAAGTATCACATAAATCCCTCAAAATCAGTCTCAGAAACCTAGTTTCTGAATAACTCGTAAATTTCTCATTTACCGTTTTGGATGTCTGAATGCATAGGACCACCATGTAGCACATTTTTGTTCCCAGTCATGAGCCATAGGTCGACGATTAGGTACTGTACAGAAATTTCACTTTCTACACATTTTCCAAGTAAAAAATATAGCAGAAGGTAGGACTCGCAATTTTTTTTGAACAAAATAATGAATGAAAATATGTTAGTACAGTACATCTATTTCACATTGAAAAATATTTCATCTATTTTATTCGTTCGCCTACATTTTAACCATCAGAGCAATATGTTTGAAAATTGCAGGAGTTTCATTTTTTTTTCCTTTTTATTTTTTCTGTTTAACTTATTGTCGCCCACTCGGTATAGTGGTTAGCGATGCTGACTGCTGTGCTGTTCGGCCTGGCTTCGAATCCCAGAGAAGACATGGATGCTTGTAAATGAATAGTGCCTTCACGGCTGGGGGTAAATTTACATAGCCGTCGAGCAACAAATCCTCTCGTGAGGTTGGTGGAATCGGAAGAGAGGTGAGAGGCCCCTGACCACTCCTAGGGTGATTTCCCTTAAAATTGGGCTGAAACCGAGCTAAATCGATCTGTCACCTGCATGGTGATCAAAGTTACGGCTAACGACATGTGTCACTTTGTCCTTTGCCATAACGAATTTCGTGGGCCTTGATCTGGCCTTTGCCGATCAGGTGGCATTAGAAACAATAACATTTGGTTTATACACGGATTTTGGATTTTGAGTAATTTTTTGAAGAAAAAACTCACTTTCGACTAATTTATTGGAATATGCGGAATTCATATGTTACACGTGGCAATTTCTTTTTTGGAACAATTGGGATGTACCATTATAAAGACAAGAAGCAACAGTATTAAATCTATTACTGTTTATCTTGCAAGGGAAAAATTTATATGATATATCTTAAACACAACAATAGGAAAATAAATATGTAAATTTTTTTTTTAATTTCTGGAAGAATTTCTCACAGCTTCAGTGGTGCCCTGTAGGCACGATTTTCATTTCAGCCGTATAAAATAATAAATAAAAAGAACACTTTACAAAATTACTTTGAATAAAGAAAACTTTTTTTTGAAGGAAAGAAAACAAAAAATACTTTTATTTGGTATTTTACTTTTAGTCAACAAACATTGTGTGTGTGTGTGTGTACACGGAAAGCGTTTCCCTTTACTCTGTATAATTTAAGAACTTTTAAAAGTGCTAGCTGAAAACGTTTTGTGTGTGTGTATGATCTTTCAAAATAAACTGCTATCGTTCTTGACAAGAATTTTGGAAAAACATTTCGATTTTTTTTTTTACTCTCAGTGATAAAATGTAATTCCTTTAAAAGAAACAATCTTTTGACAGAGGAAAACTTTTAATTGTATCTTTAGCGGATAAAGTCATATATTTAGTCAAGATTTATTATTGAATCTAATTAACAGTCCAATCTCTTTTCAAAACATTTAAAGTGAATTCTGAGCAAATAACTCATACGTTTTAGCTTTAAGTCCTAAATTAAATAAGAATATTTCCGCTGCAGTGCATTGTTTACTATAAGAAATAATTGAAAGAATTTCTCTTAAATGCAAAATTTATGTATGACATCGCTCTTGACTCTTTTAAACTGAATTGATTAGGGTCCCTCAGCAAAGTCAGGTTTTGGGTACCAAGCCGTATCTTACAAAGAGTACATTCTTGGCTTCAGTTAGGGTTTGGGACTCCGCAATACGAGGATGTACGTTATGCCATTGTGATTGAAAGTATATTTTTAAGTTTGATCCTTGAAGTATCCTGTATTTATAACTGTACATTTCTTAATAAATTTTTGTAGCAATTTATAATACGTATTAAAGACAATCGTTGTTTGTTCTGGGTACTTAAGAAAATCATGCAAATTTAAGAAATAAGCTTATGAAGAAATCTTATCGATAACAAAAAAAAGTTTTCATACAAAGATCTGAAATTTTATCAAAATTGATATCATAACAAAATATAAATGTTTTAAGAGAAATCGAGTGTAAGGTATGATTCTAAAATGTATGTAAAAACTCACAAATGACGTCGTATACTTTTCATTGTATAGTACAATATTGTAGTTGTGTTTAATGATAAGTTAATTTTTACGTAAATCACATCAAAATTTCTGAGACAAAATGCATGTTTATTTATCAGGAACTGTTCGCATAAGCATTGAAAATTCTTTTCATGATCTTTTTATCATACCGTGAACATTCTATATGCTTTATTTATAAGAAGCTTTTAAAGTTTTCATTCTAAAAAATTCTGAAAAAATATTTATATTTAAGAAATTTTATTATTTTTTCAGTTCACTGAATCTTAAATATTTGAAAAGTCTTCTTTTGCTAAAATAATCATAAAAAAAAGGAGAAGTATTTTTTTAAATCCACAAGGGAAATTTAATGAAATTACTAATAAAATAAATTAGAAAAAATGGAAACTTACTAATTTTTTTTCTCATATAATAAATTAACACATTTATTCCTGATCAATAGGTATCATTATCATTTAGTCATTCCTATCTATCTTTAAGGCAAACAGTTTTCAAAGAATACACCGGATGGAATACATTCCAGATCAATAAACTCCGAAATGATAATAGTTTTACATTAATTGCTTACATGCATACATTCACACCTTCGTGCAATAAATTAATAGCTATTAGACATTCAGAGTAATGACACAAATAAATTAATTTTATTGCTACGACATAATTTAGAAGTGAAAAAGTGAATTCAATAAGGTGGTCGGCATTTCACTAGCTCCAGAGGAATTTCATGGAGTAGAGCAGATGAGTAGAGCATGGAGTAGAGCAGGTGATGAGGAGCCTTTTTTAAATGCACGCAGTAAATGCTTTCTTTATTGCATTAGTATCTTATAATTTTTAAAATTTAATGAAAATCATTTAACTTGAAACTGAGGAGACTAATATTTTTTCGAGTTAAAAGATGTTACAAAAAAGAAAGAAAAAAAAAGAGAAAAACATATATTCAACAAAATTAAATTTATTAGAGTACATTTTATTTAAATAGATATGTGTATAGGCATAGATGTAATAAAAAAAACTGTTCAAGCGTTTATGTATAATTCGCTCTTTTTTATAAAAAAAGTGTTGTTGATCAAAGAAGGAGACTTGGTGTTAGAGTTAAATCTTCAGAGAATTCACATACTTTAAAAGGGAATTTGGCACGAATTTAAAAATTGCACCCTGGTAAGGATAATATACTCAGTGACTTTAAAGGATAAACAGGAAATTTATAAAAGACCAGTTTTTAAAATTGCCAATTTACCATATGTAAATTGAATTTGTCATCATAATTGTATCTATAATTTTTTTTATATATTGAATTGTAATTGTTATTGTCATGTATTATTGCTATAATATTGTAACTTTTAGTGTAATGTAAAATTGCTGAATGCCTTCGTCATTGCAAGGCGGGGCAGTATGTAGGCGGCAGTCGGCTAGAATTTCTTTGCATAGATTTAGCTTCAAGCCAACTGTTTTAACCTTTTTGTAATCAGTTTGAAAAGTATAGCGATCTTATGTGGTTGGAATCCGTTCTGCTTATTAGAATTTTATAAAATTTACATTCTGCTTAATTATTTTAGACCACACCTTCTTTGCATAAACTAATTTTAGCTAAAGAGCCAAAATTTATGTTAGCTAATTATCTAACTTGTTATTCTCTCTTTTACTTTTCCGTTTTTTTTTCTTTTTTAAATATGGTTTTCTAACATTTATTATGATTTTGCACTACACCCCATCTCCCTTCTTTGAATAAAATAAAAGTGTAGTTGAAAACAAATTAAGCATTTTGTAGTAGGTTGTTAGATATTTGGGTTTACAAATAAAGATCTTTTTAAAAATATAATTTTTTTCTACTACACAATTTAAACCAATGATATGAGGAGAAATAAATACATATATCGTACAACTGATTTTGATTTGCAAAAAAAAAAATGATTTATTTTCTAATTTTTAGCTTTAATCATCGTTAAAATAAAAAATAATTAATTATTAAATTGTTATTATAAGATATGAAAGCTTACGCTACGAACTCAATTTATTAATTATACATTTTACTTCAAAATAAAATAAAGAAATGACAATTCTCTTTGAAAATCACAATCATTCTCTATCTTAACAAAAAGTTCTTTTTTATATTTATAACAAAATGACAGTAAAGACTATTGAAAGATTTTAATCCGTTAAAAGTTCTCCAAGAAAAAAAATCTTTTCCTTAAGGCATTCACTTATAAAATGTACAATTATTTTATCAAATGAGAGATCCCAAAAATAATACCTTCAATAAAATGTGTTTTATTTGAACATAATTTTATTTAAACTAATTAAAATGTTATCCTATAAAAGAAAAACAAATCATTCTTATAAAGTAAAATATTTTAATTGTATCTAAATAAGTTTTTATTGAAGGTATTCAGATTTTACGTTTGCTTTAAAATATTCTTCTAATATGTTAAACATATTTAAGGTTGTTGCCAGAGAAATGATTTTACTTTTTAATTCAATCTTTTATTCAGCATACATATATATTTTTCTCCTTATTGGTTTGTACAAGTGTTAACTATTATTAAAAATATTATTACTTAAAAACACTCATTAGTTGGCATAAATTCACATGTGTTTAATCTGGGTTTTTCTTGTTAATTATTTATGAAATTTTATTTTATTATTCCTCTCTAAATGAAAAACCATTCATTATTCAAATACATTTACTTTATTTTTACTGTTTTGTGTTCCTCCCTCGAGTAGATGGATATAGGCCTAGTTTTCAATAGAGTACTTTCTATTAAGGTATATCCCACTACGTTCGGAACCGTGATCTTAAAAAAGCGCATAAATCGATAGTTTTCATGATATTTAGCGTCACTTAGATTAGAATATATGCATAAAATTGTTGTAAGGACATTTTGATAAAAACTTTTTATTTAAATATAATATTTTGGCAAAAATTTAAGTTAGAATAATCTTTTTTCCAAATGTTCTCCTTTTGTGAAAAATGCTTCTTTTATAATAATATTTTGCCTGTATATAGCTCAGACCTCTCTACAGAGGCTCAACTAGAATGTTTGAAAAATTCACATTATTTTCAGAGTTAACACCAATTGAAATAATTATTGGCGTTTTTTTCTTAAAATTGCTCCCCTCTGTTGTCGTAAAATAGGAATATAAACCCACTTCTAAGTTATATATTTCAAAAATTCTAGTTGAGCCTCTGTAGAGAGGTCTGAGCTATATACAGGCAAAATATTATTATAATAGAACCATTTTTCACAAAAGGAGAACATTTGGAAAAAAGATTATTCTAAGTTTATTTTTTGCCAAAATATTATATTTAAATAAAATTGTTTTGTCAAAAAAATGTCCTTAAACCAATTTTATGCATATATTCTAATCTGAGTGACACTAAATATCATGAAAATTATCCATTTATGCGCTTTTATAAAATCACGGTTCCAAACGTAGTCGGATACCTTAAGTCGAAAATTTCTGCTGAACCGAGAAGGTGGATCCCTAAAGCATTGCCTAACCCTATAACACTGTCCTAAGTCAGTTACAGCTTTAGAAATCATACGAGTTATCCATTTTAGTCCAATGACTCTTTCGGTATTTTCAATTTTAATAGCTCAACACCTCATATATTCTTGTATATTCTGTTTTTATCCAATCTTAGTAAGGTATTCTTTTGCACAATTTATTTTACTTTATTTTGATGGGCTATTGACATGTTTTTATTAATTTTAATTCCATTCATTTATAGGTTTGTAGGAATTACAATTTGCCTTTTGTTATTTTATTTTACTATACTATATACATATTTCTACATATAATACTTTATAATTTGTTTAATTTTTTTTCCAGAAGTGTGAAAACTTCGTTTGCACTAATTGAAATTCAAATACTCTTCACCTATTCCTTAGAAAAAATGTATTGACATTTCTGATACCGAGTAAGTTATTTTCTAAGGCCATCATCTTAAAAAACCTACTTTACCAATAAAAATCTTTACTTAACATGTCTCAGAAGAAAGTTGCTTTTCTATGCACTCTCTATAGAATTCATACAAGTCTGAAAAATAATTTTAAAGTTTTGGAATAGTAATTTTAAGTTCTACAACTTGAAAAGTACCTACATACAAGAACATATTTTCTCAGTTGAATTTCCTTTTCAAGGAATATGCAAAGAAATGTCTGCATTTCAAAATAAGTATAGATGTGTAAAGAAAATATTTGAACTTTATTTTAAGCTTCAGTATAGTTGTCAGGAGAGAACTCAAAAATCAAAATTCCATGCTGCGAGTAGAATAACTGTGAAAGAACTTCCAGGATGAATGTGAAAGGTGTAGCATGTAATAAAATAAGTATGGGAAGAGATAGAGAGAATAATAAAAGTATACATGAAATAGCTTTCTTTTATCAAAACATAAGGAAAAAAATATTTCTTTACAGTTCTGTATATTTTAATCACTATGCAAACGCTTTGAAACAAATGAACGTATTTGCATATTTTATAAATATATTTTCTTATCTAGTGAAATTAACTAGATGTAAAAATATATTAAATATACATATTCCTTTCATGTACAGTCGGACCTCTATGTAGCGAAGTCGCTAAATCCCGGAAAAAGTTCGTTATATGGAAAATTCGTTATATATAAGGTGAACTTTTTTTACAATGAAAAGGAGGACTAAACATTTAAGAAAAAATTAGAATTTAAATGTATGAAACGTTTTATTAATTCAAACAAAGATACGCCAATTGCGCTTACATTCCTTTTAATTTTATTTTTAAACGAGTATTTTTCTATTGAATGTATTTTGTTGTTTCTAATATGTCGGAAATTTCGGGGCAAAAAATATTCTTCATACTGAATTTTAAGGTAAGCTCTATAGCTAAAATATTAACATTCAATATTGATTTCTCACGAGCCCAAAAATCATTATCAATTGAAAAAACTCTTTCAACTGCTGCTTTAGTTCCAGTGTTGTACAACGTCAATTCAACAAGAATAACTGAATTTTCGTATGGAATGAGTTCATTTTTAAAATGGTTAAATATTTTCTCCCATCTTTTATCAATTTCTATATCAACCCTGCTGATTTTTTCATTGTTCTAATTTATCAAAATTTTAATATAAATTCAGTGCTCTAATTCCTTTAAACAGACAATTGTCATTGATTTTAATATCAGGCCTTTCTATTTCGATAAAAACTCAACACAATTTTTTATATCAACCCAATTTACTAAAAATGAAGTAAAAAAAAATCGTAGAAAAATTTTATTTCCTGCGATATTTGTTTCAGAACATTCTTCGACATTTGGGAAACATGCCTGGTTCATCTCAGAATACAAAGATTAACAAGTAAGTTTTAAAATATTGAAAAGGAGGACACTTTTCGAGGAAGGACAGAACTTATAAAAGGAGGACGGTTGGTAGCCTTATAGCATATATATAGAGGTTCATATTTAATATGCTTTGTTAACCACATAAAACAAATTTTAAATTCATAAACACTATATATTAAAAAAAGGAATTATTCACACCTTTTTTTAAAAAATTAATATATGTTTATTTGTATATCTTACCCATCAAAAAGAAAAAGAAAGAAAACAAGGAAAACACGAAAAAACAATGTCGAAAATGTGTCACTGCACTTTCAATAGTAAGAAAATAATTTTATACTAAAATTAATGAATTTTAAAGACATTTTATAATTTATAACATACAAGAAATATTAAACAAACATTATTTTATAATTAGAACACGAACACGAATTAGAACAAGGGCACAGGACAACTTCACTGAGGCTGAAGATGTTTCTATTGAACTGGGCAATGCGGCTTAAATTCTGCACTTCTTGGATGAGAGAAACGTCCATAACTCTATTGCTCTCGGCGAGTTAGGATTTAATAAAACCTGTTCAAGATTTATGACCCCCATAAAATGTGTTAAAGAGAGAATAACTTGAATTTTTTTCATAAATACAATAAAAAAAGAGAGAAGAAAAATTGAATCACAGAAGAAAAAGTTCTTTACATAGAAAATGCACTTCTCTAGAGAGATGTTACTTTACGAAAAAAATCGTGAAATGTTCAAGGTTCCAGGAAAAAAATCGTTACATAGAAAAATTCGCAATATGGAGGATCAACTGTATTTAAATATTCTCAATTTCAAGTAAGTAGCTGATTTCACCTTATAAGATCTCATTTATACCGTTTCTATCAATGACCAGTTATGAAGGTTATAGTAGCCCAAAACTATTTTACGCTTCTTACAAGCCGGCTGGTTGGCGTAGTTCGTTTGACGCTGTACTTCTACGCCTGAGGTTGCGGGTTCAACCCCGGCCCAAGTCTGTGGATTTTCATGATGCAAAAAATTTACAACGTCTACACATCGTATGATTAGGCTGCATTTAAAAGATCTTTCGAGTACCTGTTTAGCTTGGGTGCTCTCGGCAATATAAAGGCAGTAGTCCGGTGTGACAGCCGAAATTTCTTTCCTGCATTTTTTTAGCAGGAAAATACAATGCGATTGTTTTGTAATTTTTACATGTTGGTTATTAATGCTTTAAAGTATACAAAAAGGTTTTTCTTGTGACTAATTTTACATTAATTTGTTTATAATTTCTTATGTCAAAGTGGAGTCCTCAAAAAAAAAAAAAAGAAAGGTGAACTGTATTGGGGAAGGTACATAGCCTACCGTAGCCATCTGAAATAAAAAAAGATCCTAGCGATTATTGTTCTGTAGACTTTATTCTAATGAACTAACCGATAATATACATAATAAAAAAATGGCGGACTTGTGAAAAAAAAGTTTTTGATATCTAATTTTGTTTTGTTGATAAATTGCTTGAAAAAACTAATTTACTATTAAAAAATTGAATGCTTTAAAGGTTACTTATTTAGATATGTGTGTCTAGAATGACAGGTCAAATTTTTAGCCAAATCGGTAGAACAGGTTTTGAGTCCACAATGATTGAAATTCGTGTTATTATTTTGGGTGTTTCTCTCCAAACATCTTTTCAACCAAGCGTCAGATGCTAAAATATCACACACAAGTTCTGTGAGACTTAAACATTGCTCGTGAAACGTTACTGGGTGTTCAGAAATGCTCTCTTGATTTTTTTCGCTTTCAATTGTTAATATTTGCACAGAGAATATGAGAAGTATAAGTGCTGAGGGTTTTGTATACTTTACAAAATTCTTATATTCCGACTTTGGCAATCGAAAAAGTTTAATGTAATACGCATACCTGCGTATCCTAGAATAATAGGGATGGATGGACAATAAAATTTGGAACGGTCAGAGCAGCTGCCGCGTCAACACACTTTCATACACAGTACGGCAGTGCTTTTTAAACTTTCAATATTCGCGACCAATTATCCAATCATTATTTTCATCACGCCCCCCCATACAATAACGATACATTAAATTCAATAATACTATATTTTGAAGCTAAACCTACAGTTCGACTTTTACCTCTTTAGTACCACCGGCGCATATATCTCACTCAGCCAGTGTTTTACTGGCCCCTACGTATGTATACGTCTTTCCGAAGTACAATATTTTCTGAGCACTGCTATCCATACATTTATTCCGAAGGCTTTGGAATGCAATAAAAGGAGCTTGATTGTCTTTGCGAAGGATTTACTTGTTTCAGATTATTTGTTTGTTTATTCCTTTAGCCTCCCCCTTCCCAATATACCAGATACGCTTGTTTACGTGTTAAACGGTGGCATTATGGAGCGAATCACGTAGTTTTTAATCGGCATCAAAGGGATTAATTATAAACCGTATAAATTATCAAGATAAGTGTTAATTTTTGTTTTTAATTTTCTATATGACAAGCCTATGGTGACACTGGTAATTATTAAACTTGTTTTGAAAGCATTATCTTTAAAATGATTATAAAATTCTTTGCGCAGTACTGATATATTTATAAGTGTAGATGTGTATTTCATTTTTTATTTGTTTGCTCTTTTAGTAACATTGATATTTTTTAAACTATCTTTTGTTTTCTACTTTTCAATATGCTCCGCCCCCTTGTAGGGTTATACCGCCCCCTAGGGGGAGCGCCTCACAGTTTGAGAAACACTGCAGTACGGTACACTCTCTTCTTTTGGCTATAACTCTGAAAATATTAAAAATTTCTGTTTGAAAATTTTAGGGTATATTTTTAAGATGATTTTCTTTTAAAAAATGTAAAAATAAAAAATAATAATTGATTTTTTTTGGCCCAGGACTACTACCTGAAATTTCTAGAACACGTTCGCATCGTCATTGTTCAGGTGTTTAGAGGCTGCATATTAAAGATCGCTTGAGGGCCAGTTTGGTTAGGTACTCTCGGTAAAATTAAATTTCTAGTACGGTTTTGCCTCTTCAAAACTCTAGTGCTTACCTCTGGAAAGGAAACATGGTGTCAAAATTGCTTGCGGCAATTGGTATCTTTTATATGGTGAAATGATGAATTGGTATCTTTTATATGGTGAAATGATGAAATGGTATCTTTTATATGATGAAATGATGAATTGATATCTTTTATATGGTGAAATGATGAATTGATATCTTTTATATGATGAAATGATGAATTGGTATCTTTTATATGGTGAAAGGATGAATTGGTATCTTTTATATGGTGAAATGATGAATTGGTATCTTTTATATGGTGAAATGATGAATTGGTATCTTTTATATTGTGAAATGATGAATTAGTATCTTTTGTATGGTGAAATGATGAATTGGTATCTTTTATATGGAGTAATACCAGCTCCTGGGGAATGTACTAGGTCTGCTATAGTTAAAATACCAATCCTCAGCCTCATAGGAAAAAATATATTTCTTGTAAAAAAAATAAATATTTTGTTCATAATAAGAAATTCAATTAGCAAGGTAAGCAGCAATTAAGAACATGTCAGTAATATGTATATTTTAAGTATAAATAACCCATAATTAAATTACATAAAATTTTATCTCCAATTGCACTCTTTAAATATTTCACAAGTAGGAAATTTGTAACAAATATTCTGTATTATTTTTATCTTTAGCAACCATTGATAAAATGCGATGTAAAAAATTAAAAAAGTTTTTGAAATTGCAATAATAAACCTTTTTTATTTAAACAAATACCGTGAATTTCCGCACCATAAAACGTAGGTACTTTTAGTGTACACTCTTTATACTGTTTTTATTACAGAACAGGCTTAGTTTAGGTTCAGAATCATTGGGAATGATATACAATGCCAGCATCAAATAAATGATCAAATTATGATTTTTCATATATTTTTACTTTTTAATTTATTCATTAAATATTTAAATGTTATAAAAGATAATTGATTATGTTTTTTTAAAATTTATATATAAAGTTTTCTTTTTATTTGCGTTCTAAATAATGCAGCAATGCTGACATTTCACAGAGGAAACATTAAAAATCTGCTTACATGTATTACTACACTAGGTCTTAAATGGGGTCTAAAATTAATATTTTCATAAAAACTGGTTTTCCTTTTTCACATAATATTGCATTTTCGTTTATTTATTCCAATATTTAATCCATTACTCAAGTATATTTCTACAGTGCTTATTATATTAAAAATAATTATTGTTATTATTTATTCAAAGATACTAACCTTCTTTTAAGTAATATTTCGTAAATATGTATTTCAACAATTTGTTTTAAAGACTTTTCAATTCCTTATCTAATTTTTTCCTAAGATTTTATTTATAGTTAATCCAAATAACATTGGAGTGAGGAGTAAAATAGTTGTCAAAATTTTGTTAGATCCACAATTAATGTATAAATTATCAAAGGTGGATATGTAATACAGGAGGAACTAAACATAAACTGGTTTTAATAATAAAAATATGTTATAACGCAGAAATATATATACTGTATGTTAATATATTCATAAAAACAACTAATGAATATTCTACTTGATAGATTCACAATCAGAGACGTCTTAAGATTTCTTGATGTCCTGGGCCCCTACGCAAAAGTTGCCCCCTTCCCCCTATGGCCCTTAAAAGTAGACAGCACATAGCATACTTTATCAAATACTTGAACAAACAATAACCCGAAACGAATAAATGTGCATGGCTTACATTCGCACAAACGGCTCGATTGAATGAGTAATGGGGGTGCAGGGTGACAGGTCTAGGACTATACATAGTCGACGGTCATCACATGTAGCCAGTTGATACATCGTCCCAAATTCCCAGTTTGTCGGAGAATTCAACCGGAAATAGCATTTCACCTTTGCAATTATTCGAATTACGTTCTTATTAAGACTGAATCGAGAACGAGAAGAGGCCCACATTGTAACTGAGGCCTCGGGCCCGGGCCCAGTTGGCCTATGCCTTAAGATGTCCCTGTTCACGATATAAATCCGAGCCCAATGGTATTGTTACATGTGCGGTTCTCAAACCTGCGGTTAACAGCAAACGTAAAGCCAGCCCCTAGACATGGTTAATTTCGTGGGCCTCGATCTTAAATCTTCGATCAGATGGTATCAGAAACAACAACATTAAAATAAATTATTTTCTTTTAAGGTATCCGACTACGTTCGGAACCGTGATTTTAAAAAAGCGCATAAATGGATAATTTTCATGATATTTAGTGTCACTCAGATTAGAATACATGCATAAAATAGTTTTAAGAACATTTTGATAAAAAAATATTTAAATATAATATTTTGGCAAAAAAAAAACTTAGAAGAATCTTTTTTCCCAATTGTTCTCCTTTTGTGAAAAATGGTTCTATTATGATAATATTTTGCCTGTATATAGCTCAGACCTCTCTACAGAGGCTCAACTAGAACTTTTGAAAAATTCACATTATTTTCAGAGTTACCACCCATTGAAATAATTATTGTGTTTTTTTCTTAAAATTGCTCCCCTCTGTTGTCTTAAAATATGAATAAACCCACTTCTAAGTTATTTCAAAAAATTCTAGTTGAGCCTCTGTAGAGAGGTCTGAGCTATATACAGGCAAAATATTATTATAATAGAACCATTTTTCACAAAGCAGAACATTTGGAAAAAAGATTATTCTAAGTTAATTTTTTGCCAAAATATTGTATTTAAAGAATTTTTTTTTGTCAAAATATCCTTAAACCAATTTTATGCATGTATTCTAATCTGAGTGACACTAAATATCATGAAAATTATCCATTTATGTGCTTTTTTAAAATCACGGTTACGAACGTAGTCGGATACCTTAAGCAGATATCAAGTATGGAAGATATACCTTAACAACTATAAATCCAATAGCACATAAAACACTGTCTGAGGAATAATAATCTTCGTTGGTTCATATACCACAAAACCATCAACTGAACTGAAACACTGCCTGAAAAGTAAAATTAAGTACATCATTAATATAAAGTAAAATTATAAATAATATTGAATAAGATTGTTTAAAAAAGTATTGGTACGAATATATTATTCATTTATTGCTCTAAGAATGACAGTATTGTTTTAACTTGATATAATAGAGAAATAGGGGTGCATGTAAAACAAATATTTGCTTAGCATACGTATCAAACAATTTTTCTGAAATATCCTACTTTCAACTTTAAAAAAAAACTTAATTCGGAACTAACCTAAGGGCTCCTAATTCTTTAATTAATCTGTTGTTAAAAGAAAATTAATACTTTATTTGTGATTCTTGAATTAGTATCCAAATTAAAGCAAAAAGTATGCAGAGAGAAAAACAACTGTTTGAATTTAAAACAACAACAACACATATATCAAAATGTGGTTATTTATTTTTATTTTGTCACAACAGTTTTAAAGAGTTGTTATTAAATTTCCAAATGCAGTTGAAGAAAGAAAAAAAAGTTATGCTTTATAGAAATATTAACAAAATGTGCAGTTCATATTTAAAAAAAGGCAATATCGAAAATGCATTCATTTTTTAATCGAATTGATTGTTAAAAGAAAATTGATTTAATATTCTATGAATCACACACAGTTCACCTTTATCTTAAAATAAAAATAATTGCGAATCCGTGAAGTAAAAGTATAACATTGACAAACAATATTATTGTTTCAATTTGAAGCTAAGTGACAACTTGTAATACCGTACATTTACAGCTACCTTTACTTTACTATCAACTAGATGGCATGCCTTGTTCTTTTGCAGCGAAATTTCTTTCTTCCTAAATGGTAGTTTGATTAATACTGAACGCGCTTTTGTTAGGAAATAAATAACATATTTCCCTTGCATCTGTGGGTCGCCCAGGAGCGCCGACCATTATGTATTCTAATGCTCCCAGGCTGTTGAACATCATCTTGTTAAACCCAGTCGAAATGCTCTTTCCCCTTCAGTTTAATCTGTTATTTTTTTAATAATCGTACTCTCTCTCTATCCACAGTAAATTTATTTCTTGTTTAAATATTGCAAAATATACATGTGATTGGTTGTCTTAAATATACTACCACCCCTTTTTTCTCTCTTTTCAGGTCTGGGGGATCTTGCTATTCTTTTTTTCTTTTAACTTATTTTTTAAAAAATAGTCTGGCTCTTTGCTGATTCTCTCCTGCCTTTTGCCCAGTGCCAACTATCCCTCCTTCTTTCCTGCTTCTATTCGGAGGGTCTCTCTCTCTTTCTCTCCAATTATTGCTTACCCTTAGTAGATTTATTTTCTATTTATTAATTTCTTTTAAATTTTTCCAATCCCCCCCTTCTGAACAAGCTTCTTCTACTTTCCAATTTTTGTAATTAATATCCCCCTTGGGCAGCCAGCCAGATGATATATTTACTCCCACCATCGACTAATCAGAGAGCAATCTATCAGCTCTCAACCAGGTCAAAATTACATCCAAAATTAAGTCAAGATCACCCTAAGTCACACCTCCCGGATATCTTCGTAGCAGCCAATAGCCTGCATGCCACTCCACAGACTGTGAAGTTCCACCAAACGTTATGTCCCACATCAAAGACTTTCTGATATGGGACTGAGGACTGTGTATCAGTCCAGACGCTAAAAAATAGACTGCAATCTTATTATAGCTCGCATTCCTTTTTGAATAATATTGCTTTCTTTGCTGTGGGGTTCAAATAAAACGGAAGAGAGGTTTTGATGCTCTCTTACTTCCTCTTTCGTCCACAATTTCTTCTCCTAATTTCCATACTTCGATAGGATGAACCTTTTTTGTTTGCCTGGGATTCGTTACTGCTCCTCTTTTTCTTCTGTGAGGGTATACGCATTCTTATACGAAATGGGGTCACTGTTTTTCTTGCCCTTTTTCCAAAAATATAATAGAAAAGAAAAGTGTGTGTGCGCATATGACCACACGATAGAAGTGATAACTTCAAATTTTTTAATGTTTTTTCTGGGATCAGTTAGGTGAATAAAAAACAAGGTTATATTAGTATTGTCCAAGAAAATTACTTATTTATATGTCTGTAGTCATAAAATAATATTTTTTGAGAAATATAAGATCATATTTGTGAATTAATTGTATTCTAAGAAGGAAACAATAGGTTTATGGTAACTGAAATAGGTTAAAAGTACTTTAGATTCAAAATTATTTAAATATCTATAAAAAAACTACAACTAGCATTGTTCAGTACTTTGTCATGCTCTCATTTGGATCATTTGACATAATTAAATTGAATGTTTATTTACAAAATCTACTAAAGGCTTTGATTTGTCTTTTGAAAAATCTACATTAAAATTCCAAATTAAACTAATAGGCAATTTGTTCAGAAGAGTTGATCCACCTTCAGTGTAGGCAACTAAACTTCTGTGAATGAATTCGATAGTTTTCTCTACACTTTGATTTGGTGAAATATAAATAGTAACCATTAGAATTATTTGTCCATTTTCCACTCTACATTTCGCTTCACAAATTTCTCCGATACATGACTTATTAAACCCAAATGATTAAGTAATATTTGATGCTACATCCATTTCTGAAGTGACCTAAAAGGTCATATCTTCCTTAGTTTTATATATAGAAACTCCACCAGCTATGTGATTGTGCCTTCGGAATTTAGCAATGCAATGAAGTTTAAAACATCTATGTTTTCTTCATTATTTATCCAAGTTTCTGTTAAAAGTAATAGAGTTACATGACACCTAACACTGTTATCGACATTCAAAGCATGTGCACGTAAACTTTGGCAAATCAAAGAATATATTGATATTCTCTTTTTTGTGGAAATGAAGTTTGTGAAGATATCTGTGATTATTGTAAGTTTATTTTGTGATAACCTTTTAAATTCATTTTGTAGATTCTCTTAGGCATGGAAGAATTTTGGATCGGAAGTTTCAGTAAAAATGTAAAGTCCTTCAAGACTTGCTGCTCTTGATAACGCAACGTATACCAATTGTTGAGAATGTGTTTTCTTATACTTATAACAAGTCTTGGAGGACTTTACGTTGTTTCAGTAAATTCCGATGCATTGTTATGAGCTTTACAAACCCAAGCGTAACAATGTTTGGATTTTTAAAATGCATCATTCAAGTTCACTCTCGAGAAAAACACGCCTAAAGAAGTTATCACCCACATTTTCTCTCCCGCTCCCCACCCCTGTTTTTTGTATTCACTCATAGGACAGGTTTCTATTTCTTTTCCGTGTGAACTTTTCTTTCTTACTTATGAGACAGTATTTGTGTGTGTGTGTTTAAGTATTTGCATGATTGCTATTAATCACTTTCCGGCACCTGGTGAGGGGACACTTCTGTATAGTAAGTATTTCCCCTTACTATATTTTATATTATCCCTCTTATTCTCACGAATTTGGATTAGAATCTCTCCTTCGGGAACCTTTTGTATATGTATTTTGTTTTGTCCATCAATAAATTATTTTCTCGAAGGTTCGGTTTGCAGCTCGAAACCTTTTGGGAGCCGTTACTGTGTTCTAAAATAAAAATTATCCTTGTGTGTTTTGTGCCCGCTGTTGTAAGGGGGAACATAAAGATCATTAAATATTTTTTTCTACATAGAGCACACAACACCGTCTGTTTTATTAACTAAGTAATAACAAATTTGACTCAACAAACTGTTGAAACATGCACAAAGAAAATGAAATACTTTGATCCTCACGAAATATATTTCTCGAACATTTCACGGACTAAGAAAGGATCAAACCATCTTGAATAAACATTTCCATCTTCGATTTCCTTTCTAAGCTGAAACGATGTTTCTACGAAACCAGCAATCAAGAAAAATAAATACGCCTATGCATGTATTTTGAATCATCGAGAAAGTTACAAGTCTTCACTTCAAAAATATGAAATCAAAGTCTGTTACTTATCCTTATAAAAGTGCTAATAGGACTCGGAAATGTATTCGAAATCTTTGAAGTAATCAGAACCGAAAATGATGGATCACAACCACATCGTTAGTGGAACGAAGAGTTTAATGTATATGGAAATTGATTCCTTGGAATATTGCATCTGCTGTTACAAACCAGCACAAGCAACCACAATTTTTAAATAAAGCTAATAAGATGAGTTATTTATGTATAATGTTAACTGAAACAAAGATTTAGTGACGCTTTTGGAAGTTAGTAATGAAAGTTTTTATGTACGATAAACTCGGAAACGTAAGATATTAATTATTACATGACCTTTAAAATAGAAAGTTTAAGCTCCATTAATTCGTGTACCCGGTACTTCTCGCGTAGGGTATGTCATATCCACCATCTAACTTTTTTCGACATTCATTCTAAGCCTTTTTTTAGAAAATGGATAGTTTCTCGAGTCGCGGACTTTAAGGTCATATCCTTTGAGGGGCCTTAGCTTGTAGGCAAATTCTAAATATATGTTTTTGGATACCGCCTCTTCGGGTATGTCATACCCAGCGCATGAATCGCCGTTACAGTTCTAAATGCATGAGGACGTTTTTATAAGTCTTCCTTAAGCTACGGTGTATTATTGTGGTTATGATCAAGAAATGTGATATTTAAATAATTTAATAGATACAGTAATTAATAGATATAGTACAACAGTATTTTCGATTGAAGAAATTCTCTTCGTGGTTATGATGAGGAAGAATCAAATGATGATGATTATAACAGCAAGTATCATTCTTCCACTGAAATCGATCCAGATATAGAAGAGGAATACATTCTTGAAAATGAACGTTTTATATGTAGTGACACAAAGACCTTTGGGAAGAACGTAATTTTATAGGAGACAACTGATGCGCATCTTATCCACTTTCAGATGAATTTTTGAAGAAAAAAAACTATTGCTGGAATAATAATAGAAAATAAAAAAACATTCCAATTTTTTTTTTACTATAAAGAATAAAGAAGTTCACTCGTACATGTTTAGTTTTAAGAAGATGCAGTTTAAAGATCCAGTGAAAACATCGCACTTATTCACGACGAGATTAAAGGAATGTATAAACAATGTACTGAATGCCCTTATAAAAAGAACAGAAAAACTAAATTTACGTGTGAAAAATGTAATAAGCATATTGTATTTCTTACTCTTTTCATACTTTTTAACTTTTCTACACAAATTTTACAGTAGAAACAGAATTTAAACTCCCTTGGGTATGAGATACCCTGCGAGAGAAATTTCAGTCGTTTTTTTCGCGCGAGTGATGCCGGTTTAAATGGTTTGTTTGAAGAATTATTATCAGACATGTGTGTGTGTGTGTGTGAATAATGCTGCATGTTTAACATATTTTGTTTTTTTGCTTACGTTCAATTTTTTTCTATTTTGAGAAAATAATGCTAGATTCACAAGATTACAATGTTGTGATTATAACACCAAAAATTGTGGAAAATTACGCAAATATTAAAACTTGAATTATATATAATTCTTATGAAGTTGAATAATTTTAGATAACTTTTTAAAAAATGACGTAAAAACAATTAAAATGTGAAGATTTATTTTTTCATCCTCAATATGAAAATAATTTTAAATGAATTAAACAGAATTTTTAAAATTCATATCTTTCAACACTGAAAAAAATGTGAGTTTAAGAGAGCAAAAATTCAATTAAGTTTCAAAATTTATTATCTTACATTCAGTCTAAAAACAATTAAGAATTTAAATATCGAAATGATGAGAGAATTGAAACAAATGCAAAAATAAAAATAAAAATGTTTCCTTTAACTTGAGATTTCGTCTATTGTAGTTATTTGTATATTCACTTGTGCATTGAAATGTGACAAAAATATCCTTAAATCATATTTTAAAAATTAAAGAATAATATTTTTAAGACATTAAGATCTCAGTTTTTCGAAACAGTTGTTCTCCAAATATTTAAATAAGCACTTTAAAATTAGTTTCTCCTTAGAACAGAATAATACACTTCATGACGCAGGGAGAAATAACAATTAGGTTTGGTATGAATTGCAAAATTTTTTGTTTCATTTTTTGCCGAATATAGTGCCATGATTGCTTATATCGTATCTTTGGTAAAATTATTTGATTAAATTACATGAAAGTATACCACAATTGTAATATAATGAACATGGAATTATATTATCTTTTTATATAAATAATACATATTGTGGTTATGAAATATTTTTTTTTATTTTTAAGTCATTTTTCTACATAGTATTAAATACGAACAATTTCAGCTACACATTAAACAAATATTGTACGTCTTGAAACATGCATAAGTAAACTAAAAAATTCTTCAATTTTGATTAAAAAGACAACAATTTTAAGAAAATTTGAATTTTGCAAAGGATTTTCTTGGAAAAATTTCCAATGATTATATTTAGTGTAATTTATTGTATAAAAACCTAGCAAATTGACAACAATCTTTACAATACTTATACTACAGCAACGAGCATCATTAAAAGATAAAATTTACTAACCGCTTCAATTAACATACACATCCAGATATATAATCAAATTAAAGACTTGACCAAAATTCTTCATCCCATTTTATCTACTCCAACTCATAATTTTCTTGCCTTACATATGTGCAAATAACGTTCAACAAACCGTTGATTTTGAGTATTTTCACTAGTTTTCCTCTCAAAAGTTTTTTAGGGTAATATTCTTAAAATTTAGCTCAAAGTATTAGACACATTCGATGGGATACGTATATTAGTTCTTATATAAAAATATCACACACACACACATATATATAACACTACGGTGAATGGTATTATGTATTTCATGTTGAGGTTATTGGTTTCATGCAGCTGAATGGAGGTGACATCCTTTTCTTTAATTTATATAATCAGTTTTTCAATTTCCCTACTATTTTAGCTCACTTTCCTGTCTCTCTCTCTATATATATCTTGTTCAAATTTTCAACCATTTATAAAATGCTTTCTATTCATCCAATCATGTTCAAATAAATTTTTTAAAACTTCTAATGCATGACACTTGAAGCTAATACAGTTTTTCAAATATTAATTCATTATTAAATTAAGTTAATTACCAGTTAACGACGCCAATTTAGATTCGTCTCCATTGTTGGAACAGTATAAATGTTAAAACAATTCAAATTTCTTTTATTTCTAATGGGCTGCTAATTGATGTTTTACCATTGCAGACCTAGTACATTCCCCGAAACTGATATCTCTTTTTAGTGCATCACCGTATAGGCGGATACCAATCGACGCCTGGTTTACTCCCTAGGGAGAGGCACCTGAGCTCTGCCGGTACAAAACTGTAATAGGATTTTATTTTGTCGAGAAAACTCAGGCCAAACCGACACTGTAGGGATCTTTTACATGCCGTATAATCATACGACATGAACGCTGTCGATTTTTTGCACCATGAAAATCCACCGACTTGAGCCAAGGTTGAATCCTCAACCTTGGGTGTGGAAGGTCAACAACAAACACTCCACGCCACCCAGCCGACACGCAATGACAAAAGTTGGCATCGAAAACCGGTTTTTCAACCAAACTAGCCCAACTGGGTGTGCATTGCTACGACAATACACAAATCGTGTCATTTTTTCTCAATTCCTACTATTATTTCCCTCTCCCTATATATACACTCATGGACAAAAAAATTAGCGCATCAAGAAATAATTGCAGGATCGTAACGCAACTTGGCATGAAAGTAAATGACCATATTTTATACTTATTGTACTATCCATATATGATATAAATCTCAATCGTCACTATAGGTATTTATCATTGTATTAATACATTTATTGGTTCTTTGCATCACACTCACAAAATTACAATTATTTTGGAGGAAAATATTTTTAAAAAGTATTGTTTAAGTAAATTATTTTTTTTTTTTGGTGACACGGTGTGCGTTATTTTTTTCAGTACTGTAGCTTCATTCAAGGTAGACCCTTTTTTAGATCTGTTTTAGATATTTTACTGACTCTGTTCGTACTAATTTAAATATTTAAATTACTTTACTCTAATTTATTTAAGTATCAAACTAATAAACTTAATGAAAGTATTTACACGATTTAAGTAATGGTCCACAGAAAGAGCATATTTAGGTCTTTCACATATTTTATTTTCTGTTAAAATATTGTATGAACACAAAAAAAGAATAGCGAAATGAATAAAAACAGTGTCAAATCATGAAGAGAAATGGGTGATGAATACAGCCACGTACATATCATTAAACAGCAGCATTACGATAGAATCAGACTATGTGTTACTATCAAGATGGTTGTATCCTCGATTCTCGGACAAATTTCCATGTCCAAACCGAACTATTACGGGCTCTATTTATCAGTTGTAGAATATCATTCTACAACAATACAGGTGTCTATTCAGTGATGTAATGGGGGCAGTGCCTATTTATGGAGAACAACACTCTTCCTCATCATGCAAGCATTGTAACAAATGCTTTGAAGAGGATATCACCGGTTTGGAACAGCCGACGTCATCTCTCATTGGGCATGTACGTGAAATGCTCATCCAACGATTGTAGTCCGTAATCCACCTCTTATGCCTATTCCGGAAATTCGAATATTGATTCATGATTGAGGAGGGTGGGCTCCGAAATCCAATCAGACAATAGGTTCAGACGTTATTCTGATTTATTTTCAGCACACGATATAGATACATAACCATTTTCCTTTCAAACGAACTATGTGATTCTACTATTTTTGTAAGTAGGATTGCTTCAATTGCTTTAAGTGACATTTTCCTTATTTTTATTCCATACTAGCCTTTACCCACCCCTTCTCTGGGTATTTCATGATGTTGTATGAATATATATACTGTATATATATATATATATATATATATATATATATATATATATATATATATATATATATATATATATATATATATATATAAATTACTCATATCTTAATATTAAGAACTCCATTGCATTGAAAAATATTCTTATAATTCTTGATTTAAGAACTTCCAAATAATAATTTCAAAAATTGAAGTAGAACTATCTTTTACTCTCTCTCTCGTAACTTCCACCCAAGTGGATTTCCACAAAAATCATTTGTAGTGGATCTCTACTCAATACAATAAACGTGCTGGCGAAATTTCAAGTCTAAAACTAATAGATCGAAAACGGAGTTTTTTTTTTAATACATAAGCACTAGCAACTATCTTAGAGAGTCGATTTCTATAAGACTCGCTCAACAAACTCGTTCAGTTCAATAACAGAGACATACATACCAAAATTCATTACAGTAGGTCTAGAAGTTCGAAAACGAGAATTTTTATGTATAACGCCCCTTAAGCTCTCGTGACACCTCTTGGGGTTTAATTTTTGTAAAACTCCTCGAGTAGTGATTTTCAACTTTATAAACGGAACAGTCTACCAAATTTCTTGGTACAAGTTTGTGGGTATAATAGTTCAAAAACGGGAATATTTATCTATAACACCGCTTAAGTCCCCTCAATGCCTCTTAGGGATCAATTTTACTAACTCAGAAACCTTCGCTGGCATGCGTCCAACCATTTCCCAAAGTTTCATCGTGATCGGATGACGGACTAGGAACCCACACACACAAATTCATTTTTTTTATATAGATATTGGTATGTGTACCCTATTTTTCTGCTCCGTTCTTTTTGCTTACTAAGTAGCTAAGTGGTCAAGACCAAGAACACTGGTCAGTTGTACGAGGTTTAACATTACGAGACCTGTCACCAAGAACCTTCGTATTTCTTTATAGTGTGATAGTAATAAACAAGCAATATAAAAAAAAAATTAAAGTCGATTCTTACTTAGGTCAACAAAGAAAAACTTTATTTTAGTTACTTTTTATCAAATAATTGCGATTAACATAAATATGTATATATACATATGACAAAATCACAATATTAAGTGGTAATTAATTTTCATTCATTATCATTAAAGTATCGTATTGCCATCCAAAATAACTGTGTATATAAAATTTCAATTCAACTGAATGCTTTAAAATGTGAGAAAAAAATCTTTTAAAATTTTGCTTCAAGTCGCTAAAAATGAAGCCAACGCGACTCTCTGTATCTGTAATTCTTTAAATAATTAGTTTCAGTCAATTTTAACTATTTATAAATAAGTTATCGTATTGTTTTACCCAAAACTATCTTGTAGAGAAAATTTCAATTCAATTGGATGCTTTGAAACGTGAGAAAAAAAGAAAACCTTTTGAAGTTTTTATGCAAATCGCCAAAAATGGTACCAGTGTGGCTGTGTATCTGTAATTCTTTGAATAATTAGTTTTAATCAATTAATTTGTATTGAATATAATTAAAGCACTGTATTGTCATCCAAAATAATCGTGTTTGTTAAATTTCAGCTCAATGGAGCGCTTTAAAATAAATTCTCTTACCGATTGAAAACTTGAACAAGATATATATAGGGAGATTGTAATCTATTAGTAGGAATTGAAAAATCAAATCAGACTTTACTTTTTCGTTATAAACTAACTTTGCGCTTACATTATTGCTGTACTACTATTTAGCTTTATTTCCAAAAACTTACCTTATACTTAATTTATGGTCATTAATTGTACTTAAATCATGATGCAAATTCATTATGCGGTAAAATTATTTTAATTAGGGATCAAAATCTATAAAAGAATATCTTAATGCAAAGTTACGCTGTATGGACGCTGATTGTTTATATATTTTTCCAATTTCTAAAAGGTGAATATTATGTTTAAAAATTTTGTTTGCATTTGTGAAGGACAAATCAAGCATAAATTTTCTTTTAAAGTTTTTAAAAGGCACATTATAATTGGAATGTATTAAAATTAATGTATTAAGAAGTAGGAATAGTATATATATTTTGATTTCAAATAATACAAAATTAGAAAAAAATGTGTGGGAGTGTGTGAGTACAGCAAATATCAAACTAAAACCATATAAGAAGTTCTTATGTATATGATTTTCCATTGCCCACAATAGATTATATTTCAAGATCATGGAAAAAGACATATAATTTTATTATTGTAATACAACTAAGTAACGTATGATTTCATTACATCCTACCCTTTAAAAGAAAAATAAAATGATAGAAACTGCAAATTGATTTTAAACATTTTTTTTTCATTTTCTTTCTTTCTTTCTTTTTGTGTGCGTGTGTTTCAAATAATATTACATAGATAATTAAGTTTCATGATTAAAAAAACAAACTTTTACTTTTTAATTATCCAAAATTGAAAATATAGATAAAATGGTGAAAGAGAAGCAAGAAATCTTATTAATGACAATTTTGTCACCATTACTTTATTAGACGTAAATGCTGTCGCAAATTTCAAATTGAGGGAGAAGTCAATTCCTGTGAAGCATCAAATCTATAATATAAATGGAGACAGCTTTATAACAAAAAGTATTGCTAGGCTAAGAAAAGGTCATTACAGTTTGATAGGTATGGTAGAAGATTTTACAGGAATTCTGATAACTGTTTAGATATAGAGATGGCACCAGCTCATATTTTTGACTGTCCAGCTGTTCTTGCTGCTCTACAAGAAATAAGGGTCCTCTTTTCGTCAACATACCTCTATGTGGACATTATCGAACAGATTTCTAGAACAGTCATGGTACTATCTCACTTGGACAAATCATGGATACGACATCATCATCATCATCCAAAACTGAAGTTAAAAAAATTGAAACAAATATTTCTATAAAAGTTTAATTATTATTGTCCAAAGTATTATTTAATAACTATTAAACTGTTCAAATACTGTTACAGTATTTCCTTCTATTTTCATTTGACTTAATATCCTAGTTCAAAAGGCTACTTTTAACTGAAATTTCTTAATATATTTTCTAAGAAAGACATACATTACACAAAAATACTGTAATATATTTAAAATTTATCATTATTTTATGAAACAATTTTTAGATTTATTTGTTTTAAGTGAATGACATCAGGAAACATCAGCTGATAAAAAAATTGAATTAACACACATTTTGTTGACAAAAAAATCTATCTTTAAGTGTAGAAAAAGATTTGTGTGTGTGTTTTTGAAAACTCATTAACTTTACCGGAAATTTTCTTTAGACAGAACTAGTTAATCTGTTTGGGAAAATAGTTTTCCCAAATAAATTAGCTAACCAACTTGGAACTAGTAATAAAATGTTATTTTTTCTGAATAAACCTCTAAAAGATCGCAGACTTAAATGTATCTCAAAGGATATATATTTTTTAAATACAACCTAATTTTTTTAGGTGCAGTGAGTTGGCAGTAATATTTTTTATTCGATTCATCCAGTTTTTATAAGATTAATAAAATATTAATGAATTATATATTTTACCGTTAAAGTGTAAAATCAGTTATTTCATGGAATAAATTGGTAATTCATAAAAAAAACGAGAAAAGTCAGTTAAAGTATATAAAATTATTGAGTTCCACGATTTAACTAGCTATTCTATAGATAACGATTACTTGATCGTTACGACACTTTCTTCTGTTCTGTCTGCTTTTTGTCAGTTTTGAACTGAAATTCAAAGTGCCATCACATCAATCCTTGCTCTAATAAATAAAAAAAAATAAAGTAAAGTCATTTCATAAAATTTAAGTAACAATTTTTCATAAAGTTGACTCTTTTCTCAAAAGAGCAACCGCAAGGTTGAATTCACCACAAAGACAAAAAAAAAAAAAAAAAAAAAAAAACAGCAGCTTCTACCTATACGATGTGTGTAAATTAAATAATGAGACTGATTTTTTTTCACTTGTTTATTCCAATAAACTTACTATTTAACAATGTCTCCTTCAAAGTAACTGCCTTCGGTTACAGTCGTTTGAATGTTTTCCAGTGTCCCAAAATGATGTCCCTTGAGGTGATTGAGGAACGAGGAAAAAGTCACAAGGACTCAAGTCGGGCGAATAAGGGGGGGTGGCTGAGAAGCAACAGGAATGTTCTTACTGGCCAAGAAACGGTTCACTGAGAAAAGTTTTCGGAACCATTTTGGCACAGATCTTTCTCATCTTCAATTCATTGGTCGAAATCTGATGAACGGTGGTGTGATTCAAATTCAACTCTTCCCCAATCTTTCTGACAGTCAAGCGACGATCTGAACGCACAAGATCCCACAAGAACGCACAAGTTTTTGAAACTGAGGGCCTTCCGCTGTGAGGCTCATCTTCAATTGACTCGCTTCCTTCTGAAAATGCCTTAAACCACCGAAAAACTTGGGCCCTTAACAAAACACTGTCTCCGTAGGCTTGCTGAAGTTTTGCAAATGTTTCCGTTGCGTTGTGTCCAAGTCTGAAGCAAAACTTGATAGCACATCGTTGCTCGAAATTATTGTCACTCATTTCAGAACACACAAGAAAAACCTGTTTCACTAAACAAATCACTACAGACATAAACTTAACTCAGCGACTTCAAACTCATACTGATGACGCATCACATATTTACCTACCTCCCATCCTTGTCCCACTTCCCCAGTGTTGCCAGATCAAACACTACGCTACCAGTCTCATTACTTAATTTACATACCTCGTATATATATATATATATATATATATATATATATATATATATATATATATATATATATATATATATATATATATATATAAATTACGATTTCTGCAGTTTTTCCTTTTTCTGTTTTATTACCCCATGTTCGCTGAGTTTCCCATGAAGTTTTCTTCTTCTGTCTTCTGCTACATTCTAGACTATGGTTGATTTGTTTTGCGTTAGTTATCAGAAGAAATGCTTATGTTATTTCATAAAATCCATGTGTTAACCTATTTTTTTGAGTATATATGTCCTCGTATGCTAAAATTTTTCAATACAATTATACTATGAAGGAATGAAATGTAATGAATATTAACTGAAAAATATAATACTTGCAGCATTTAGAATAAGGTACTGTGTTTTTTTAAACGAGTGAACGATCTGTTTGCTTTTACAATATTTTTTATTTATTTAGTCACCCATTCAGAGAACTAGACGGGAATATAATGTACATATGATGAAAAATTTGAAACAGATTAAAGGATTAGATACCTGATATTTGACAGTCAACAAAACAATTTCTTATCTCATGTTCTTTTTTATTTCTTTTTTTTTAAAAATAAGACTAAACTTGCATAATATACGAAATTGTTAAATTTTGCTTCGAAAGATTAGATAGAAAAATAAATATAGCAATATTATGTACCTAATGAAATATTCCAATTTATTACTCGAATATAATCTTTGAACGGAAAAAACTAAATTTTCACTTAATTTCCTTCGATGATATATTGGGTGTAAAGGAATATGCATTGTGTAGTTGGTAAAACTACTTTTCATTTCCAAGTTCTGTAAATAATCCTTTTTTCCTTTAAGTTGCGTTTCATCTCTAATTTTATGATGAACTAATAAAATAGCAAATATTTATTTTTAAATAAATGTTTATGAGGAAATTAATCTTCTTCAGATCTTTATAATTTTGTCAGAGATTTAATTTTCTTTCTTTGTACAGGTTTAGATAAAAAAAAAATAGTTAATTATTTAAATCCAATGTATTAATTTGTTTGAGCATTTTATGCATTTTAAATTGTGTTTCTTTGCTTTATAACGAATAAAATTATGTATCAAAGGAAATTTTTTAAGAACAGAGCAAATTCAGTTGAAGTCGAAACAGAAGCGAAGAATACATCGTTCTTAAATATATAATAATTTTATATTTAAAGATACGAATCTGATGATCGTTAAATATTTCATGTAAATTAACAATTTAAACTAAATAGAGAGTCTGAATACTATAATTTAACGCGTCCATCTACACTTAATTTGTAACAAAGTGTTATAAAACAGTTTTTTTATAACCTTCATTCGTTGATTTTTTCCTTACTTAGAACATTAATTTTTAAGTGAATGCTTAATTTGAACTGAAAGTTTCACTTAATGTTTCCTCTTGGTTTTCATAATTGTATTGAAAAAACTGTGCTTTTGATTCTTAGCCAGCAATGAATTTTCTTCTCTTAAACAAAACATTATTCAGTCTAAATAGTTTAAGAGAAATATTTAGTAAGTAAGGTAAGTAAATGAAATTAACAACTACTATACTGTTTGAATTAATTTGAGACAAATGGGAAAAATGCGATTTGTTTCGAAAACCGTAGCTTTTTATCATTATATACATTAAACAGACTAAAAAATCTACAAATTAGTACAAAGTATGTCTTTCCTTAGCAGAAATGATCTTTTCAACCCGTCTTGGCATTGACTACACTACAGTAGCACACATGTTCTTGATTTCACCATCTTGAAAAAACACAAGTATAACCCTATTTATCATTTGCTCTGTTGTCGTGCGCTTCATCTTAGTGAAACGATTCTTAAGAATATGCATCAGTTTTGAGTAGGATTTAAGTCTGGGAAATTTTCAAGCCAATCGAACACTTTTATTTTATTTTCAGAATAAAAAATATGGATAAATTTTGAACTGTGATAAGGGAACAAGTCATGTTGAAATGTTCCACCAAATGTTTCCATGAATGGAACAATTCTACTAAATAATATTTCTATATATTTCACAGAATTCATCCGCCGGTATTTAAAAGGAACTGAGTTTCCAGAGCCATTTGTTGTGAAAAAAATAGGGAGTTTTTACAGTCTGTTGGATATGATCTGGTAACAAAGTTTCAACTTCGTCTAATCCCTTCGTTCTTATCCTTGCACAAGTAAATGTTTCATCACTCAAAGTCATTTTCTTCCAGTCGTTAATACTCCATGATCAGTATTTTTTGGCCCATGCTAAACGTTTTTTCTTCATTTTCTAAGTAAGAAATAGTTTGTTTCCTCAGTCTTGTTGCCTTAGTGGTCCCCTTAAAGAAGCCTTTTCCGTGCAGTTGAGGTCCTTACTTCACCACCATTATCCAATAAATCTCTTCAAAGGTCTATGATTGCTTTCCTTGGATTTATTTTGCTACATGTTATTAAAATTTTACCAATTCTTGGAGTAGTTTTCCACTTGCACCCACATTTTTCTTTTCTTTTTGGAGACGATGATCCAGAATTGAAATGCTTTTAAAATAACTAATTCAATCACAACAACTGCCATAGCTATATCTCTCACAGTCATAGAAGTGTGTTCATTGAGATAGATTTATTTTAGAACGGTTCCTCTCGAAGTAATATCCATCTTTGAACAAGTAAAAGTAACACGTTTTATACAGAACACAAAATTGAAATCACCAGCTGACCCACTAAAATGCTCACAACTGAGCTTCTGATGCGTTAAAATAAATAAAATTTCGTCAAGGTGGATCTGTCACACTACCTAAAGGCAGATATAACGGGTTTGAGTTCGTTCAGGACATCAAAGGTAATCATACACCAATTTAAACAAGAAAAGTATGTTTGTCTCAATTAATTCGAACAGTATAGTATTTACTGCTAAAAACTCAATTTAACATCAATTATAATCTGAATTTTAGTAGTCTGTGTACTATTCATTTAAAGACAAAAAGTCGCAAGAATATTGAGATAAGAGCAGCTGTCTCGGTGGCTTAGGGGTAGCGTACCCCCGCTCGTAAATCTAAGGCTACGGGTTCGTTCCCGACTGGAGTGGAATCGTACGTTGCGAAAATTCTCAGACACGCCTGCCGTATGATTGTGGAATGTAACTTGATCCTTTGAGCATCAATTTGGCTCTGGTACACTCGGCAAAATTTAACCACAACAGTATTTAGCCTCCAACGAGAGCATGAATTAAAATTAACATTTGGTAGGGAGAGCCTCCACTAGATGGTGCCATCACTGAGGACATGGTATTCTGATTGAGGAAGCTGCGAACTTGCTGTGTTTGCAAAAGCCTGTGTACCGAAATGCAGTCCATTTGAGAAAGATGAAAGAACTTTATTCTTCATTAATTATTTTTGGATGATAACATTATGCGCCTTCGTCTAGAAGCCAAATAGGAAAATATGATATGCGACTCTCTTGATAACTTACAAATATTTTACTTTTTTTACCTTGTATATATATCTATAGATATTAAAATGGATGTTTGTTTATATGAAATCGCATCCCTCCAACACCGTTCAACCGATGACTAAGAAAATTAGCATGTACATGTATTTTTTTTGTGTGCTATAATCTTTGTTGCAGATCCTCACCAGGCGGCGCTGCAGCATGTCAACTTCTACCCTGTTCAATCAATCGCCAAGTTGCCTACAGGGTCGCTAAAAAGGATGACAACTTGGCTCTATCGCCAACCTTTCGCTATGTTTATATTGAATCTCCATTATAATGTAAGGAATGGCATTGCTTGCGAATGTTACAAATTTAACATAAAATAAATACAACAGAAAGTATTATTAATGAATTACACATCCAGATATAAATTATTAATATTATTTTAAGTGTTCTTTGCACAAAATGTGTAACAATGTGTTACTTCTGCTGAATGGAGATCAGCTTAGGAAGGTGTTTCCAAAAATCGACCCACAAAAGAATAACGGGATGTTGTAAATAAAAAAAAATCTCTTTTATCAGCTATTAGATCTACAGACTTAAAACTTAACAAATATGGTTTTTTGTTCAACTGAGAAGTGCAAAAAGCTTTTTATTTTGTATAATTTGCGTTTTACGTAAAATAAACTCATTGAAAGTTTCTTTATCCTTCAATCTGTATTGTTTAAATTTTTAATTCACCAGTGTGAAGAACAGGTATACCAGCTCGTATGTTATATTTATATCTACAAAAGATTTACATCCCTCTAGAATTTTTATTAATTTTACAATGGCTTTTTAAAAATTCTATCATACCGGTCCTGAAAAACACGCAAAACATATTTTTCTTTTTCACATAGAAAAACCTTTATGTTTTCGAATGACAAAACATGAAGATAGTTTCATTTGATACTGTCTCTCAATTTGCTTGAAAAACAGTTATCCTATTGCGTTAAAATAACATAAGATACCTTTTAAAACTTTTTATAAATATTACTTTAAAATATGTAAACGCTGTAGAAAATGTGATTGTTCCCTATATTCTCTAGTGAAAAGCAAGATATAGACATTTCGCTGCGACGTTTAAAGCGTTTTTCTTCGAAATTGATTTCTTAGGAACAAAAGAAATTTTAAAACTACTCTTTTTGGCGTTATTCAATGCTACTATTTATCTCAACAAACGTTATCGTTTTTACAGAATTCAGTAAACATGATTCAAGGGACCTTTACCAGTTCATGTATTTAAAATATTCGAAAAGTTCCTCGAAATTTCTATGATTCTACACAAGGATTCCATTCAAAACTTAGAAATGAATGCATAAGTAGGGATGTGTGAGAAGAGCTGTTTTTAACACGCTTTTATAAGTTTCACCAGTATGTAACGGAATCTTTGAACTCGATTTTTACCCATTTTAAAAAGTCATATTAATTCGAAATTTTTCACACTTGTCAAGGGCTGATGACAATACAATAATTCAATAAATTTGTTGCATTGTCCCGAACACACAGAATAATCAAGAATAACGATTTCCAGATTTGGAGACTAATTCCTTATACCATTGCCAAATTTGACGACTAGTTCTATATACCAATTCCAAAATTGGCAACTATTTCCAAATCCCATTTTCAGATTTGGCGACTAAAATATTCAGAGTAATCCTAAAAGCGGAAATGTTTTTTTTTGCGTCAGCAATTTCTTATAATATAAACAAATGTCCAGTTTTCTGAAAATGGAAATAGAAAAAAAGACTCATGCATGTGAAAAAAAAAAATTTGTTTAACTCAGATGGACAAACCTTTTCGGTCGCAGGCAAAAAAAAATTATTTAAAAAAAATGTATGAATAAATGATAATTAAAAAAAAACAAAGAAAGACACTTTTATTGTAGATCAAACTAAAAACTAAAAAATAAATTTTAGTTTAAAAAAACTAACTTATGGTTAATCGAACTACAAAACTAAATACTTTAACTAAAAAGTTAAAAAAAAATCTTGATATAAGAATAAAATGATTTAGTGAATAATTAACGTCATTAGGGTAAAAGTGTGGGATGCTCTGTATCAATTTCTTACTAGTTCTGCTTCGAAACGCTGAATTAGTGTAAACATTTATTACAAAGCACACGCAGTGCTTTTAACCCAATGGCATTAATTTTCTGGTAAATTATTTTATTCTTATATTAAGAATTATTTTTTTTACTTTTTAGTTCGATTAACCATAAAAGCGTTCTTTTTTGGGTTTTTTTAGCTCTTATTTATTTTATATAATTCAGTTAATTAAAAAATTTATATTAAAATTATTTTATGAATTTTTATGGAGGTATGAATAAACGTGTTTCCAAATTACTCATATGCCATTTTATAGAAATATTCACATCAAAGTGAATGAAATAAAAAAAACCTATATATATATATATATATTCCATCTTCTAGCATTCTAAATCTGTCCTTACATACCTTTTATATTTAATCCGCAGTAGCTGTAATACAAATCTTTTGAGAAAATTTAATCATATTAGATGTTCATCGGGGCTTTTACGACGATACATCGGTCTTCAAGAGGCTACCTTGGATTCATTCATCTTTACATACGGAATTTTCTTCATACGGAATATGGGTGGATAGTTGATTTGTATATCTGACATTCTGTATGAAAGGAAGTAAAGATTAAAATCTTTGAATACAAAGAAATCTAAGAAAATTTATATAGTTGTGTGTAATTCACTTTTAAACCAATTTCTTACTTCTTGCTTGCATAAATATGCTTGCATCCATTAAAAATATCACTACTAGTTTATTGTACTTTACTGTACTGGTACAACATCGCACTATCTCAATATGCAGTGAGACAGCAAAATCGTATATAAAACAAATATCACATCGCATGCATAGGATAAAGCTCCTACAAGAATCAAGCAAAGCTGACAGGAAAAAGTTTTTTAACTATAATAAATTAAAATACTTTTTATACTTGTTAAGGAATTATATTGATAAAAATATCTACGGGAGTTAAATTCCTCAAAAAAAAAAAAAAGAAAATGGGAGTTTTTTAAAATTAAAATTATCTCGAATACTTTATGTAAAATAGAAGTAAATGCTATAGTTATTTTCCACACAATTCTTTTTCAAATATTTTTGTAACTTATATAAATACGTGACAGCACTTATGAATTTATTTCGTTGTACCATCTATGAAAATAGATATGTTTTTAATGGAAAAGAGAATTTTTGCGTCGCTGTTTTTTTTTAAATGTCAAGAGTGACTTAGATTCGAATATTCGTTATACAGTCCAACCTCTATATTGCGAATTTTTCTATATAGCGAGCTTTTTCCTTGGACCTTGGACATTTCACGATTTTCTTTGTAAAATAACCTCTCTTTATCGAAGTGAATTTTCTATATAACGAACTTAATTTTTGTTCTCCCTACTTTTAAAGTATCTACAGTTCACTAGAAACATCTTCGATATCCCCTCTCGCACTCAGTGGAGTTGTCCCGTACCCCCGTGTTGTTCTAGTTATCAAATAATGTATGTTTAATATAACTTGCATGCTTTAATTTGTAAAATGTCCTTAAAATCATTAATTTTAATATAAAATTATTTTCTTAATATTGAACATATAGTTTTTCTTTTTTTCCTTGCAGTTTTTATTTCTGTTTTTCTTTTTTTGATGAGTAAGATGCATAAAATAAACAAATATTAATTTAAAAAAATAGTGTGGATGATTACTTTTTTTAATATATATAATGTTTATGAATTTATAAAATTTGTTTTATGTGGTTAATAAAGTACATTAAAAGATGAACCACTATATAACGAATTTTCCATATAATAAACTTTTTCCGAGATTTAGTGACTTCGTTATATAGAGGTTTGACTGTATTTTCTTTCCACGATAGAATTTCAGCTCCAAGCACATTTTAAATATCGTAAAGACCTTTTTAAAAACGACTTTTCAGCAAACCCTACAAAATCACGCTTTTAGAAATCAAAGAGATGGTGACTGTTTTCTTTACCTTGTACTGTTGTGGATTATGAATTGCTACCAATTTAACTGATGGTTAAATATTTTTATTTGAATATTTTATGCATACATACACTGCTGGACAATTGCTAAGGATGGATCATAAATTGCTATGTAGCATAACATTAAGCGAGACATGAGGCCTAGTAGGATAAAATATAGTTGCCCCACTGTTCAGACATTAGCATAAAGAATATTTATTGTTCTGGAAAGTACAAAAGCTGTGAAACATCTGAAAGAGAAAAAAATGTTCATTTGATCTGCGTACGGAGAAATGGAACAATGCATCTAAAAGTCAGCAGGCACCTTAAAGAAAGGTATCAGTACGGGATATGACCACCGTGGAGTGTGATGCAACATTCCATACGTCGTACCATACTTTGCACAACATTATCCAGCAGCTGTTGAGGCAATTTATCCCATTCCTCTGTGAGTGCACGGATGAGGGTGTTCTTGTTTGTCGGAGAATAGTTTCGACCAGCAACTTGCCTCCCCAAAGCATCCAACACATTTTCAATGGGGTTTAGATCTGGAGAACGCGCTGGCCATACGAGACGTTGAATACCCTCACTGTCTAGACAATCCTGAACAGCGAGTGTTCGATGACGTGTTGCGTTGTCTTCCATAAAAACAAATTTATCACCGACAGCACCACGGAAAAGACGAACATGAGGAAGTAGAACTTCATCCATGTATCGTTGGCCCGTGATAGTCCCATTCGCAACCACATGTAGGCGCGTGCGGCCATTGATCATGATGCCGGCCCACACCATGATACTGCATGTCGGATATCGATCCTTTTCCTGGATATTTTCTGGACGATAAGCAGTACCACTCTCGCGCCAGATCAGTTGGCGTCTACAATCCGATGGCAGACTGAACCTACTCTCATCTGAGAATAGTACGCATGCCCAATCCTGTTCAGTCCAATTGTGATGCTCACAACACCATTGCAAACGGGCAGTACGATGCTATCTGGTCAATGGAACACGCACAACAGGTCTGCGTGCGTATAGTCCTCCTCCCCTCAAACGTTTGGCAACAGTTTTTCGGGAGATCTGCTTTCCTGAGGCAGCAAGAAACTGATTTGCCACCTGCTGAGCTGTGGTGCGCCTGTTCCTTTTTGCTGATAGGACGATATATCTGTCTTCTGCAGGCGTCGTACTTCTAACACGACCTCCCCGTGCCGTCTACTACACATTCCAGTAGTTTTAAATGACTTCCACAGCCGTGAAACAACGCTGTGAGCGATGTCGAACTCCCTGGCAACATCTGTTATTTTTCGCCCTTCTTCGATCTTTGCAATAATTCGGCCACGCATAAAATCATCTATGTGATGTCGGGAAGACATGCCAAAAATTTTAAGTTCGACTAATTAAATCTTTCGTGTAAAACTTTGACTTGAAACAACAACTGTCCACACGCGTCCAAACCTTTAAAGCTCTTATGAACGCTATCACGTGATGAACAGACGTGGAAAAAAAATTTGCATGTATGCTCATACTTCTTCTTACTAATATCCAGCACTTATTCTAATTTTCCCCATTTTGCTTCCTTTCATTTTGTGGTTGCTACGGATGATAGTGTTACCCGTCCTGAGCAATTGTCCAGCAGTGTTTGCCTTAAAGACAGCTTAAAAATCCTTTGTTCCTTTAAATTAAGGCATTTAGATGCTCATACGAAGCTTTTATAAATATAATTTTTTTTAACGATGCTTATGTTTTCAGAACTGAAAGAAGTCGAATGACACATAATGAGCATTAGTGTGTTTGTTGGATGCATTGAAGTAGGATAACCTTCGACAATTTTTTTTACGTTAATCCAGCGTTTCTCAAACTGTGCGGCGCGCCCCCTAGGGAGCATGATATGCATATTGAAAAGTCGAAAACAAAAGATTATTTTAAAAAATCATTAATTTGCTGAAGATAAACAAACAAAATACATTCTCCCATAATGAGAAAAAAATACACATTTGCACTGATTTAATGCAATTATAAATGAATCAGAGCTGTCCAGTGTAATTTGTGATTAATTTAGCAATACTAAGTTAAGAACCAGTTTACTAATTTCCATTGACCCCCATGGGCTTTTCATAAAAAATTATATTTAAAAACTCACTCTTATTTTGATAATTTGTACGATATATAATTAATACCTTTCCCTACCGATTAAAAGGTAAGTGATTCTCTCACCAATACTACTATCTTCCTCATAGGCGTGCGTCTGTGATGTATTGAGGGTTAAGAAAAGGAATAAGTAAGCAAATCCTTTGAAATAAAAGTAAACCCTTCGCAAACATTATCAAAGTCCTTATATTGCATTCCAAAGCCTTCGGAATAATTTTATAAGTAGCAGAGCACAGAAAAGTTTGAAATTCGAAAGACGTATATATACGTCCGGGGCAATTAATGCTTTGGCAGAGCGAGACGTTTATATACGCCGGTGTCACTTAAGAGGTTAAAATCGTATTGTAGCATTAACTTCAAAGTATAGACTGATTGGATTTAATACATTGTTATTGCATGGAGGGAGGCACGTTGAATGAATGAGTGAATATTAACGTCGTACTGCTCAGCTACATGAGGGCTTTGGGCGACGGACCACGTAATTTTGAACTATGATCAAGTGACACGGACGACACCAGAGCTGACACTTTCTCTCCTGACTGCCACACCAACGGGAGGAAGTTTGAGTCAACGGAAGATTTAACGTGCATGGCTCCCCAAACGGCGGGTCTTTAGTGGTGATGACACCTGACAAGGCCAGCCACGATTCGATACCTTGACCTCTCGGCTGCCGTGGCCCCTGGGGGTGCGTTGACAATTATGATTGAATAGTGGGTTGTAAATATTGAAAGTTTAAGAAGCACTGCGTTAACCCCTTGAGTACCAGACTGCTTTTCCTAGTACTTCCAGAAATCCCAGATTTCTAGGGATACTGACCTTGACATTATGAATGCATGTTTCATTTTTCCTTTTCACGCTGACTAAGGGTCGTTTGTGTCTCATTTCGCTTTATAAAGTTTTTTATTATTTTTTTTTTAAAAAAAGACTTTTCTTGCCTAAATGGCATCGTCGTTGGATTTCAACGAAAGTGGTACTCGTTCCAAATGGGAATATTTGTCGGAAATCGATGAATACGACAGTGACTTTGATACAGATTTATCTATTTGCGATGAAGATGGAGAAATGGAAGTAAAATCAAAATACACTTATGTAGCTCATGCGAAATAGCTTTTTGTGTTCCAATGAACATTCCAAGCAATTTTACTAAGATTTCTAATTTTAGATTATATTTTCCTATTTCTTAAAAATTTTCGCAACCCAGACATTTTGTACCTTAAATTTTGTAATTTTATGCCATCCCAATAAAAGAAAATTTACCGTATAATTTTTCCTGAGCTGGCTACACTTGTTGTACAAAATATAAGCCATGTATCTACATAAGTTTACAATTAGGTTTTGCCTTATACATAGCTTGTATCCATTAGTGGTTACGTGGTACGCAAGAGTTAATTGCTACAGTAACCAAGAAAAATCTTCGAGTGACCTCACAAGTATTGCATCACTACTGGCAGCGTTATTTGATAAAACAGCACAGGTTAGCAATGTGTCCTGAAATCTCCAAATGACTATATGTCCAAATAGTAAAAATTTCTGTTTTTCTAACCATGTAATTAAAATGGTCAATATTAAAATAATATTATGAGCATGCCAATACAGCATTGATGAAATGTTTCTCAATTGATTGATCCTCAATGGTGCACGATGATAGACGATGGCTATTGTACTTGGTTAAGATTGAGCCACTCACAAATGAAGCTATTACTTCCCTCTCTAAACCTCCACACTATATACACACAAATATTTTATCTTCAATAGACTTAACACGCTCCAACACGACAGGTCTATCGTGGCCTCAGGATTTCAACCTGAAATTATTCCTGATTTTTCTGACTTAGAAGAAAGATTTTTCCTGGAAACTAATGAGATAAGCACAAGAGTCTAAAAATAAACACAATAAAGTCAAAAATATTATAAAATATCCCACATTAACATGGCATCACTCGCGCGTAAAAACGACCGAAAATAGTCGTGCAGGGTATCTCATACCCAAGGGTGTTTACATTCTATTTTAATTTGTAAAATTTGTATACAAAAGTTAAAAAAAGGAAGGCCAGTTGGAAATACAATATGTTTATTACATTTATCACACGTAAATTGAGTTTTTCTGTTCTTTTTAAAAAGCATTCAGCACATTGCTTATACACTCTTTTAATCTCGTCGGGAGTAAATAAGATGTTTTCAATGGATCTAAATTTATTTATTTTTTAATCTGTATCTTTTTAAAACTTAACATATTGGAGTATACTTCTCTATTCTTTAAAAATTCAAAACTTTTCTAATTTTTTTTTTTTCTCTTATTGTTCCAGTAATATTTTTTTTCAAAAGTTCATCTGAAAGGGGGTAAGATGTGTACCATTTGTCTTCCTTAAAATTACGTTCTTCCCAAGTGTTTTTGTGTCTCTACACATAAAAATTTATTTTCAACAGTGTCTCGCTCTTCTAAATCTGGATCGATTTCAGTGGAGGAATCATACTTGCTGTTATACTCTTCATCATTTGATTCTTCCTCATCATCACCGCAAAAAGAATTTCTTCATCCGAAAATACTGTTGTGCTATATCTGTTAAATACTGTACCTATTAAGTTACTTAAATATCACGTTTCTTTATCATAACTACAATAAAACGCCGTAACATATGGAAACTTTAAAATGTACTCATGCATTCAGAACTGTAGCGGCGATTCACGCGCATGGTATGGCCTACCCGAAGAGGCGATATTCAAAAATATAGATTTAGAGTGAGTCTACAAACTAAAGATATGAACTTCAGTCAGCTGCACGAGAAACTATCCATTTTCCCAACCAGGCTTAGAAGGAGCGTTGAAAAAAGGTAAACGGTGGGTATGACATACCTTGCGCGAGTAGTGCCAGCGCAATCGTAAACGTAATCGTTTAAATGTAATATCGTGGAATATTGCATCGGTGTGTATTTAGGGAAACCTTGAGGGAAACTCTATAGTTGCTTGAAATATCGAGTTGAAGTTCTAAATGCATTGCGAAATTTTATACTTCAGCAGTTGGATCATTTTTAACCCTTTCGTGGTCCATTTATTTCACCTTTGAATTCTCTCAATTTTTCATATTTTATTAATAATTAAACAATAGCATTTAAGGAAATATATTTTATTTGCTGAACTTTATATTCACATTTAAATTTTAGAGATGGTAAGAATACTTTCCAAGGAACCATTCACCATCATGAAGAAAATTAAATTTAATGGTGATTATTTGCCATGAAAAGATGAGAAGCATGTTGCAATGCACAAGGAGATATCGCATTCTACACACATGTAGTGGGTTCTCCTGTACGACTGATCAACACTACAAATGAACGGAGACTAGTTCAAAGACATGGGGACACGAGACAACTCCATTGAGGTTGAAAGGGGATATCGAAGAAGTTTCTAATGAACTGGACAATAGGGATTAAAGGTTGCACTTTTTGGATGAAACGCCCAGAATTCTACCGCTTTCAGGGAGTTAACCGCTAACATAATAAAACTAGTTCAAGATTTATGACCACCTTAAAATGTGTTCAAAGAGAGAAGAAATGTCTAGAAATTCTTTAAAAAACATTGGATCACAAGAAAAAAGTGTGCTCTATAGAAAATGCACTTCGCTATTTTGACGAAGAAAATCATGAAATGTTCTTGGTTCCAGAAAAAAGTTCGCTCTATAGAATAATTCGCTCAATGGAGGTTCGACTGTGTATATATACATAAATCGTAATTGTCGTAATACTGGCGAGTGGTAAGGAAAATAAATTAGACCCTCATTTCTTTGTTGATGTTGCATTGACCAGGCAGTCCTTTATGGCTAGAAATCTGTTTTTTTAAACATGTAGAGACTCACAAAAATAAATATCTTAAGCAGAACACAGAAAACTTACAGTAAAAAAAAAACCCACGCGCGTACTGTACATTTTTACGAAGATAAAGACAAAGAAACAATGAGAAAAGTGACGTGATAGCTACAGGGCGAAGACATAAGAACAAGTAATATAAAAAAATGAAGTCAATTCCTACTTAGATTATTTTAGCTACTTTTTGTTAAATAGGTGCAATTAATATTAATATGTATATACATATGACAGAATCACAACATTAAGTGGTAATTCATTTTTATTAATTATCATTAAAGTATCGTACTGTCATCCAAAACAATCGTGTCTATAAAATTTCAGTTCAACTGAATGCTTTAAAACGTGAGAAAAAAACCTTTTAAAGTTTTGTCACAAGTCCTCAAAGGAGTCGCTAAGTAGCCAAAAATGATGCCAACATGCCTGTATTTGTAATTCTTTAAATAATTAGTTTTAATCAATTAATTCTGATTAATTATAATTAAATTATTGCATTGTCAAAAATGTATAAATTTTTACATGTGTAAGATGCTTAAGATGTGTGTGGAAAAATGTAACCTTTGAGAAGAGTGTTGTTATAAATATAATCTTCACAGCAAGACCATTAACATGCTCATTTTGAGATCCTATTGTTGTCTGGTGGTTTTGGAATCAGAAGCTACAAGACAACATCTCTTTCTCTCTCTCTCTCTCTATATATATATATGTGTATATATAATCCTCTCTGTTTTAATTAAGTAAAACTGTACTACTCATAATAAAGACGAATTACGTCTAGAAAAAACATGTCCATGCATTAATTTTGAACCTTTATGAGATAACTTTAATCTATCACGTAAATATTGAACTTCGGTTTAATTTTAACTACTCGATTTTGTTTTCTTTGGAATAACTATCAGTTTCATTGGATAAAAGCTATTTTAAGTAAAGTTAATTATAATAGTAAATAAATCAAGTTTGTTTTCGTAATATTCTCGACCTTTAAAAAACTTGTCTACTGCATCATTATTCTGTACTGTTATGTTAGAAATTTATTACATGCTAAAAATATTTAAAAAAAAGAGAGAAAACATACTAATCAGAAACTCTATAATTAGATTAAGACTTATTATGGAATCGGAATTTTCCAAAAGTTTTAAAGCACAAAACATTTATGTACAAAACAATAATGATACTAACTTATGCTAAAAATGGACAGTTTTGTTCATAAAATTTAATTTTTTTCAATTTTAAATCGGGCAGTTTAGGAAGTTTTAGCTCTTGTTGTAAGATTTTAAAATACTAAAATATAGTTTACTAAATGTTTATTATACAGTAGTTTGGTACATAAAGGAAATATTCAGTTTCATCTGCAATACTTGAATTCAGAATACTTGTATTCGGAAGTCTGAATGCAGTATCAGCTGAGGACTGACTTTTAGATACCTCATTTTCAGTACTATTCCATCTATTTAGAATATTGTTTCTCAGAGAATGTTTTGGTCATGGTATTTTCTCAACAAGAAAAAATTAATATGATAAAGTTTTTTAAGTCATATAAACTATTTTTTAAAGCAAAAATTGGCCTTGAAATCTATTTTAATTCATTAATTATGAGAATTCAAAAAGCTCAAAACGTAATAAAGCAGAAATGGTTCTATAAATGAAAATTGGAATTATAAACATTTCACACTAAAAAAATTAAATGTGCTCAAAAATAGTTTTACTTAATTCAGTTTGAGAGTGGGAAACCATAGCTCAGAAAACTTTTTTGTTAACAGATCAGAAATTTGGTGCTAAGCTTCTCAATGATATGAGCCACAAGGAAATGAAACAAATTATTTTCGGTAAATAGGAAATTTGTAGAGTACTGTGTAGTCTTAAAATCTAACTGGCTGCTAAGCTTTTGTATTAACCAAACTATATGAGCATTATTTGTTCTACAGAAGTACTGCATAACAACTCTTCAGATCTATTTGACAATAGGAGTGAAGTTATTGTTTATTGCAGATATTGTTCATGTTATAATGATTGTATCAAAAGCTTAGTAACAAAGGATTTACCAATTGCTAAGCCTTTTTGATGGAATAATACTTTAAATTGTAAACCAATCTCAGCTTAGAAATTATTGAATATATTTTATACCATCTGGTCTAAAGCCTGAACTTGGAAATAACTTTTAAATTATTAAGTACTGAGGTAAAATTTAAGAAATATAATCACAGTTCGTTTTATTTGATATAATATTTCCATAGAAATTTTATCAAATTTATTTATGTAAAGAGTGTTTTTTTCCCAGGTATAGAAGTTTAAGTTGGCGTTACTTTCCAAGATGGCGACCGATTTAATAGCTGTCAAGTGATTTATTCTCAGTTTGGTTTGGCAATTCATCGAAACGATCATCCAGCAAGGCGTAGATTCGTCGAATGGGCCCAAAACGAGATTGCCGTTGTTCCCGATTTTCATAAGCGAATTTTGTTTAGCGATGAAGCGCACTTCTGGTTGAATGGCTACGTCAACAAACAAAACTACGCATTTGGAGTGAAGCTAATCCACAAGTGTATGTCTAAATACTGTTAATCCAAAAAAATGACTGTTTGGTGCGCTTTATGGGCTGGTGGAATCCTTCTTCAAAAACGATGAAGGCCACAACGTTACAGTCAATGGTGATCGGTATATAGCCATGATTACTAACTTTTTCATTCCTGAATTGAACAATCATGATGTTCAGGAGCTGTGGTTCCAACAAGACGGCGCAACATGTCACACAGCTCGTGCCACAATCGATTGATTGAAAGACACGTTTGGTGACCGCCTAATTTCACGTTTTGAACCTGTGAATTGGCCTCCAAGATCTTGTGATTTAACACCGCTAGACTATTTTCTGTGGGGCCATGTAAAGTCATTGGTCTATGCGGATAATCCACAAACGCTTGACCATTTGGAAGACAACGTTCGCCGTGTTATTGCCGATATACGGCCACAAATGTTGGAAAAAGTCATCGAAAATCTGACGTCCAGATTGGACTACATTGGAGCCAGCCGTGGCAGTCCTATGCCAGAAATCATATTTAAAATGTAATGCCACAAGATTATCTTTCGAATAAAAAAAATTCATGTCAATCGAATAATACATCGTTGTTTTATTGCAATTTAAAGTTCTATACCTCTAAAAAAGCACCCTTTAAAATTAATGCTCATTTATGTATATAAAGTATAACGCAAGAGAAAAGCTTTAGAAATATTCTAAGCCAAAATGCTATCATTAGCACTAGCCATTAAAATTTTCTATTATTTTTAAGAATATTTCTCATTAAATTAAAGTAGTTTAAACTTTTATGGTCATTTTTGTTAGCTTTTCTGTAAAAGAAAACGCGCTCACTTTTTGTTTCTTTTCTATTTAATTCTAACGTGTTTTTAAGTAACGTCTTAAGAGGAAGAAAATCATCGATAAAAAGAGATCAAATTGCTTTAACTTGTATAGCTCTTAAATGTATTTTTCTAAAAGAAAATGGTTTTATTGATATTTATTTTTAAAAAGTTTGTAGAAATAAACTAATTTTGTTTCTCCTGTAAATACTTTAATGTGAATCGGTTTTTTATTTTTAGTGCCGATGACTGATAATTTTATACCAATATGATTTTAATGCAATTTAAGAATTCTTTTTGAGGAAGTGTACCATATTTTACCTCAAAGCATGGCTCTTAAATTTTTTTAAGTTTGTTTTAATTCAACGAATAATATTTTTTGCGACTGTAATGAGATCTTTTAAAAACCAAACACTTCAGAAAAGTAACATGCTAAACTGTTTTTATTCGAAGCGTGCATTTTACAACCTAATGAAATCCGATTACGTAGCGATGAAGTAAGTTTTAAATTTTTCCCTTGAGATCTATGCTATCTCATAAAGCGTGAAAAATGGAAAAAAATATATTTATAAATTATGTAGAGTACTTGAAAGAACTCTTGAAATACTACGACTAAAGTAAACGTTCGAAAAGACAGGTCTGTTGACTGAAAGTAAAAGATTAAACGAAAATATTATGCATTTTTTAGCAAAAAATAAAAGTAGGTTTCAATATCACAAAATACATTTTTTGAAAATATTTTCTCTTTATAAAGAGAAGTTTAAAGGAGGGAAAATTCTTTGGAGCAACACTTGAATCGTCTGAATTTCTGGCAAAAAAAACTTACCTGCAGAAGTTCAGAAAATCTTTCACAAGTGCCACTAAAGACCCAACATGTAGAGGTTAGGGTTTCTGATTTTCCGGGCTGTTTCATTCCCGGGAAATCTCGGGAATGTAATTGTCGTTCCCGAAAATACACCAAAATTTCGAAAAATTTAAAAATGCAAGTTATTTTTAAATAAAATCAATAATTACTATACAAAATAAGGATACATATAAATTCCAAAATTAATACTTATTTATATAATGAGTTAAAAATGTAAATATATAATAAATTGATCTTTCATTTTTTAAAATAGGATTTCAGAAAGCGTATGCAATTTATACTTTATCACTCAGCCTATTTCTAAGCTTTGTGACGAACAATTCGGCTGTAGAAAATGCTCTCTGGGCTTCAATTGACGTTGGAGGAATTGTTTGCAAAGCCTCACATGGTTTTATAATGTTTGGGGATGGATTTTCAGTCCAGTCGAACAACTACATCTCTTGTTTTGTGATTTTGTTGAAGCTAGTACTTTTTTGAGTTGAACAATACAAAACTTTTGTTTTAGAGTAAATTGCTTTCTCTAATTTTTCGTCCAATGTCAGAGGATTTTCTTTCAAAATCTCCATGTTCTCTTCTTCTGAGTGCGAATAGTTGGATATTGATTCCTCTTTTTCGCAGAAAAGCCTTGTCCCTATCTCTCTCTCTCTCTCATTTAGGCTTGCCTAACCAAACAATTTTTACCAGGCAATCGCGAAAAATCGCCAGTAACTGCAGCTGCTTCACATTTTCACCCAAAATTCAGGTGTTGCATTAATCCTCTTAAATTAATGTTGCGTCTGTCATTAATTCTTTAGATTAGAGAATATTTCAAATTTTTCTCAAAAATTCTGAATTTTGTTCGTTAAATTTTACAATAACGAAAGAAAATACATCTTCTGCAGTTAGCAAAGTTGCATTTGACTGAATAGTTTTTCTAAGCCAATTTTTACTGGATTTACGCTTGCTAAAATTGTAACCACAGTCCCAAACTCTACATTGGCTATCATTTGTTCTTCTTTAATGTCAGTTAATGCTTTTAAAATTGCTGACTTTATATCCAGAAATCTTTCAAGTATTGCCAACAAACTATTGAAGCAGCGTGCAATTCTCGGGAGTAGAAAAAGTACAGAAATCTTATGATTTCCCGGGTTCCCGGAAAAGAAACCCTAGTAGAGGGGCTGATGCACGTTAATTCTGCGAGGCTTAAAATTCTCCTATTAGTAGTAAAGTGAGGTGCTGGCACAGGCATCATTCCTCTTATTGACCTGAATTAGAAATGGAAAAGCGTCTCCCCAATAGTCTTTATCTTGCTTTGAAGTGCTACATGCTTTAAAACCACATAAAATATTTTACTTCTTTAATATTTATATGAAAGGTTACATTTTATTTAATTTGTTAAAAATAGTCATTTTTTCACAATTCCTACTATTAGTTCTCTCTCGCTCTCTCTCTATATATTTATTTATATATATCTTGTTCAAATTTTCAATCTTTAATAAAGTATTTTTTATTCATCCCCTCAAGTTCAAATACGCTCTTTTGAAATTGTAGAGGAGAACACTTGATGTTAATGCAGTTTTTTCAAATATGAATTGATTCATTAATTATAGTTAATTTGGGAGAAAAATTAAATTTGTTCCGAATGAAAGCAATAGATGGTGACAGTATACATTGATCATTGCGCTTTCTATTTTGTCACTATATATTGTGATTCTGTAATATGTATATACATATTTATAAAAAGGTAACTACTTAATAAAAACAACCAAAATAAAAATTTTTCTTTGTTGTCCTAAGTAAGAAGTGACTTAATATTATTTGCTCATACTTATATTTATGTAACACGAATGTGTCCAACCCAAAGGCCAATTTGAGCCAAACAAAAAAGGTTGAACTTTAGGTGAGCCGCGAAAAAATAAATATTCATAGAAATCTAAGTTTATTTCGAGTAATACTCTATAATAATTATAAATAAAATAACAAGAAAAAATTAATGTTTACGTCCTGATACTTATAATCTCTTCTCACTATCTTTCCTATTTCGGGAGAAATTTTGAATTATTATTAAATATTGTTGTTTTCCGATATAGTGGCCGAGCCGTAAAAAGGTTTGGTGGGGGCCGTGAGTTTGTTACCAGTGACTTAACATGCAGCATCGTATATATATTTGCTTCTATTTCTCAATATTCATTCTAAGTGTCTCTATTTTCTCTCTAGATGGTTAATGCACACACACACACATTTCGTATTTTTCTTTTATCCTCTTTTACAGGTTTTTTCTTGCCTATAAAATATTTTTTTATAATTTTTTAAGTGTTTTTCCTGTTTTCTTAGTTATGTTTAGAACATATTTTTAATTAGTTTGCAACAATTTTTCTGTAAGTGGGATCCACTTTTGATGTTTTATCACGCTTCTTGTTGATGTGAAATTTCGATCTTACACCCCCCGTAATGTTCTAGCTTTGGTTACATTATGTATTATTTCATCATGATTCTCATCTTTATCATGACATTTAGTTTTGGACTCTATTTTACAGTATTTTAAACTTCAATTACTTAATATTTTATTACTGAGAGTATAGAAATTTTTAGAAAATAACGCATTCTTACATTATATTTTTTTTCTTCTTTTTAGCCCAGTAACATAATCAAATAGTATAGGGCAGGGGGTGGGGGCGAACATTTATGCATCAACGTGCCATTAGCTATACGTGTAACTCCATTAAAGTAACATCAGTGCGACTTCTGCTGTTGCTTGCAGATTGGATGCCAAATAACTTATATCAGGATTGTAAGATCTTACTTTTTGTCAAATACAAGCTGAATTGGAGTCATCTGTCACACGGTTTCTAAGCAATTAATTATCTTTGCTGTGGCTCACATTTTTGACAAGAGGGTCTGTGATTTATACCAGAATACCGTTGTCAGACGATGTTCTGCATACCACTATTCCAGAGTATAAGACACACACCGCTTTGGTGCATTTACGAATAATGCCATGGTTCTCGGTCCACCGAATTTGAAATTCTCTGTTACACTTACTATCTTGCAATTTCACTCTTTTTCTGAACTCTCCATGTTAAATAACAGTCAAAAATCGTAAATATAACACTTATAAACTTTAAAATACAGTTGTGTCAATAGAATTGATGCTATGCGTAGACAGACTTTACATCATAATCAATTGTAGTTTACGACGTAACAAAGACGAGACAGTAACAAACGAGTATACTCCCCGCCACCGCATGATTGATCCATCTCGTTTGTTCGCAATAATTCATAATGAATATTGAAATAAAACGCAAACCATTTCGATCACTGGCGTGCCAAAAATATTGTGTCGCGTGCCATCAATGGCACGCGTGCCACTGGTTCACTCTCTCTGGTATAGGGAAAAGTTAGATGGTTTTGAAACTATGTTTAATGATACATTCTTAGTTCCTAAAACGAAGAGTTTGCAACTGTATCTACATGGTCATGTAACTTTGACCCCTTTAATATATCCTTAAGATTTATATTACATTTATTTTTAATTAACATATTATAAAGGGTGTTTTTTTAGAGGTATAGAACTTTAAATTGCAATAAAACAACGATGTATTATTCGATTGACATGAATTTTTTTTATTCGAAAGATAATCTTGTGGCATTACATTTTAAATATGATTTCTGGCATAGGACTGCCATGGCTGGCTCGGATGTAGTCCAATCTGGACGTCCAATTTTCGATGACTTTTTCCAACATTTGTGGCCGTATATCGGCAATAACACGGCGAATGTTGTCTTCCAAAAGGTCAAGCGTTTGTGGATTATCTGCATAGACCAATGACTTTACATGGCCCCACAGAAAATAGTCTAGCGGTGTTAAATCACAAGATCTTGGAGGCCAATTCACAGGTTCAAAACGTGAAATTAGGCGGTCACCAAACGTGTCTTTCAATCAATCGATTGTGGCACGAGCTGTGTGACATGTTGCGCAGTCTTGTTGGAACCACAGCTTCTGGACATCATGATTGTTCAATTCAGGAATGAAAAAGTTAGTAATCATAGCTCTATACCGATCACCATTGACTGTAACGTTGTGGCCTTCATCGTTTTTGAAGAAGGATTCCACCAGCCCATAAAGCGCACCAAACAGTCAGTTTTTCTGGATGTAACGGTGTTTCGACATACACTTGTGGATTAGCTTCACTCCAAATGCGGCAGTTTTGTTTGTTGACGTAGTCATTCAACCAGAAGTGCGCTTCATCGCTAAACAAAATTCGCTTATGAAAATCGGGAACAACGGCAATCTCGTTTTGGGCCCATTCGACGAATCTACGCTTTGCTTGAGGATCGTTTTGATGAATTGCCAAACCAAACTGAGAATAAATCACTTGGCAGCTGTTAAATCGGTCGCCATCTTGGAAAGTAATGCCAACTTAAACTTCTATACCTGGAAAAAGAACACTCTTTACATCTATTATATATATAAAAAAGAAAAAGAACTCACACTCACTCATCATGATATCTCTGGAACTATTAAGCCTACAGACTTGAAATTTGGTTTGCATGTAGAGATCCTATAATAACATATTTTGCGAAAGTCGAACCCCGAGGATCGTTACGGGGATTTAAGGGCTTTAAGAATAAGTATTGTCATTTTTAAACTATTGGGCGAACAATCTTGAAATTTGGTGCGCAGATAACTTTCATAGAATGTCGAGATACGCAACAAAATGGTTTTTATGAAAATATAAATCCTAGTGGCGTTTCGGGTGGTTAAGGGGCGTTATAGGTAATAATTTCCATTTCTAAACTGTTAGACGTACAGTCTTGACATTTGGCAAACAGATTCCTTTCGTGGAGTATAGATCCGCTACAAAATAGTTTTTACGGAAAACGACCCCAAGGTTCATTGTGGGTGAGTGATTAAGGAGCGTAATAGATAAGTATTTCCGTTTTTAAAACTATTGGACCTACCTGCTCGAAAATTGGTAGACCTGTTCCTTTTAGGGAATTTAGTTCCTTTATCAAAGGGGTTTGCGAAAATCGACCTCCAAGGGTGGTTGCAAAGGGACAAGGGGAGTTATAGAAAACATTTCCTGTTTTTGAATCGTTAGACCCACATACTTGGAATTTGGCATGCATGTTTATTTAACGGAGAGGAGATCCACTGAAAATTGGTTTTGTGAAAATCCACTTGGTTATATATATATATATATATATATATATATATATATATATATATATATATATATATATATATATATATATTGGATTACGAGAGCGCAAAAAATCATTTTACTTCAATTTTAAAGATTATAAGAATTATCAATTCGAATTTCTGTCCTTTTGTATCAAGAGATGAGAGTTACAGGTATAAGTACATTTTTCAATGCTATCGAATTCTTATTATTCAGATTGAGATATCAATAATTTATGTATATATAAACAGTATATATTCATACTACACCATGAAATAACCAGCGAAATGGATAGATAACGGCTAGTTGCTTATAATTTTTTTTAAAATTAAAATACAACACTAATTTAATAAACATATATGTATATTTTAAGATATGCGAATTGATTTAAAATCATTTTATACAAGCACTACTACATAATTTTGGTAAATATTTAGCTACTTTTTGAAATTATATAATAATGTTAATATCTTTATTTCAATATCTTTTTTAACTTATACTAAGCGTTTCCGTTCTTCATAAATAATTACATCTTTTCGCAACCAAATAATAAAATGAACACATTGCACGGATTTCTGAATGTTCTATACAATTAAAGTTGCTTAATTTTTCTGTTAGAGATAATGCCACGGAATTAATTAATGTACTGAATTATTTGAATAAGTTATTAAGGAATCAAGAATGAAATGTGTGGAGAGATATTCTGTGTAGTAAGAGAGATTTATAGTTCTACAAACTTTTAAATATTTTAATATAAAGCTAGTACACACACGCCTTCTTAATTGACTAATTGTTTGTCTAATTCATGCAATGGCTGATTTTATAGAATCATCCGAATTCGGTACATATTATCCCTATTGAATGATAAATAAAAAACTTTGATGCTCTTATTTAGATTTTGAAACTAAAAAAATTAATACTATAGCAGGGATTGTTATCTTTTTATTTGTTCTTGCGTATAAGTAAATGAATAGAACAATATTACAAATTAACGTTATTGCGAATCTCACATATCTGTAGATTAGACATAGATTGTCAAAATCAAAGTATAATAAGGACAATAAATGCTGTTCGTGTAATAATACTACAGTTGATAATGCATCAGAAAGATTTATTATCCAGCATGAAAATATTACATAATTACAGTAATTTTATTAGAAATATTGCGTATATCATTATTTTCTTAGATTAAATAGAAATAACGCGGGGATGCGATTGTTTCATAGCTTACTTAATAATCTTTTATCTATTCGCGTAATGTATAAGAACCTGAAATTGCCCTAAAGTATTTTGTTGATGAATAATTAATTGTGTTCTTCTATTTTTCTCGACTTATGTAATGCTTCTTTAATTTATTGCATAAATTTACTAGACATAATTCGTTGTCTAAAAACACCAGATTAAAAAAGAAACATAATAAATAAACAGAATGATTCAAATTTCAAGGTGCATACGTTCTGGAGAAATGAAGTACAATTAAAAAGTAAAAATTCCCATACAAGCTAAGAAAGCGTCAGAGAACGAAATTTTCTGCTTCCTGGAATGAAGAGAAACAAAAAAGAAAGATATATATATGGAATTAAAGGGCACTAATGAAATTTAAAACAATGTTTTTTCAATAGAATCAAGTTAAATCCCTCGTCATGACAACTACTCAAAATTGTGGAAGCTAACAGTAACTAAGACATCACACCATTGACTAGCATACGCACCAGCTACCTAACGTATGGAACCAGTATATACAAATATCTATGCTAGAAGTTCTTCATCGGAATCGGTAGGACTTCCATCTCTTCTTATTCAATAGAATTAAATTAAAACCCTCGTTACACATGGTGTAAGGATTTCGCCTATGTGCCTAAAGGTGTGGAAGAAAGGGAAGGACGACGAGGCATATTCATAATCATTTAATTTATTTACGGTACATACCACACCACATGTTCTATCAATCAAAACTAAGAGATGCGTCCCATTAAGCAATATGAAGACAATTAACGAGGTACGTGAGGTATGAGAAGACTTTAATTACTTGTAATACTTACTTCAATTCAATTACTCTAACTTCCTACATATCTAATTTAGATTAAGGCTTAAGAGACAGTTCGTCACCTCAATTATTACAATTTATCAATTACTAAATATCTGCATCATACTTGAAATGCGATTAATCACTGCTCCGCCAGTAGTCTACCCGCTCTCTCTCTTTTTAACTTGAAAGCTTAGACTTTATATTGTAGTCTTAATTTGCATGTTCACGTTCTCTTCTTCAGAGGAAGCGTTCTAATAAAATAATTTTTGGAAGACCAAAAATTCACTAAGAGGATTGTTAGTGAGAAGATCGTGAATAGAGCCGTCACAATGGCAACTACTCAAAATTGCGGAAGCTAACAGCAACTGAAATATCTGTCTACCAAACGCGCCAGCTACCTTTCGTACGGAACCAGTATATACAAATATCTGGGATAGAAGATTTTCATAGGAATCTGTAGGACTCCCATCACTTCTTATTCGATAGAATCAAATTAAATTCCTCTTCATGGCAACTACTGAAAATTGTGTAAGGTAACAGTAACTAAGACATTACAACATTGACTAGCAAAGGTACCAGGTACCTATCGAAGGTCTTCATTATATACAAATATCTGGACTATAATATCATCATTGGAATTGTAGATCTATTCTATACTTCTATCGTAAATTTTTTTTGGAAATAGCTGAAAGCTTCTCACATCGAGAACGCGTCTTGTTGTAAAACTGTCTTTGCACATTCTTGGTTTTTCTCTTCCAGCCTTTTGCAGTCGAGGCACACGATATGCACCACGGCCTTCTGATTCATGTTCTTATTGCTATTCTGCAGCACAAACGAAAGTGATGGCTGTGGAGACCGTCTTCTTATGACATTGGAATGAGCCATCTTACTCTTAACCACCTCAGTTTTGATTATAAACTGTATAGCATTTTGTGATGGTCTAGCTGTGATCTGCTGCAACCTTACATATGTGTGGTAAGCTCAGAAGCATCAAATTTTGTTTCTTATTGAATCTCGCATAATTTTGTTGGCTGTGGTCACTAACACAAGTCATGGATTTGAGCCCTGATGCTTCCGAAATCCACCGTATAGACGAGAGATGCACATTAAATCAGTCGAGGTTCAAAGTCCTCAGGTTGGAGTGATGTGGAATTCAGGAGAATTGGATACTGGCTCACGTGTCATTGATGCTGAAAATTACGTCACAAAACGCCAATCGTCCTCGCTTTCCTTCAAATTGCGACGTTAATAAACAATAAGCCTCAAAGTTAAGCCCCCAAAAATAACATAAAAGAAAACACCCATTTGTATAAAATAAAAGGCCTTATTACTGTAATAAAAATTGAATTCCCTTGTGTGATATATAGAGAAACTTTTGAATTCTGATATTTTAGAAATTGTTTACATGTGAAAACATACAAATTCTTAATGAAACCTTTCGAAATTTCGTATAGTCACATATTTCCAAATCAAAACTTTTAGATATTAATACATTTTCACATTATATTTATAATGCTTTATCGTCAACTTTGATGTGCGTAATACATCAAAGTTGAAAATGTTTCAAAGATTCATACAGAGTTTGAGGAACATAATGTAAATGCTTCAAAACATCTCGATAGGTAAAAACTGAAAAAGTCTATGTATCTATTTTTTGGACAATTTAAGTAAAATAGGGAACAAAAAAGTCTTAAAAGAGAAAAGAGAAGAAGCTAATGCTTAAGAAAATAGGGGAAGTACAGGTTTTAATTCATAATTTTTTAGATGAAATGATATTATATACAAAAAATACAATGGTTCTCCAAATGATGTTTTTAAAACTGGGTGTTCCTTTTCTCAAAATCTACTGTATAAATGCACCTGGAATTTGCTGACATTGCTTATATGTAACTATATAAACTGAAGTGAGCTTTTTGATATATTACCAAAATATTTTGCTAGAGACCAGATATTGGAATAAAAAATGACAATTTTTTAAATAGAATTAATAGTGACGCTCAGTAAAAGTTTGTTTTTAAAAACACTAAGCGATATATTTAAACATCACACTTCAGTATGAATACAAAAATCTAATCAATATACAGATAAAATTTGAAGCATTTGCATTAAACAGTTTTTGAGAAAAAAATACATAAAAAAAATCAATTTAACATTGTCGGGGTATAGAGGGGGTACCAATTCCTCTCAATTTCTTTTTCTCTGATACACTAACGATTCAAATATAAACTCAAATTTAACCCTTCAGCAACAGGTCCATTTGATAACTTCTCTTTTTCTCTCTTCTAAACGCAATTCACTTAACTTATAAAATAGCAGTTCTGATTTACATAAATCGGCTTGTAAATCAAACATTTTGTCGGAAATATTTCCCTTAGAGGATTAGCATAAGGGGGCGGAGAGAATTCGTTACACATTTACATCTCAATAAATAAATAAACATGAAACTAAAATCTAGTTACACAGGAACTGAATAAATAAATATTTAATACAAAAAATCTATTTCGAGATTTTAAACCTACTACTTTCATAGAAAAGCAAAAAATCAACTGTGAAGTTAAACATTGCTGATACTGAAGGTTTCTTCTTTAATTAAGTGAAAGTAATGTAAACAAACAAAACGAAAATAATTTTTGCAACTAACTCAAAACTTTATTTACACATCCCAGAAATGTTTTCCCGAAATCATCATATTATTTTACGACTTTGCTACTTATTTATTTTTTCAGAGAGTCTTAGCTTAATTTTCTTTTAAAATATTTTGTAGTTACAAATAGAATGAAAAAAAAAGTTTGTTTTTGATTCCACATCTCAGAGCTTTTCATTCAAATTTATTTTAGATTTTATTTTAATGGGCATTTTCATGCAATTTGTGTTATATTTCAGAAAGAATTTCGAGAGTGTACAAAAACAAGTAAGTTGCAATTTAAGACAACGAATTTCAAAAAAGATGTTCAACAGCATGTCCCAAAGTACATTCGTTATCGAATATTTGACATGTCGAAGAAGTAGATTTAGCTTGAAAATAGCACTTGTTTCTGAAATCTTGAACCAAAGTAATTGGAAGGACGAAAATGCCACGCTTGAATTTTTTGAGATTCTATTTTAAAAATCGAAAGATGTGGAGCCCATAGTTATGGCTACTAAGTATTGCAGAAAATTTTTTATTATGCCTTAATATTTCTGACGAATTTCATTTTATTTTCCACAATCCCTTACAACAACGCTTCTCAAATTTTTAACATTTGTGACCAAGTTTTCAATCATAATTTCCATCGCGCCCCCTCCATACTATAACAATAAGCTGAATTCAATAATGCACTTTGACGCTAAAGCTATGATACGAATTTAATTATGAATTGTACGAATTATAAAGATAAGTGTTAAATTTTGTAAATGAAAAGCACATGGGAGAGTAACTAGTAATTATTAAACTTGTTCTAAACTTAGTATTGATAAATATAATTATAAAATACATTGAGCAGTATTTGTACATATATAAGTATATTATACATGTTATATGTACATATAGTTATATACATGTGTAAGTATATCATTGTAAATGTGCATTTTATTTTTATTATGTCAGAAAGTACTTTGTTTTGCTTCCTTTCAGTATATAAATTAATTATTTTTTAAATAATTTCTTATTTTTAATTTTTCGATTTGTTCCCCCCCCCCACAGGGTTATCATGACCCACAAGGGGGCACGCTCCACAATTTGTTAAACGCTCTGCCTTAAAAGATAAAATTTTTAAAAAAATTCTAAAGTGGATAACGAAATCTTCGAATTAGAATGGCAACCGAAAAGCCTAAAAAATATAGCGATAAGTATTCAATCTAGGAAATGCAGTAGTATCCTGTATTTTGCCAGCATGTGGTGACCACAATAGCCTAATGGCTATGGTATCGAACTCGTGACCGGCGTGTTGCTGGCTCGAGTCTTGGTGCCATTGAAGATGTCGTATAGAAGTCCTACTGTTAGCGTACAGAGCAGGGGTGGTGAACCTTTATGGAAGAACGTGCCATTTTTTCTAAAGTGTTTAATGCGATATGGACGTGCCGTTAAATAATTTTGACTTGTGGTTATTGGAAAAATTATACAACTAAATACCAACAACTCAAAACTCTTTATTCACTACGAAAAAATACCTTTTGTAGTGTATAGTAGTAAATGTTATTGTTATACGTGTAATTCAAATTATCGTAACATTAGTGTGATATCTGTTGTGGCAGATTGGGTGACAAATAACTTGTATTAGAAATGTAAGGCGTATCTTTTAGTAGAATGCACGCTGAATTGGAGTCCTCTCTGCCAGATATTCATACGCAATTAATTATCACTGTTGTGACTCACTTTTTGAACAGGAGGATTTGTGATTTATTTCAAAATGCCGTTTCACAGACGATGCTCTGCATACCACTGTTCCAGAACACAAAACTCACACTGCTTTTCTTGCCTTTACTAATAATGCCATATTTCTAGATTCAACAAGTTTGAAATTCTCTGTTACTCTTACTATCTTGCACTTCTTGTTCTTTTGCTGAACTAGACATGTTAAATAACAATTAAAAATCGTAAATATAACACAAATAAACTTTAAAATACAGTTGTGTCAGCGAAACGCTATGTTATGCGTAGACAAATTTTGCAGCATAAACAACTGTACTCCGCGACGTAAGTAAGGCAAGACAATAGCAAACGAGTGTGCACCCAGCCGTTCGGCGACCCATCACTCGCGTTTTTCGTAATACTTCAGAGTAAACTTTTTTTTTTAATTTTGAAATAAAATGCAAAAAAATTTTCATCCCTGGGGTGCCCAAAATATTGTGTCGCGTGCCATCGATGGCACGCGTGCCACTGGTTCACCATCCCTGATGTAGAGGGAGGGAGAGTTATCTTAACGCTGCAATACACAGCTAAATGAGAGTTACTGGCGATGGTCTTGAGTAATTTTGAATCCTGATCAATGACGAAAAGCTAGTACTCCCCTCTCCTAACTACCAAACCACACTAACGGGAGGTTTGAGCCTCGACATAAGTAACGTGCATCGGTTCCCTCTACACGGTGGGCCTTCAGCTATACTGAGCTTGGACTCATGACACGCCAGCCACGATTCCATGACTTTGATTACCAGGCTACCACGGTCATCTGTTAGCGTAGAGTAGTATGGAACTTTGGAGAGGGGTTGTCAGCTCAGGTGTCGCCCTTGTCACTTGAACAACCCTCAAAACTATGAGGTTGGTCACCAATAGCCCTCGAGTTGCTTTATACCTCAGTATTGATGTAACTTTCCATCACTCTGCAATCAAAAGGGTCAAAGGTTATCGTATACAACACCCTTTGACTAATTTTTGTACTAACTAGGCGTTACTCGCCCGTTTCATTGGGTATTTCTTGTTGTGATATGAATATATATATATATATATATATATATATATATTATTGATATTTTAGCATTAAGAATTCGATTGTATTGAAAAATATTCTTTTAATTCTTGATTTAAAAATGACAGAACTGCCAGATAATAATTTCTATAAAATTGTAGTAGAACTATCTTTTACTCTCTCGTAACCCTCTCCCAAGAGTTTCGACAAAACCCACTTTTAATGGATCTCTATTCAATAAAATAAACATACTTAGCAAATTTCAAGTCTAAATCTAATAGATCAAAAACGGTAATTTTTTATCATTAAGCTCCAGTAACTTCCTTTGAGAGTCAATTTCTTTAAGACCTTTTTTAATTCAACAACAGAGACATGCATGCCAAATTTCCTTACTGTAGGTTTAGTAGTTCAAAAACGGGTATTGTTTTATCAATACTCCACAAAAGATTTCTTCTCCCCCATGAGAGTAGATTTCCGTAAAATCCTATCTTTGCTAATTTTCATTCAACAAAAGTAACATGCCTACTAAATTTTACTAAAGCAAGTAGTAGCTCGATAATGAAAGTTATTTTAAATTTAAGTCCCAGTAACATCCCGCGTGCCCCCCTTCCCGTCCAATAGGATTCCGTAACATCCGTTCTTAATGGATCTATATTAAAAAAAAGAGAAAGAAAAATGCCTACACATTTTCAAGTTTGTAAGTCTAAAAGTTCAAAAAAGTTGATATTAATTTTATAATAATTTTAGTATTAACTACAACTAGTTTTTACGAAATTGCACGCGTTGATTCCTTTTCAACTGTGATTAAAATATAATTTGGAAAGTTGTTCCCATTTTAAATGCTTTAAGACTCTGTAGATGAAATTGAATTTGATGTTTATATATATATATATGATATCCTGAGAAGAGTAACTTAATTGATAAAGCCGCAAGTAAGTAGTCAGATGTTTTCGAATATTAAATGCTCTTTTGGAAGAATTTCGTCTATTTACTACTCATTAAATTTATTTCAAAGTCTCTTGAGACACATTTTGAAACTCTTATGATGGAAATAGTATCTCAAGAGACGAAATTAAAATAAAAATTAAGAGTAAAATTTAGGTGTTTCGTGTGAATATATGTTATAGATATGTACATTAAAGGTTTTTTTTATTTCTAATGGGCTGCGGATTGGTGATTATCCTTTGCAGACCTAGTTCATTCCACGGAAGCTGGTATCTCTTTTCAGTGTGGCACCATATAAGCGGATACCAATCTCCGCAGGTAATTTTGACGCTCAGAGTCCTCCCTTGAGGGAGGCTTTTGAGCTCTGACGATGCGGACCATGTACATTAAACTAATATCTACGCTTTTAGCAGAAATAAAAGTTTAGCTGTTTAAAAAAAATCATTATTGTACTGAAATATCGGTATTTCTAAAAGAAAGTTCAAATTGAACAATAGTCAAAATCAGGAAAGACTACATATACACACGCAATATTTTGCTCAAAAAATAATACACTGCTGGACAATTGCTAAGGACGGATCACAAATTGCTATGTAGCATAACATTAAGCGAGACATGAAGCCTAGTAGGATAAAATATAGGTGCCACACTGTTCAGACATTAGAATAAAGAATATTTATTGTTCTGGAAAGTACAAAAGCTGTGAAACATCTGAAAGAAAAAAATGTTCATTTGATCTGCGTACGGAGAAATGAAACAATGCATCTAAAAGTCAGCAGGCACCTTAAAGAAAGGTATCAGTACGGGATATGTCCACCGTGGAGTGTGATGCAACATTCCACACGTCGTACCATACTTTGCACAACATTATCCAGCAGCTGTTGAGGCAATTTATCCCATTCCTCTGTGAGTGCACGGATGAGGGTGTTCTTGTTTGTCGGAGGATAGTTTCGACCAGCAACTTGCCTCCCCAAAGCATCCCACACATTTTCAATGGGGTTTAGATCTGGAGAACGCGCTGACCATACGAAACGTTGAATACCCTCGCTGTCTAGACAATCCTGAACAGCGAGTGTTCGATGACATGTTGCGTTGTCGTCCATAAAAACAAATTTATCACCGACAGCACCACGGAAAAGACGAACATGAGGAAGTAGAACTTCATCAATGTATCGTTGGGCCGTCATAGTCCCATTCGCAACCACATGTAGGCGCGTGCGGCCATTGATGATGATGCCGGCCCACACCATGATACTGCATGTCGGATATCGGTCCTTTTCCTGGATATTTTCTGGACGATAAGCAGTACCACTCTCGCGCCAGATCAGTTGGCGTCTACAATCCGATGACAGACTGAACCTACTCTCATCTGAGAATAGTACGCATGCCCAGTCCTGTTCAGTCCAATTGTGATGCTCACGACACCATTGCAAACGGGCAGTACGGTGCTGTCTGATCAATGGGACACACACAACAGGTCTGCGTGCGTATAGTCCTCCTCCCCTCAAACGTCTGGCAACAGTTTTTCGGGAGATCTGCTTTCCTGAGGCAGCAAGAAACTGATTTGCCACCTGATGAGCTGGTGTGCGCCTGTTCCTTTTTGCTGATAGGACGATATATCTGTCTTCTGCAGGCGTCGTACTTCTAACACGACCTCCCCCGTGCCGTCTACTACACATTCCAATAGTTTTAAATGACTTCCAGAGCCGTGAAACAACGCTGTGAGTGATGTCGAACTCCCTGGCAACATCTGTTATTTTTTGTCCTTCTTCGATCTTTCCAATAATTCGGCCACGCATAAAATCATCTATGTGATGTCGGGAAGACATGCCAAAAATTTTAAGTTCGTCTATTAAATCTTTCCTGTAAAACTTTGACTTGAAACAACAACTGTCCACACGCGTCAAAACCTTTAAAGCTCTTATGAACGCTATCACGTGATGAACAGACGTGGAAAAAAAATTGCTTACTCATACTTCTTCTTACTAATATCCCGCACGTATTCTAATTTTCCACATTTTGCTTCTTTTCATTTTGTGGTTGCTATGGATGATAGTGTTATCCATCCTTAGCAATTGTCCAGCAGTGTAGTTTTAATAACAAAGGGTACCTTTGTCAATACACACACACACAAATAAGTTAATCAAATATTAAAAATTCAGTAACAAATTTTTCACTGATTTTAAAAGTCTTCTCATTATACTTTTTCAAATATTCAGACACCTAGAAACAAACGTAGGAAAGAATTTGAAGCCCAGAAAAAAAGACATAATCTCTTCGTATACAATCACGATCTTACAGCGTATGAAAGCAGAATGTAAAGCACAAGAAATATGGATTAACTATCAATACAAAAAAAAAATTCTCACGGAAATAAGAATATTGATGAAATATGATCCGCTTAACAGGGATACAAAGTCAAAACATAGCTTTAGGTTGGAGTGGTTTTGAGTCTGAAAAGTATTTCCAGTTTAAAGGTTATGTTTTTTTTTAAAAAGGACGTGAAGATAATCTGCCAAGTGAAAGTTGTGTATCAAAATAAAATGAAATAAACTCGAAAAAGCTCTTGAATATCTAAAGAAATAAAAAGATAAATGCCATATATATATATATATATATATATATATATATATATATATATATATAGGTGTAACACCCAAAAAACCGAGGCTGATTGTGTAGCTTAATAAAGAGTGGAATTGGCAACAACTGTTTTGCTAACGTCATCCCACGCACTTCCTCTATTCATGTGGACAGTGTCGTTTTAACCGATCGTGCTAGTTGGGAGTTCTGCGTCGTTGAGTGAACCCATACAACTGCATTCTGCTGGTAAAATGTCGAATTAACATCAAGTATCTTATGAAACTTAAGAAATCAGTCACGAAAACATTTTAAATATTAACCGAGGTTTATGGAGATGAAACTTTGAGTCGTATGTATGTGTTTGAATGGTATAAGTAGTTTTCGTGGGGAAGGGTCAAGGTGTGGAATATGATGAACCGGTCAAGGTAAGTGATTACAGACCAAAACACAACCAAGATTAATTAAATTATTTAGGTCCCACTCATATCAGTGGTCAGAGTGTTAATCTACCCTACTGCATTGAAATACTAAAAATACTTCATGAAAAAATTAGAGAAAAAAAGGCCAAAATGGGGGAGAGATGGATAGCTGTTACACCAAGACAATGCATCCACTCACATGACCCTGTCTATCAAGCAGTTTCTAAGCAGCAAAAATATTACTGTGATGGGGCATCCGCCTTATTCATCTGATTTGGCCCCATGCAAATTTCTTTTATTTCCTTCAGTTAAAATCTTGCTGAAAGGGACCCATTTTACCTCAGTTGAAGATGTTCAGTTAAAAAACCAAAAATCTCCTAATAGGACTTTCAAAAACATCCCTTGAGAACTCTTACCATCAATGGCAGCCCCTAATGCAGAAGTGTGTGAATGCTGAAGGGAATTACTTTGAAAATGATAGTGTCACGAAGAACTGATTCTGTACGTACAATAATTTATTAAACCAGACTCAGTTTTTTTGTGCCACACCTCGTATATATGTATATATATATATATATATATATATGTATATATATATATATATATATATATATATATATATATATATATATATATATATATATATACATAAAATTAGGTTTTTGCGTTCCTAAAATTAAGTATCCATATATATTTTTAACACCAAAATTCCATAAAAGTGCTGTTAAATTTTTGAACTCTGACAAGTGGTTTTAAAACATATATTACTACTGCAGGAAAATTACTTCATAATATTTTTAAAACTTTATTAATCAGCAATGTAATAAAGCTATAATTAAAAATATTAAAGATATTATAGATTTTTTCAAAAATAAAAATATTTATTCAGTTCATAGTTATGGCTTTGAAGATCTTTTCAATTCCATTGATATCAATGATATTATTAAAGTAATTTTAGAAAACCACAGTATTTATAATCTTAATATTCATTTTAACAAATTTAAAACTCTCATAGATTTTGTCTTAAAAGAAAATTACATTAATTTTAATGGTTCATTATACAAACAAAATAAAGGCCTGCCACAAGGAGACCCAGTAAGCAACAGTTTGGCTAATTTATATTTACACTTTTATGAATATAATTATATTATTAATTAATACAATTTTAGATATATTGACGATTTAATTATTTTTGGTAAAAATGAAAATTTAAATCCCAATATTAATTTTTATCCGGCTTACTTAAACTTAGTTAAAATGAATAATAATCCAATTAAAACTAATTACTTAGATGTAACATTGTATATTAAGGATTTGAAATTACAAAGTAATATTTATGATAAAAGAGATGCCTTTAATTTTAACATTCTTAAAGTGCCTTACTGGAATTCAAATTATCAATATCTATATATTGAAATATTATTTTTAACTATATTTATCGTAATAATGTTTTAGTTAGTGATAAAGCTAATATTTATTTAAATATTAATAACTTTATTAAACAATGTATTGGACATGGATATCCTGCTAACTTTCTTTACAATTATATTTCTAATAGCTCTCAATGATATACAATTTGTATTAATAACTTATTTTACGTCATTGAAATATACAATTTAAAGACAATTTTATGATATACAATTTGTATTAATAACATTTTTTAACTAATTATACAATTATTAAATAGATGGCGCCACATGTTTAACAAATCAATAATATTACTTAAATATTTCTAGGATTCATTTATATTTTCCACTAATATTTATATCAATATATATTTATGATATTTTAAAAGTACGATGTAACACACAAATGGTAATATTTATTTATTTATTGTAATGATTTAACCATTTATACCAGCGTGTTAAAAATTGTGATTCTTTATTTCTCTCGTGCTTTATATTAATGCTTTTATTAATGTGTTATATCAATGCTCACACGCGCGCGCGTGCGCGTGCTTTTATTTATAAAAATTAACTGTAATTTTAATTATGGAAAGTTCTGGAACTTTCGATAGCAATAGATAAGGAGATGGAATATTGAGTTTGTAAACTTATGTCTTGAGTTGTATGTGGCAAGAGTTGTTGACATTTTTATTTTCGTGTTAAAACTGTCGCCCACACCCGTGGCCTAAGAACTACGACCCCGTAGAAGCAGAAACCTCCGCTGTGACGTAACGCCGCAGGAAAATGAAAATTTAACCGGCTCTGTAAACCTTACTGTCCCGGAAGAAATTACTGGTATTGCGCCGCAATCCTTCTAAAGCATGAGGAAATCCCTGGAAATCGAAAGAGACAAAGTGAATCATCCTGACTTCAATTGTCTGAAGAAAAAAAAAAAGAAAATCTTTTTCCTGTTAAAAGTTTTTGCAATAGTGTTTTGGGCATTTTTCATATACAAGTGATAGCAATCCTGCTACAGTGTGTTAGTGCTAGGGATAATTTTATTATTTTATTTCATTGATTTTTTGGTATTCTTACGCAATGATAATTCTTAATTTTGCTGTACATAAATTCATTTCTTGTGAGATGACGTTTCCTGATTAATATTTTACGAATTGCATATTAATAATTACTATTTTGCTTGATATTTTACTGATTTCCTATTGAATTTAGGTATCATTACATGCCTGATTATTTTAGTTTTGTTTAGTATATTCATTGCATTGAATTTTTGAATTGCCTAAATTTTCTTTATATTATTTTATTATTTGAATTAATGTTCCTCGTTGGTATTTTGAATATGTTATAATTTATTTAACTATTTTAATTGTATTTTGAAGTGCATAATAATCTATAAGATTTTAAAGCTAGCCATATTTTAAAGTGTATTCCCATATCTGTAAGAGCTTTGGTGGACAATAAAGCGTGGACCTTAGTTATTTATTTTATTTATTTGCAACTCTTAAATTTCTCAGTCATCTCATTTCTGGGAAAAGGGAAGAAAGCTGATGTCATTAAGCTTGCTATTGAGTTAGGTGAATGTGAGTCGAATGGGGAAGAGCTAAAAATAATTGAATTAAGGAAAAAAATTTTAACAAATGATGCTTATAAGGAAGACCCTGAATTTATGAAATGTATCTTTGAGGGAATTGTATCAAATAGGATAGATGAGTTAAACAAACAAAAAGAGGAAACACTGCGTGAATTTGAGCTGCAGAAAATACGACTGCAAAATGAGACTCAAAGGGTCGTAGGTCCACAAACCCTACCCCAAACAAAAATTGAATTAAAAGAGTTGCTACCAACATTCAATCCTGAAGTTGATAACATGGACCTGTTCCTCTCCTTATTCGAACGGCAAATGAAGCTATTGGATCTTGGTGAAGAGCTGTGGGTACCATATCTCATTGGTGCCCAACCTAGTGATGTAACCTCCCTCACATTGCCCGTGAGCCTGAGGAGAAATGCTGGGATTACTCCCACATTCAAGGAATGCTTCTGCAATGGTTACAATTAACCGCAGAAAATTCCGAGAGCTGTTTTCACGTCACAGAAGAAGCCCAAATGGGACGTGGAAGGATTATTATTTTGAAATCCGAGCATATTTTGAAGGTTGGCTCAATGAGCTTAAAATTGATTCATTTGACGGATTGAAGAATTTGATAATTGCCGATCAAATGAAAAAGAGATGCTCTCCAGAGTGTAAGGAACATATTACCTGGATATCTGGTAAGAACTTATCTCCCCAGAAATGTTAGCAGATAAGCTGGAATCTTTTGACAACATCCGACGTTCCCTACCCAGTGGACCTAGGAGACACGTGAAGGCAAGTGAAACCGTAAATGATGGAAGACAGGTATCATTCAGGAAACCTGAACGCCCTCCCAAAAGCGAATATTCTCATCAGGTACCAAATGAGAGATCCCCTCTCAGATGCTATGGCTGTGGGAAACAAGGAGTGATAAAATCTAGGTGCCCCACCTGCAACCTAAATGCCTCACAAAGAACAGACGTAGCAACCAATCACATCAATGCTTACACAGCTCAGACCAGAAGACCTCGATTGACCCTAATCGATATAACTTTCTGTGGAATAAAGAGACGTATATGGGCAGACACAAAATCTTCACATTCAATTGCTGGGGAAAGGATGTTACAGATATTTAATCATAAGGAACTTCTTTTCCGGGAAACCACATTAGCAATGAGCTTAGCAGATGGTCAGCAGACCACAGGTGAGGACCTCACAACCCAAGTAATGGTAGAAATTGAGGGGAGATCAGTCTTGACCAAATTCAGAATTTTCCTAAAGGCAAAGGGAAATTGAACACTTCTAGGAACAGATTTCCTTAGTTCTGCTGGTTTGGTTCTAGATGTGAAGAATACTTGTTGGTACTTCTGGGACAATCCTACCCACAAGTACCCATTTGGTGAAGAATTGGACACCCCGTCCATAGTTGAGAAGATGTCCAGCAACACCTGCCAATTAAAAGAAGGGGAAGGTGAAAGTTTGACCTCTGCCCAGAAGGAGAAACTTAACCTTCTGTTGGAATCCTTCCAAAATGTCTTCGAACCAGGAGGAGAAGCAACAAATATCTTGGAGCACCACATTAACACGGGAAATAGTCCTCCTATCTCTGTACCCCTATACAGAATGTCTCCTGTAAAGAACTGTCCTGACTGCATTAAATACAAAGCTTCAAATCAAAAGCCTTCCGGGCTATTACAGACTCCTGTGCCAGCCCAACGTTTTGAAACCTTGGCCACTGATCTCTTCGGGCCTCTACCTGAGAGTAAAGATGGTAAAAGATGGATCCTCACTATCTTTTGGATGGAAGGATTGTACCACCAAGTGGGTCGAACTGTTTGCACTACCCAATGCCACAGTTAAAGAATGTGCCATTACCTTGATTGAAGAGGTTCTACTGAGGTATGGTATTCCTCGCCGCCTTATCAGTGACAATGGAACCCAGTTTGTGTCAGCAGTGATGCAACAAATATGCTACCTATTAAACATCCATCAATCCCTGATCCCTGTATACCATCCATAAGCTAACCCAGTTGAACAAAAGAATAGGGATCTGAAACCACGGCTGGCAATTCTCGTCCAAGACAAGCATGACTGTTGGTCAGAGAAGCTACCCTTCATCCGCTTTGCTCTAAACACAGCCAAATGCGAAACGACAGTACAGACGGCAGCCTTTCTGAATTTTGGTAGAGAGTTACGCACTCCAAGTGAAGTTAATGATATCCGAGTCGTCATCCAGAATGATAATTTTGTGCCAGAGATAACTCCCTATCTCTCAAGAAATTCGCTAAGTTTTCCACTCAGAATAGAGAGGTGGTTGAAGAGCAACAGGATAGTAGGAAGTTTTACGCAGATAAAAAGAGAAAAGCTGCTCCAACATATCAACCTGGAGAACATGTCTTTGTAGCATCGCATCCGCTGAGCAACGCTGCGCAAGGAAGAAGTGCGACACTAATGCCAATCAGAGACGGTCCCTACGTGATTTTAACACGAAGATCACCATCATCTTACGAGATTGCTAGTCTTGATAATACGGGGGAACCTCTTGGTGTTTACCACACCTCTGCTTTAACTCCTTGTAATAATGACAAAGTAAAACCCCTTATTCCTCTTCGTACACGTGGCCGTCCACCAAAGGTCCCACAGACTCCTGGTTCCTCGTCGGGACGCCGTCGGAACCAGAGGGGGAGGATGTAACAAAAAAAAAGGTAATATTTATTATTTATTTATTGTAATGATTTAACCATTTATCCCAGCGTGTTAAAAATTGTAATTCTTTATTTCTCTCGTGCTTTATATTAATGCTTTATATAAATGCTCGCGAGCGCGTGCTTTTATTTATAAAAATTAACTGTAATTTTGATTATGGAAGGTTCTGGAACTTTCGATGACAATAGATAAGGATAGGGAATATTGAGTTTGTAAAAAAAAGTCTTGAGTTGTATGTGGCAAGAGTTGTTGACATTTTTATTTTCATGTAAAAACATTTATATATAAACTTTATATTATTCTATCATAATTTAACTTTATGCGGAACTGTTTTCCCTCCCTTGTATTTGGCGGGAAACATAACCAGTTGTTACATTCCCGGAGTAAGTCTTACTATCTACGTTTTGCATCGAATTTAAATCTATACTGTGAATACTAGTAGGCTATAATTTTATAATTATATTTTATTAGTTTAGTGATTTCCTTATAATATTTAAATTCCTCTAAATGTGTGTTATTCTTTCCTTTTCTCTTGGTACGTAGTATGATAAAATACAGGTGAAAGTCGGCTAGCCCTAAAACTTGTTTAAACCTGCAATCCTGGTTAATAAGGCCAGGAGTTTTTTTTTATTGTACTACTGTGCCTATTCTTCCTATTTAGTATAGTTATATATTAAATTCTATAACTATCTGTATATTTTATATATTGTGGATTATATATATATACTTTAGGTATCGGATGAAAGGTGATGCGTGAATCGAATCGGTCTTTGACCATTTTACGATTATTTTTTCAAAAAATATTAAATGAAATAAATTTTTTATACCGCTAAAATATCTTGCAAATATTCAATGTCGAATACGCACGCACACAAGTGCGTGTTTGCGGAGCTGTGGCTGACAAGTAGATATAAATATGCAAAGGATTACGTATTCTTTCTTGACATTTTTAGCATACTTCTCGGAATAGTTGGGTAAATTTCATAAGGTATCAGATAAAGCTACAAATGTATGGAAGGCGAAATGAGATAGAGGATTATCGATAGATTAGAGGTAGGTCTATTAAAGTTTCTATACTGTTTATTGAACTGAATTTAATTCTCAGAGTCATTTGCAATTTGTGGAATCTTTTTCAGGACATTGTATCCATATCGAGAGGTCGACCCAAACCCTCAACGACAAATGAGGATTGTTTTGTGACAGTTACAGCTTCACTGCTCTTATGTGAGTTATATACTGCTTCTGAGAGAAATTAGAGTATCATGTTCTAAAGTTAGTTTGACTCCATTAACCCGCGATAAATCGCGCGGGGTGTTCTGTACACCCCAGCAACAAGAAAAGCCTCCTAAGATTCCAAAAAGAATGCGCAGAACCACGATTTTATCTGTAGCTGTGCATTTTAGGTCATTGAACCTTCAGGCCTGATGCAATCACTGTTACTCAGACGATTGGAACGTAACGACCTTCAAAAGTTTATCTGGGGTGCTGAGAACTCCCTGCGAGCAGTTGAGCATATGGATACAGTCAGCTTTGAATGTTTGGAAAATGATTAAAATATTATTTTTCTACTTTCTACTATCCTTATCATTAATTAAAAAGTATGTTTATTACTGGTTTATACGTTTCCCTTGTGGTTTATGAAAAAAAAATTATTCGTTTTAAGATGAAAATTTTGTAGGTTTAGTTTAAATTAATGTTAGTCTCATTTATATGCAATAAATTTAATAATTTTATTTGTATAATACAAAAAACGTCTTCTACTTTATAAATATGTATCATAATTGACTTAAAATTTTTTCATATTTAAATACAAGTGTTAAAAGTTTGGGATGTTCTCGACACCCCACGAGTAACCACGGTAGCAAAAACAGGCGCGAGTGACCCTGGGTTAGAGAGGACGTATTCTAAGAGACCCGTTCACTTTGTTCTGATCTTTGTAAACACAAGAAAGTACATTTATTATGGTGTAGACAATGTACGTCTTAAATCAGACTTCAGTGGAGCATCGTGCCTTTTACAGATTACTTAAGATTCGCCTATTTCTTTTTTTTTGTTGAGAATACACTAATGAACAAAAAAAATTAGCGCACGAAGAAATAATTGTGGGATCATAGCTAAACTTGGCAAGAAGGTATATGGAATCTGAGTGGTCAGCTAGGAGAAGTAGCTCGACAATTAAGGCACTCTGATTGTGTTGTGAGGAGGTGTTGGGACCAGTGGATCCGAGAGATGTCATTTACACGAAGGCCAGGCTCAGGATGACCTCGACAGGCCAGTCGTCAAGAAGACCTCCAGATCGTAAGAAATGCACGCGTACAGCCAACTGCTTCATTGGCCGCCAATTAGGCATAGGTAGCACCTTCACTAGGAACTTATGTGTGTTCTCGAACCATACGAAGGCGCCTGGCTGAAGGACATTTGAGATCGCGACGCCCATTACGTATCCTGCCCTTGACACCCACCCATCAACTCCAACGTTTGGAATGGCGTGGCGCACGACGAAACTAGACTGCAGCGAAAGGGAACCAGGTCGTCTCAGCAGTGATGACAATTGTGTTCGTGTCTGGAGACCCCGTGGTGAATGTCTCAATCCTGCCTTTGCTTTACAGCGACACACCACTCCCACAGCTGGTGTGATGGTATGGGGTTTCATGCCTACAATATGCAGTCACCCCTAGTATGGATCCTTGGCACCATGACAGCCCGGTGGTATGTCCATGACATCCTGCAACCACATGTGCTCCCATTCATGTAATGACTCCCAGGAGTCATTTATTAACAAAACAATGCTCGACCTCACCCGGCAAGGGTGTCACAAGACTGTCTCTGCACTGTTACTACCCTTCCTTGGGTTGCCCGATCCGCAGATTTGTCTCCTATCGAGGGATCATTTGGGACGGCGAGTTTGGCATCCCACGAGTTTGAATGAACTAGAGGCAAGGTAACAGCAAATAGGGAACAGAATGTCTCACGACATCATACAGAACTTTGAATGCCTCAATGTCCGATCGTATCGCATCGTGCATTCGCGCTAGAGGAGGGGGGTCAACAGAGTATTAAATCATCCCTTCTTTTTGCCTTTTCTCTGAGAGACAGAGAAATAAATTATCATTTTTCTTTGATTTTCTAATCAATTACTTATATGAAAGTAGTAACTACATATGTAAAATTTCGTTTCATTTGACGACTCCTTCTTGGTGCGCTATTTTTTTTGTCCATGAATATATTATTGGAATTTCCTTTAATCGATGAACCTGCGCGATATATATAAATTACTGCAAATTTACATATTTAAATAAAAATACCGATTTTACTTAGGTATAAAATGTTTTTATTAAATAAACGTTTCAACATAAAAAGATTTAAATTTTTCAAATAAATCAATTGTTTAAGTTTATTTTTCTTTTATTTTGCGAGCACCTTTTTTTACGAACGAAAAAGTTTTCAATAAATGAACATTGTTTGGAAGGAATTGTGTTTATTATTATTCTGTATTTTTATTATTATTCAAACTGTATTTTAATTATTAATGTGCTTTGTATGTTCATTTATATGCTATATTTAATTTCAATTCAATTCTTAGTATTATTAACAATTTCTATTTTCTATGTATTTTCTGTAAAATAAGTAGTTTTATTTTAGTACTTGTTACTAACGCCATCGACTGTATTTAACCTTTTCGCGATGGCAACGTTTTATATTGAGTTGCTTGTGTACTATGTTCTATGTGGAGTACTCTATTGCTGTTCTGCCTTTCGCTAGAAGAGGTACTCGCCACGCGAAGCTGCTGGCGTTTGTTCTAAATATTTTTACTCTAAATTAAAGTTGTTCTTTAAAAGCAAACGTTATCATTTAGTTCTCGTGTGGCGGGCAAATCTAATGGTAAATCATTCTAATTGCAAAATTTAGAACTACAGTCAAATATACATTACTTTAGCTCCTTAACTGGCCCCGGCGTACAAATTCGTCTCTTTCAACCGATGCGTCAAGTGACCTGGACGTATATGTGCGACCTGCCGAAATATGATTATTTTCTTTACGCTGCTATCAGTTAGTTTAACCCCTTAACTGCCGCTGACGTATAAATTCGTTTAGTTCAAAGGATGTGGTGAGTACCCTGGACGTATATATACGTCCTGCCGAAATACGATTCTTTTTCTTTAAACTGCTATCAGTAAAACTTTTTCGAAGGGTATGGAATGCAATAAATTGGTCTTGAAAGTGTTTGTGAAGGAATTACTTATTTCAGAGAAAATTTTGCTTATTTGTGCATTTTCTATTCCCCCGAATACACCGCATGCACTCGCCTTTGTGGAAAACCGTGGCACTGGGGTGCAAATTATATAACTTTTAATCGGCAGTTAAAGGCTTACAAAAATAATTATAAGAGGCTATCGTAGAATAACTGGCCACTCATGAATTCTGATTATTTGCCTGAAAATTTTTGACGTTGAAGAATCATCCAATCACCAGAATGCCTGTGTTTATGCACGGAGTGTCAAAGAAGCTAAGCAGAAGAGGAAATACGCGTAGTTTCTTTAATGGTTTTGTGTAGTGTTAACTATGAGAGACTCTCAGATATTCAGTTTTGCTAGAAAAAGATAGAAACCAAGATAAAGCTTATCAAAGTACTATCAAACAAATAGTGAAGCACTTGAACAAAAACATATTAAATAGAAATGATTGGACTTTTCAACAGGCTTGTGATCTTGCTCATCAGGAGAAGGTGATTCAACGATGGTTGAAAAAGTGTGTCGAATTTCTTAGAACACAGAGTTTGGTCTTCCAGTATCCCGGATATAAATCTGCACGATTACAAATTGTAGTCAGCATTAATGGCAAGGGTATGCAAGAAATGGTATTCCAATTAGAAAAACAGCTATAGAAACTTCCATCAAAGCATTCCGTGCATTAGTAGATGATCGATTTAAGATATTTCTAGAGCTTATGAAGGTATACGATTCCCTATGTAAAATTCAAAGGTAAAATAAAACCTTAAGAAGATTTATTTTTAGACTAGATTCCAAATTTTTTATATATTTGAACTTGTTTATTTCTAATGTTGCGTCAGACTAGTTTTTAACCCCTGCAGACCTGCGGCATTTCCCGAGAACTGGTATCTCTTTATACTGCAGCACCATATAGGCGGATACCAATCCCTGCAGGCAATTTTAATAAACAATTTCCTCACGAGTGGGAGGCATCTGAGCTTTGGCGATGCGAAACCGTACTTGAGATTTTAACTTTACCGAGAGCATCCAAGCCAAAGATGCACTCAAGGGATCTTTTACCTGCCGCATAATCATACAACACAGTAGCTGTCAATTGTCTGCATCATGAAAATTCACCGACTTCAACAGGGGTTGAACCCACAACCTTCGGCGTACAAGGCCAGCGAGAAACCAACTACGCCACCCATCCGGGTTTATATTTAAACTTCTTTGCCAGATACTAATTTTCTTCTTTATATAATAAATTATGGAAAGACTAGGTGCCATAAGGAATCAAGGCTTAAACGAATTATATAAAGCACTTAAACTAAACTCATTGGGGCAAAAACCTATAGATGGTAAAGTCCTACTGCGCTAATCTCCTTTTTCATGACCGTGGGCAGTGAGGCACATGAACAGATGTTCCGATCAGGTTGTCAGTCTAACGCGAAACTCTTCCAGTGCAGGGAGTCTCAAACTGCGGGGCGCGCCCCCTTGGGTGAGCGTGATAAACCTATGTGGTCTCGCAAGTAGATCGATAATTCAAAAATAAAAGATTATTTAAAAAAGTAATAATTTACTTGAAGGTATCGAACAAAATATACATTCTGATTCAATAAAAAATAAACTACTCATTTGAACTGATATGGTATACAAATAAATTTATCAGTATTTTTTATTGTGTAATTGTATTAATTGTGATGATTAGTTTAACAATACTAAATCAAGAACAAGCTTAATAATTACTGGTGACTCTCATGATCTTGTCTTGCAAATCAAAGTTTTTCAAAAGAACTTTCAATATTAGAAATTAACACTTCAAGTTATTTTTCAATATTTATGCTTTATCTGTTCTAAATTAAAAATTAGAATCAGATAGAGAATAAACATAGAAAAAAGAACGAGTGTCAATTTCTAATAATAAACCTTTTCTTGAAAAACTTTATTCTACGTACTGCATTACTTAAAAGTGACCCTTAAACATCTATTACTTAAAAGTAACATATAAGAAATTTAATAGTTATCTTGATAATTTGTATGGTTTATAATTGAGGTCGTATTGTAACTGTAGTGTCTAAATACATTATCATTGCATTCAATTCATTGTTATTGTATGGGGGAAGGGGAGCCGCAATGGAAATTATGACTGAAAATTGAGTCGGAGATATTGAAAGCTTGAGAAGCACGACCCCAGTGTTTAGTTCTCTAGCAAACTTGATACTCGTTTATCTTCCCACTCAAGGGATGAAAGTTGAGTTGTACTTATCCAGACTGATGCTTGAACCCCAGACTTGTGGCGGGGATGCCCGATATGCTACCACTCAGCCACTGGCCTTCAATAAACATTTTATCTCTAAGAATTTCACATACTAACACGTAACAGGTGTAGTGATGTTACAAGTATTAAGTTACTGAGACTTGAAATCATTTGTTAATAAATTCAGTTCAACTTTTTATATACGAGTTGTGACACACACAGAAAAAAAGGAGACTATTCCAATAAATCATTGCACTTGCAGAATCAGCTCTCCGAGACAGTATCTCTTTCAAAGTAATTCCCTTCAGCATTCACACATTTCTGCTTTCGGTGCTGCCATTGCTGGTAATGGTTCTGGAACGAGATGTTTGGAAGTCCTATTAGGAGATTTTTGGTTTTTTAACTGAACATTTTCAACTGAGGTAAAATGGGTCCCTTTCAGCAAGATATTACTGTAGGAAATAAAAAAAAGGTGCATGGGACCAAATCAGACCAATACGGAGGATGCCCCATCAAAGTAATGTTTTTGCTGCTGAGAAACTGTTGGAGAACTGAGTGGGTGCATTATCTTGGTGCAACAGCCATTCATCACTCCCCAATTCTGGCCTTTTGTTTCCTAATTTTCTCTTTAGTATGCATTAGACTTGATTAACAGTCTGACCACGGATATGAGAGGGATGGAACTAATATAATTAATGTTGGTTATGTTTTGGTCTGTATGCAACAGACAAAGTTTCATCTCCATAAACCTCGGTTAATATTTGAACTGTTTTCGTGACTGATTTCTTAAGTTTCACAAGATACTTGATGTTGATTCGACATTTTCCCGACAGAATACCGTTGCCAATGTTCATTCAATGATGCAAGTACTCCCAAGTGTCGTTATCGGTTAAGTCGAAGCTGGCCCCATGGATAGATGAGGTGTGTGGTATGACGTCACCAAAACAATTTTTGCCAACACCACTCTTTTTTTTTTGCTTGATTTGTCGAATCGGCCGCCTCTTGCATAAAGTGTTTTCTCGCCAAATCGATAAATGCGCCAAATCTGGCAACCCTTCTGAATTTGTTTTCCAGTGAAGGAGAATTCTTTTTTGGTGAAATTTTGCACATGCGCAGTTCATTTCTTCTATTTTAACCGTTTTCTACCATATCGCGGCAATTTAGTGCATGCGTAATAGGCGCTTTTTTTTAAACAGTTTAATTCTTTAACGGTGATTTCTTGCGCATGGGCAGAAAGCTTTTCTTCATTTAAAAATTAATGATTTTTAATTTCTGCACATGCGCAGCTTTTTTATAACGGCCTTTAATTGAGGAAACGGTAATTTGTTCGCTTTGTTCCGGAAATTCCGTTAGACCAGCTATTTTTATAGATTTGTTCGTTCGTTGTGGAATCATTTTCACAGGTAATATTACTTTTTTTTCTCCACATAAGTTTTCTCAGATTGCCACGATTTCCTGCGATGCTATTAGAGATAATCTGAATGCATGAAAAATTACGATTAATATTGTAAAAGGTCTTTTTGCCCTGTTGCTTGTGCTTGGAAAGAAAGCTGTTTTAGAATGGTGCATGAAAGAAGGTTTGATTGGATCATCGCATGTCAGAAATGTGGAAAAAGTATGGAATTGAGAGAAAGAGTGGATATATATATATGGCATGCAGCCAAAAGCAACGCAGTCTTCGCGCGCAGGCGCATTGAAATGAAACAAAAACTTTTGGACATTAGAGCAGAGAAAGAGAGAAGCAGCGAAGGGGAACGCGAGAGGTGCGCGAGCAGGCGTTACCTTCTGAATATCATCGTCAAACTTATCTGTAAAAACTTATCTACCATTTTAATTAATTTTTGTTTAATGTTAAATAAACCATAAGAGAAACGTATTGGACCCCTTGTTGTCTCCCACAAATTATGGGGGCTCGGCCGGGATAGATAAAATTTCGATTTTGAACCAAAGTCTGGACAATGAACAACAGCGTCCGTGAAGGAGACGCTCCGCCATTTTTCGAAACTTCGTTCAACCTGTGTAGAGGTTGAATTTTTCAACTTCATTCCACCTGTGTAGAGGTCGGAACAAATAACAAAATAACCTGTGTAGAGGTGTATTTTTCAACGAACCATCGACAAATATTCCACCTGTGTAGAGGTCGGAACAAATAACAAAATAACCTGTGTAGAGGTGTATTTTTCAACGAACCATCGACAAATATTCCACCTGTGTAGAGGTCGGAACAAATAACAAAATAACCTGTGTAGAGGTGTATTTTTCAACGAACCATCGACAAATATTCCGCCTGTGTAGAGGTTGGAAAACCCATCGACGAAAATCCCGCCTGTGTAGAGGTTGGAACTAATTCAGTGTGAATAATCCGCCTGTGTAGAGGCCGGAACTACAATTTCAAGATATTACCTGCGAAGAGGTGAAATCAGTGGAATCGAAATTTTTCTTCATTGGATACATCGTACGTGCGAGCAACAAGGGAGCCAGAAAAAAAAAGGTAGGATCTTTCCATTTCTAAAATGTATAAAAACGCTCTTAAAGAGGATCTCATAAGAGTTGTTGAGGAGCTAGACGGTACTGTAGAGAGTACTGACACTATAGTTAAACTAAAGACTAAAATTGAGAACAGTAGTACATTTGAAAGTGATCCAGATTTCGTTAAAACTTTAATTCAAAACTGTATAGATGAGAGAGTATCGCAAAACGAAAGAGAGGTAACTTCAGAACAAAAAATTGAGCTCGCGAAACTTCAGTTAGCAAAATTAGAAAAAGAAATCGAACTTCAATTAGCTAAAAATAAAGCATTAAGTTTAAATCCTGCAGCTAAAGTCGAAGAAAAACAGTTCGAAACTAACATAGAAAATATGATAAAAAGTATAAAAACTTTATCTCTTCCTGTTCCCACCAGATCTGAAAATTTTAATCTGTTCTTCCAATCATTAGAACGCGCATTTTTAACCAAGAAAATAAATGACGAATATAAATCTGAAATTTTAATAAATCTTCTGGGCGAAAGAGCTCATAACGTCTTACTGTATATTAAAGAAGAGGAATTAAATGACTATGAAAAACTAAAATCTATAGTACTCAGAGAATTCCAATTAACCCCTCGCGAGTGTCTAAACTCATTTAAAAATGCTGTAAAATCATCAGGCGAGACATACATCCAATTTGCTGCAAGATTGACGGCAAACTTCCAATATTATTGTTCGTTAAGAAAAGTTAATTCCTTTGAATCTCTATGTGATCTTATAATTTCTGATAAATTATTTGAAACTTTAAATAAGGAAACTGCAACTCATATTGGCATTCGAGAAGCAGAAGATTGGTTTAGGCCTATTGATTTAGCTAAAGAGTGTGATATTTATATTTCATCTAGAAGCGGATCACATAAAGAAATTTTTATTACTTATGGATATACCCAAGACCCCTTTAAAAATAAATCACAAAACTTTAAAACAAAGATTAAAGAGAACTATCCCCAATATCATGAAAGAGAAAAATAAAAATTGCTATATATGCGGTGATTCATCTCATTGCGCAAGAGACTGTGAGAAGCGTTTTAAACCTAAAGAATCTAATAACCACATCCATAATAGAATAATCGTGAATACTTTGAAAAGAGAGAGCGAAAAACAAAATAGAGATGAATGCGCAAATCTTCAATACGTAAACATTTTTGTGGAAAATCAGCCCGTAACAGCATTGATTGATTCAGGTTGCCAGATCCCAGTTTTAAATTCCTCACTAATTAGAGTGCAAACACCTTCCGAAGAAATCATAACATTAAGTTCATGTTTTGGCGAACAGCGTATGGTAGAAGTTAAACCCATAAATATTTCTCTTAATCAACACTCTCCTAGCTTAAGTGTTGGAACGGCAATATCACCGACCTTGACCGAAGAATTTATTATACATCCCAGTGTATATTCTGAAATAGAGAAACTAGGCCACGCAAAGAGCGATGTTTTATTGAATGAAAATGAATCCTCTTTAGGTGCTCATGCTTATGCTTATTCTAGTGCTATTTCTTTTCCAAATGTTTCCGTTTCAAATGTGATAGAAAACTCTAGTTATGATTTGTCACATGTTAAAAACTTTAATACTAGAAATGATTCGAGTTCTCTAATTAAGGATTATAAATGTAATAAAATTAAGAGTACTAAGTTAAAATTGAGTATTGTAAGAGAAAAATGTTCTGATATAGTATTGTGTAAGAAAGCCAATGGTGCCATGAAAACGAGTTCCGTGGAATTTATCTCCCGCTCACCTAACCCTTTACCTATGAAGAGTAAACATCATCGGTTTGTGTTGCTCCGAAGGATCTTCCAGCCCTGGCAGTGGAAACGAAGGAAAAAGAGAAATCGTTTTGAACAGACGTCCAGAACTCTACAGAGGAAAATATAGATGCGTTCAACCAAAGATCAACTTGTTGAAAAAGATGTTCTTATGCCTGTGAAAAACAATGTTTTCCTGTGGAACCTTCCGGATGTCGAAGAGGTGCCTTCACATGATGGAGAAACTGTCTAGTTCAACAAAATTTTGATATGTTTAATCTCTATATATTTGTCGTATAGTCCTTGTCTGTTCCGTTTTTTTTTGTATGTTTCAGATTCTCCTCTGGTCTCCATGGAAGTACCGCTGCGGACAGCGTACGGTCAGAATGGCCGTTATGGCATGCAGCCAAAAGCAACGCAGTCTTCGCGCGCAGGCGCATTGAAATGAAACAAAAACTTTTGGACATTAGAGCAGAGAAAGAGAGAAGCAGCGAAGGAGAACGCGAGAGGTGCGCGAGCAGGCGTTACCTTCTGAATATCATCGTCAAACTTATCTGTAAAAACTTATCTACCTTTTTAATTAATTTTTGTTTAATGTTAAATAAACCATAAGAGAAACGTATTGGACCCCTTGTTGTCTCCCACATATATATAAGAAAGTGAATGATGGTTTTTGAATGGTACTGCAGAATTCAGTTGAGTATGAAAGAGGATACCCATCATGTGTTTAGGAGTGTAAGGAAAGGATTTTGGTTTGAAATGAGTAATATGTATATATGTGCACCATTTTGTTAGTGATGCAAAAATAAAAATGTTTTGTAAGGTGCTGTCAGAAATATGCAGTCGCACACTGGTATAATTTCAGTAGGGAACTCATCGTCATCATAAATGTCGGAAAAAGCAGCATTTTTTAAAGGTAAGTGAAATTATTTCCATTTTTAAATGCCTAATTTTTGCAGCGATTTTCAGTTTAAAACCTTTAAAATGCTATTTTCAATTGATTTTCCTCCCGCCATCTTGAATTTCGCGCTACGGCTTTGCGTGTTGTGGTAGGGTTTCTACTGCAAAACACACAACACGCAAAAACGCTCCAAATTGGCGATTTTTCAAAATTTGGCGGTAAGGCAGCCGATTCGACAATTTTTTTCACCCTTTTTTCAAGCTACACACTTAATCTAGTTTTTTATGTGTCACGCCTTGTATTTATTTTCTTAAAAAAAAGTGGAATTTGAATAAATTTCAAGTGAATGGCACTAACAAGATTTTGCAATATCTAACCAAAAGCTACATCCTACACTTATTTTTGCCATAAATCCAAATATTTGAAATCGATTGGATGAAGGAATGTTAATAAACGTCGAACTCTGAATCAACATTTGGGTATTGGCAACAGTTCTCGTAATTATGAACCATGGTAAGTGACGAAGATGGCATTTCTGACCTCTCTCCTATTTATACAAACTTCCACGTCACACCAACAGGAGAACTTTGAGTCACAGAAAATTTAACATGTGCAAGCTTCTTTACACGATTATTCTTCATTGGTATCAATACTCATTTGAAACAGAAAAAAATTCTTCAAACATTTTACCAAAATATGTACTAGACAAAAAGTATGACAATATTAAAAACGAGTAATATAAAAAAAAAATTAAGTGAATTCTTACTCAGTGAAACAAAGAAACTTTTTATTTTAGTTATTTTTTACTAAATAGTGGCAATTAAATAAATATCTATATACGTATGACAGAATCCCACAATTGACAAAATAGAAAGCAATTTTCCTTTTATGTATGGTGTTGGACTACTTTTTTTCATTTGTTAATGTATATTCATTAATTAAATTTAATTATTGTAATAAAATAGTATAGTAAAAAAGAAATCACATCGTCAGAAATTAGGCCATCCCAGGCGGGATTAGAATCCTTGACTTTTGGATGTAAAGTCCAACGCGGTATCTATTAAACTACAGGGACACAATAAACAATTTTCCTTCCTGTATTAGCTGTTGGACTACTATTTTTGTTTGTCACTATTTATCATTTTTTGTAATTAATGAATTGATATTTGAAAAAATTGTATTAACATCAAGTGTCATCCACTACAAGTTTTAAAAAATGTATTTGAATTTAAATAGATGAATAGAAAGAGTATATTTTGTTAACGGTTGAAAATTTGAACAAGAGGAATTTATATAGGGATACTGTGAACTAGTTGTAGGAATTGAATAAAAGTATTGCGATGAAAATAAACATAATTGTGTAACAAATGAAAGATATCTTTTTTTCTCATTTCAAAGCGTGTCCTTAACTTAAGCAAATAAAAATTTAGTTATTAAGTGAAGTAAAGTGAAATAATTTTTTAAATTTGTGTTTATAAACAATTTTACCTGTAACTAAAAAAATTCAATTTTCATAAAATGTATTTAAAAATATCAGTCATGTATAATGCTGTAATACTTTAAAAATAATAATGAGTGAGTGAGTATTAACGTCAATATTCAGACGGACCTCGAAATTTTGGTCCAGGATCAAGTGACGAGGATGACACCTGAGCTGACACTCTCTCTTTTAACTCCCACACTACACCAACTAGAGGACGTTTCAGCATCGACATATTTAAAGTGAATCGCCTACTATCTCACGTGTCTTCAGTGGTTCCAAGCTCGAACTTATGACAAGTTAACCACTAGTCCCTTACCTTGAGGCCACTCCTTAAGTTAGAAGCGAAATGTATTTATTTTAATTTTTACTTCCATTAGAAAATAGCATTTGACGATTGAGAAAAGGTTTATAATACATTTACTAAGCGAATTAAAAACATAAAAATACTGTTCATATCTCTCTAATTGATAATCTGGACATGAAGATAATTCAAACTAGGATATAGCATCAAAAATTTAGGAGTTTAATCTCACAATGGCCCCTAAAACATTTATGATAATTTTCAATGTTGTCATCTAAACATATGTAAGCAAGGGCGTAATGTACAAATATTTCATTCAAGACTGATAAAATGAGAGTAAAAAAACAAAAGATAACTGCGAAACACATTTTTTTAGAAATAAAAGGTTAATGAAAATGAAACATATATATAAATTTACAATTTTTTGTTACAGAAATAAAGAAAAGAATTTCAAAAATGTTAGATGAGAGACAGAGATGAAAAGTGGGAAAGAAATTGGTAAAATCTGGATTTTTACATCCCACATTTTCCCACAAAATATGCTTCGAAAAATTCTTTCCCCATACAGAGCGATAAAATTCTGCATATTTTATAAGGTTCATGAAAAATAGAACTCTGACATATTTTTGAATATAGAAAGCTAGGACAGCTCAAATTTTCAACGACTATGTGATATGAAAACTGAGAAAAGACACTTTGTTACAAATAAGCAGAAATTTTAAAATTGTAGACACTATCTTGAAACAGATGGAGATTTATCTTTGCCTCAAAATATAGTTTAAACCTCTATCTTTCTTGTATAGAATAACTTTGATTTATGACCAAAATAACCAAGTTCTTAGTTTTAGAAAGTATGTCGTTCATATGAAAATAATTTATTGTTTTTGGATTTGAAATTTTTGTAATTTCATGAAGTTAATACAAAAATATAAGTAATGTTATACATTAACACTTAGCTTTTTTTAACCCTTTCAGGACGGCGAAAGGAGAAAGAAGAGTTTCCCTAGGCTTGCGCCAGAATACGCACTCATGGGACAGGACGAACTTCCCTGCTAAGCTTAATTTTATTTAAAAATTCATGTCAAATCTTAAATGCAATCAAATACGCTAAAATTTATTTTTTATTACAATTGATAATATCTGAATATACAGTATAAACATTTTCGCTACATTTTAAAAAAAACAATGGCTAATTTTAAAGGAAATGATTTCATTTTAATAAAAAAGGACTCTTTTCACTCTTTGCGGCTGAGAATGATTAATATAAAATAGACGCTAAACTCTCACAAAGTAAAATCTGGCAAATATTAAACAATACATTTACTCTCACAAAAACATGATGCAGTTCTATAAATAATACAAATCTTTTAACCCTTTAGCGGGCAGTGGCTAATTGGTCTAGCCACATATTGACATTTTTTTCTCCAAGTGGGTGCTGGATATTTAATTTATCCACATGAGTTGATTGAAGCTAAAACGCATGAAAATCAATACAGATGACAATACCTTTTTTTGCATTTCATGTCCTCTGATGGGTAATTAAAAACAGTTTTCAGCGGTGCAAATCTACAAATTCTATTTTGATTACTATAAGTAAAATTTTTGATCTTTGAAAAAATTTTCGACCTGTCTTAAGTATACTTTTCTATCATCTGAATGAATTAAAAGTATACTTAAGAAAGTATACTTAAGCAAATTTGCAATTAAAATAAAAAGTTTTATTTAGGTTTTTGGAAAGCTTTTATATGTGAATATAGGCTCTATCCACTGCCCACATAGAACAGAAAAGTGACATAGAAATCTTCGCTTTTCTCCACCCCAGAGAGAACACTTAGAATCATGTGAGAATGTTTGGGGTCGGAAATATAAACAAACTTTGTTTACAATATGGGGTACAAGATTCTCGTGATTGAAAATCTTTCATTACAGCTTTTCTGCTCGGAGAAAATGTTTGCATATTATAAAGTTCCACAGTAAATAGCTATCAAATTAGTGAAAAAACTAATTTATATTCTCAAAAATATATTACTTTATTTCTAACTTGTTATACTAAAATTAAATAAAATATAAAATGTGGATCTATATACCAATTTCAACGTATATTCTAAGTATTCTATATATATCCTTAGTAAGTATTCTATGCTGTACAATTATTCTATTGTTACTTAATTACACTCATACTTTGTATTTAATTGTTATTGAAATAGTTATTACATAAATATCAATATCTCATAAAAAAATACTTTTATATGATTCATTTTTTCTGTCCTGAATGTAAGTTAAATGTCCTAAGTGCGCAGTGAATATAACGTCTAGCCACCACCCAGGAAAAATGCCCTTGATCAGATATTTTTTTTGTGACTAAATAATGTTTATAGAGGCTGAGAACATTATATTTATCAAGTACTTTATCACAGAAAAAGGGTATGTGCCCGTTAAAGGTTACTAACAGCTAAAGTATCGTTTTTTATTTTTAATTAAACTTATAATGCTTTTTCCTTTCTCAGTATCACTTTAGTATTATGTTTTCTGTTTTTATGGTTTTGGCAACTGTAACTGCGACAGCAACGAAAAAGAATCGTTTGTTATTACTGAATTAAAAATGAGTCACAGTATACCAACTAAGATTCTTCTTCGTTAAAAATGAATCATCGTGTTTGTTCTATGAACTATACAAATAAAACAAATACTGAAACTATTATTATGAATGTCTGATGCCCAATAAACTAATCAGCTTTTCCTCGTTTTACAACTTAGTCAAAATATAAACAGAAATCCAGAGCGCAATGAATCAGAAATCCTTAGTAACCCGATTCTCTCGAAAAATCTAAACATGTATACAATTTTGTTTACATTCGTTAATATCCCGGATCTAACAACACGACAAAGGAAATTCATTTGGAGACTTAGTGTAACAGTAGTACTGCTGTAGGGTATCAAACCCCAATGTAATTCCGTCGAATGGCCAGTCAATTCCGAGAAAACAGCGTTCGAAATTCATACGAAGCTTATATACAAGTTATTTTCTCCCTTATGCAACGTCTCCGTGGCGTGGTCGTCAGAGTAATGGAGTACTATCCGATGGACCGGGGTTCTATTCCAGCGAGCGCCAACTTTTTTTTATATTTTTTTCTTTCCAATTTATTTTATTATTTATTTTCAGAATTAAATAATTTTATTTTTTAAAAAAGATTCACACATTGATTTTTAAATGATATTCTATATAATTATAGTAACTATTTCCCTTTTTTAAAACAAAAACAACTAATATATAGTATAACTGCAATTACTTCTGTCTTTAAAATCTAATTAATTGTATTTTTAAAATTATTCCGTATACCTAAATGGCCATAAAGTTTTACTTCCATTTTTAGCAAAACGATTTTGTTCAAGAAAAAGGCAGCTGTTTTTAAAGAGCAGGTGTTAATCTTTTAAGAACAAAAAATTCTTTTAGAAACAAAGAATACTCCAATAAAAGGAGAAATCATTAAGATAATGGATTTTGATTTAATTTCAACTTTGTTAGTTTATTTCTGGATTTTTAAGAGAGTTTGTAGTGTTTCGATAGATATATTATTTTACATAGATCACATATAATATAAATAGTTTGAATATTTTATATTGAAGATGTCTGTGAATAAAGATATTTCTTTTATGATAATTATCACTCAGGTTCTTGCATATAATAAAAAAAAACATGTAAAACACAGTTAACTTTTACTTATATTTATTATTATTAAATTTATTTTCAGTTTTTATTTATAAGTATTATTATCATAACTCTTAGTTATTTTGTGTTTTAAAGAAGTAAAATAATTACTATAATTATATAGAATATCATTTAAAAATCAACGAATCTTTTTTTTAAAAAAAAAATTATTTAATTTTGAAAATAAATAATAAAATAATTTGGAGAAAAAAAATAAAAACGAATTTGGTGCTTGCGGGAATAGAAACCCGGTCCATTTGATATTACTCCGATACGCTGACGATCACGCCACGGCGACGCTGTTTCAGGGAGAAAATAACTTGAACATAAGCTTAGTATGAATTTCGAACGCTGTTTTCTCGGAATTGACTGGCCATTCGACAGAATTACATTGGGGTTTGAATACCCTATAGTAGTACTACTGTTACACAAAGTTTCGCACCCAAATAAATTTCCTTAGTCGTGCCCTCTCCTTGTAAGTTAAAAAAACTCGGAGCCGAAAGTATATATTAAAATTCAAACATTATTCAAAAACAAAACCAAAAAAAAAAAACACACACAGGACACTAAATGCAAATTAGTGAATTGTAAAAATTAATAAGAAAACGTTCCAAACTCTGATCAGACCGGTGTGATAATGGGCCTCAGAGAAGGGATAACGCAATCACATTTATGATACAATGAGCCCTGGAGGGAGAAACGCATGAACACATATTATGTGACCATGGTCCTGCATGGGTTAAAGAAAGTATATTAGTACAAAATTGTAGTAATATTCATAGTGTTACATAAAAGTATTCAGTTAATAAATTGCTGCAGTGCTCCGCATTGCAAGAAATTGTAAGAATTGTTTTTTTTTTCAAATGGGGCTGCGGATTGGTAATTACCAATGCAGACCTAGTACATTCCGCGGGAGCTGATATCCCTTTTTAATGTGGCATCATATAGGGGGATGCTAATTGCCACAATGTAATTTAATGCCCAGTTTTTCCTCCCGAGATGGATGTACCCGAGCTCTGGCGATGCTCAATTGTACTAGGACTTGTTTTTGCCGATATCACCCAAGCACTTTATTGATCTCTAGCATGACGCATAATCATACGATATGGACGCTGTTGGTTTTTAGCGCCCTGAAAATCCACCGAATAGGGCGGAGTCGAACCTACAAACTTTGGGGTACAAAATCAGCGCCTAACTAAGCCACTTCTACGGCTTGTTATAATTGTATAAAATTGAATTAAACAATAATTGTATTTGCAACAAATATGTTATTGCATTGATTTTTTTTACATTTGTGTAACTTTTATTGTAATTATTCTTAATATTGTTGCATGCCTTACAACACTTATTGTTAATATTTGTTGTATATGTTATTGCATTCATTGTTAATATAGTAGTATCATTTGTTGCACTTATTGTTTATCTAGTAATACCATTCCTTGCACTTACTATTAATCTAGTAATACCATTCGTTATACTTTTGTAACTATTGTTGCACTTCATTATAGTGATATATTGTTCGAGGTTTGATTTTTAATGTTGTATATTTAGTAATAGTTGTTATCGTTATTAAGTTGAAAAACTATCTTTTCAGATATAGGTAGACCAGAGGTTCTCAAACTGTGAGGCGCGCCCCGAGGGGGACGTGATATCCCAATATGGGGGGCGCAAGCATATCAAGAAGTCAAAAACAAAAAATCTAAAATAAGTATTAATTTACTGAAATGAAGCAAATTGAAGTACATTCTGACATAAAAATAATTAATTACAAATTTACACTGATATAATATTATTATAAACGTACCAGTACTGCACAATATTTTTGATAGTTAATTTATCTATACATTAAAAACATGTTTAATAATTACTAGTACCTTCGATGGGCATGCCATGTACAAATCTTAATACTTATCTTGATAATTTGTATGGTTCAAAATTAAAGTCGTATTGTAGCTTAACGTGAAAGAAAACTTTTATTGCATTCAATACATTGTTATTGAGAAGCAAAGAAATATATTAATACTATAATGGAACATTTTTCTTGTCCGTATGTGAAACCACTATATTAATGTTTTACTGATTCTGAGTTTTCTGTCATCATTCCGAAATCAATATTCTGCATAATTGCTTTCAGATACACCCTTTACTTGCAAAAACTATTGTAGAAAAACATAAACTAAGTAAAATCGTTGATCTAATTTTCTTAAGAAAATCTTATATATATGCAAGAGTTTCCAATAGTAAGATAACAAGAGCTCTGACTGGTGCACACGTTACCAGAAAGAATAAAAATCTGTCTAAGCATAACAAAGACAATCACAGCGTTTAAACAGTGCCGGTAGATGAAGCTGGTTCTAGATTAATATGACTAAATCTCATTTAGAAGAGGGCTGCGTTGACAGAAACATAGTCCGGATTGAAATATGAAGTATGATACGTCTTTCACCCTAAAATAAATTCTCCAGTTGAAATTAATCAGTAATTGGAAAAAGTATACGCTGCAAGTGTTATGTCACGAAGACGAGTGTGGTTTTGACAGAACAGAAGGGCGAGATGAAAAAAGGGCGTTTTCAGTGGGAAGTATTGGACAACCCTCCTTATAGTCTCGACCTCGCACCAACCGATTTATTTCTTTTTGGACATTTAAAGAAACACCAGGGAGGTCAGCACTTCAGAACTGATGGTAAGATTCAGTAAGTAGTCTTGATGTGGTTATACTATATTGATGCTAATTTCTACGATTCTGTTTTCAAACGTTTGATGTACCCATGAAGAAAATGCCATAATAAGTATGGAGACTAAGTAAGTAAATAATATGTACCTGTGCCTTCCTACATGAAGTACATTTTTTTTTTCATTTCCTGAATAAGCATTTGTTCAGAATAGACTTGTAACCTTGCTTTTTCAAACCTCTAAGTATATAAAGTTAATTACAAAAAACGAGAGTCACATCTACGTGCAAATTACTCATTTACCACATCAAATATTTCAAATAAAAAAGAAAAACCATTTGGGTCAATAAATTTTTTAAAAAAATTAATAGTTAGTGAAAATGCAGTAATTTTGAAACACGCTTTTATAAGCTTTAAAGGAATCTTTGAACTCGAATTTTACCCACTTAAAAAGGACAGATTAATTCGAAATTTAGCACACTTTTCAAGGTTCGATGACAGTACAATAATTTAATAATTTTGTTCTAATGTCCTAATTGTCAGGATTAACGATTTACCACTTTCAGATTTGGCGACTCATTTCAGATCCCAGTTTCCAGATTTGTTAATCTAAAAGATTAACTTACAACCCTAAAGAGAAAAAGCTCATGGTTAATACAAATAGTGATCTTTTAGTGAAAACAAATCATTGACTTTACACCTTCTACCGCATTAAATATTTCAAAATTAGGACTTCTAGATTTCCTTCAGTTGACAGATCCTACATTTTGCAATCCAGGCCGTATCGAAGCACTGATAGGATGCCAATGGGTATTCCAGATTCTAAAAAGTATGACGTATTTAAGATTAATTCATCAGTGAATAAATGGTAGTTCAAAAAACTAAAAAAACACGCTTTTATTGTAGATCGAACTAAAAAATGAAAAATAAATTATAGTTTAAAAAAAGTAAAAAACACGCTTTTATTGTAGATCGGACTAAAAAATGAAAAATAATTATAGTTTAAAAAAGGTAAAAGACACGCTTCTATTGTAGATTGAACTAAAAAATGAAAATAAATTATAGTTTATAAAAAGTAAAAGACACGCTTCTATTGTAGATCGAACTAAAAAATGAAAAACAAATTATAGTTTAAAAAAAAAGTAAAAAGCACGCTTTTATAGATAATCGAACTAAAAAAAAAAAAAAAAAAAATTCTTAATGTAAAAATAAAATGATTAACGAAAAAAAATTATAGTGTAATTAAGGTAAAGGCGTAGGGTACTACGCCTAACTATATTTTTAGTGGTTTGTGTACTACATTTTTACTTTAACTCTGCATTTTGGAATAGAACTAGTAAGAAGTAATAACAATTGATATAGAGCACCTCTTGCTTTTATCACAATGCCATTAATTTTCTCGTTAATCATTTTATGCTTATATTAAGGATTATTTTTTACTTTTTAGTTCGATTAAAAAAACCCATTAAAGCGCATTTTTTTAGTTTTCTTTAGCTATAATTTACTATGCAACATATTTTAACATATGATATAGCTACATATGTGTATTACATTTACAAAACTTCAATAGAACCTAGCTGATTAGTAGGAGTTATTAAGCAGTTAGGTAGAATATTTGATATTGTAAACACAGTTTTCATAAAACATGCTCCCATTTTGTTTTAAAATATTGCATCTCATATAATAAAGTCTCTTTAAATTTACTTTCAATATCTTTGTCACAATATTTATGAGCATCAAATGCATGTTCTCGGATTCTCGAAGTTCTACCAGGAAAATCAGAAAGTGATCTTGAAACATATCCGTGTCTGATAATTATCTTCCTTGTACACAAAAGCAGAGATCCCCTGAAGGCAAAATATGAAATGAATATTTGTACAGCGACAGTATGTTACACTATTCCAATCTACGCCAAATCAATAGAAATAAGGATAGACCGAGAGAGAATTTTCAGTCTCTCGAATCTGCCGATGTTTAAGGAAGCAAATACGCTTACGCTATATGCTTACAAACATGCTTTTCTCCACTTTATTTTTTCAATAAAAGTGTGTGTTACAGCATTATATTCTGCAGCTATCACTATTACAGATATGATTTGTGTTTATGTTGCAAAGAAAAGCTAAAGCAATGTAAATCTCTGGTGGAAATAGATTTGTTAGAATAAAATGAACTCCTACGAAATAATTACGAAATAAAAGTTAGTGTAATCTTTGTTTGATTTTCGTTTCCTAAATATGTGCTTTTTCAATTCCTATCAGTTCACACACACTCCCCATGTATATATATATATATATATATATCATGTTCAAATTTTCAATCGTTCA